>CM059444.1:3891286-4388079 GCA_030390025.1 Squalus acanthias | reverse complement strand
AGTATATTACGGGTGGGGTATATTACCCAGGGTGGGTATATTACCAGGGTGGGTATATTACCGAGGGTGGGGTATTTACCGAGGTGGGGTATATTACCCAGGGTGGTATATTACCCAGGGGGGTATTATTACCAGGGTGGGTATATTACCCAGGGTGGGGTATATTACCCAGTGGGGATGGGTATATTACCCAGGGTTGTGTATATTACCCAGGGTGGGGTATATTAATAGGGTGGGGTATATTACCGAGGGTGGGTATATTACCGAGGGTGGGGTATATTACCGAGGGTGGGTATTTTACCGAGGGTTGGGTATATTACCCAGGGTGAGGTATATTACCCAGGGTGAGGTATATTGCCCAGGGTGGGGTATATTACCCAGGGTGAGGTATATTGCCCAGGATAGGGTATATTACCGAGGGTGAGGTATATTACCCAGGGTGGGGTATATTACCGAGGGTGGGGTATATTAATAGGGTGGGGTTTATTACCCGGGGTGGAGTATTTTACCGAGGGTGGGGTATATTACCCAGGGTGGGTTATATTACCGAGGGTGAGGTATTTTACCCAGGGTGGGGTATATTACTGAGGGTGGGGTATATTAATAGGGTGGGGTATATTACCGAGGGTGGGGTATATTACCCAGGGTGGGGTATATTACCGAGGGTGGTGTATATTACCGAGGGTGGAGTATATTACCCAGGATGGGGTATATTACCCAGGTTTGTGTATATTACCCAGGGTGGGGTATATTAATAGGGTGGGGTATATTACCGAGGGTGGGGTATATTACCGAGGGTGGAATATATTACCCAGGATGGGGTATATTACCCAGGGTTGGGTATATTACCCAGGATGGGGTATATTACCCAGGATGGGGTATATTACCCAGGGTGGGGTATATTACACAGGGTGTGGTATATTACCGAGGGTGCGGTATATTAGCCGAGGGTGGAGGTATATTACCCAGGGTGGTGTATATTACCGAGGGTGGCGTATATTACTGAGGGTGGGGTATATTACCCAGGGTGAGGTATATTACCCAGGGTGGGGTATTTTACCGAGGGTGGGGTATATTACCCAGAGTGGGGTATATTACCCAGGGTGGGGTATTTACCGAGGGTGGGGTATATTACCCAGGAGTGTGGTATATTACCCAGGGTGGGGTATTTTACCGAGGTTGGGGTATATTAATAGGGTGGGGTATATTACTCAGGGTGAGGTATTTTACCGAGGGTGGGTATATTACCCAGGGTGGGGTATATTACGAGGGTGGGGTATATTACCGAGGGTGGAGTATATTACCCAGGATGGGGTATATTACTCAGGGTTGTGTATATTACCCAGGGTGGGGTATATTAATAGGGTGGGGTATATTACCGAGGGTGGGGTATATTACCGAGCGTGGAGTATATTACCCAGGATGGGGTATATTACCCAGGGTGGAGTATATTACCGAGGGTGGAGTATATTATCCAGGATGGGGTATATTACCCAGGATTGGGAATGTTACCCAGGGTGGGGTTTATTACCGAGGTTGAGGTATGTTACCCAGGGTGGGGTCTATTACCCAGTGTAGGGTATATTACCGAGGGTTGGGTATATTACCGAGGGTGGGGTATATTACCCAGGGTGGAGTATATTACAAAGGATGGGGTATATTACCCAGGGTGGGGTATATTACCCAGGATGTGGTATATTACCGAAGGTGGGGTATATTACCAAGGGTGAGGTATATTACCCAGGGTGGTGTATATTACCGAGGGTGGGGTATATTACCAAGGGTGGGGTATATTACCCAGGGTGGGGTATATTACCCAGGGAGGGGTATTTTACCGAGGGTGGGATATTTTAACCAGGGTGGGGTATTTTACCGAGGGTGGGGTATATTACCCATGGTGAGGTATATTGCCCAGGGTGGGGTATATTACCCAGGGTGATGTATATTACCGAGGGTTGGGTATATTACCCAGGATGGGGTATATTACCGAGTGTTGGGTATATTACCCTGGATGGGGTATATTACCCAGGGTGGGGTATATTACCCAGGGTGAGGTATATTACCGAGGGTTGGGTATATTACCCAGGATGGGGTATATTACCCAGGGTGGGGTATATTACCCAGGATGGGGTATATTACCCAGGATGTGGTATATTACCCAGGGTGTGGTATATTACCGAGGGTGGGGTATATTACCGAGGGTGAGGTATATTACCCAGGGTGGTGTATATTACCCAGGGTGATGTATATTACCGAGGGTTGGGTATATTACCCAGGATGGGGTATTTTACCGAGGGTGGGGTATTTTACCCAGGGTGCGGTATATTACGAGGGTGGGGTATATTACCGAGGGTGGGTATATTACCGAGGGTGGGATATATTACCCAGGGTGGGGTATATTACCGAGGGTGGGGTATTTACCGAGGGTGGGGTATATTACCCAGGGTGGGTTATATTACCGAGGGTGGGATATATTACCGAGGGTGGGGTATATTACCCAGGGTGGGGTATATTACCCAGGGTGGGGTATATTTACCGAGGCTGGGTATATTACCCAGGGTGGGTATATTACCAGGGTGGGGTATATTACCGAGGGTGGGGTATATTAACCAGGGTGGGTATATTACCCAGGGTGGGGTATATTACCCAGGGTGGGGTATATTACCAGGGTGGGGTATATTACCCAGGGTGGGGTATATTACAGAGGGTGGGGTATATTACCCAGGGTGGGGTATATTACCGAGGGTGGTGTATATTACCCAGGGTGGGGTATATTACCCGAGGGTGGGGTTATATTACCCAGGGTGGGGTATTTTACCAAGGGTGGGGTATATTACCCAGGGTGAGGTATATTGCCCAGGGTGGGGTATTTTACGGAGGGTGGGGTATATTACCCAGGGTGGGGTATGTTACCCAGGGTGATGTATATTACCGAGGGTTGGGTATATTACCCAGGATGGGGTATATTACCGAGGGTTGGGTATATTACCCAGGATGGGGTATATTACCGAGGGTTGGGTATATTACCCTGGATGGGGTATATTACCCAGGGTGGGGTATATTACCCAGGATGGGGTATATTACCCAGGGTGGGGTATATTACCCAGGGTGTGGTATATTACCGAGGGTGGGATGTATTACCGAGGGTGAGGTATATTACCCAGGGTGGTGTATATTACCGAGGGTGGGGTATATTACCGAGGGTGGGGTATATTACCCAGGATGAGGTATATTACCTAGGGAGGGGTATTTTACCCAGGGTGGTGTATTTTACCGAGGGTGGGGTATATTACCCAGGCTGGAGTATATTACCCAGGATGGGGTATATTACCCAGGGTTGTGTTTTTTACCCAGGGTTTTGGTATATTAATAGGGTGGGGTATATTACCGAGGGTGGGGTATATTACCGAGGGTGGAGTATATTACCCAGGATGGGGTATTTTACCGAGGATTGGATATTTTACCGAGGGTGGGGTATGTTACCGAGGGTGGGGTATATTACCGAGGGTGGAGTATATTACCCAGGATGGGGTATTTTACCGAGGGTGGGATATTTTACCGGGGTTGGGGTATTTTACCGAGTGTGGGATATTTTACCGAGGGTGGGGTATTTTACCGAGGGTGTGGTATATTACCCAGGGTGGGGTATATTTCCCAGGATGGGGTATATTACCCAGGGTGGGGTATATTACCCAGGGTGTGGTATATTACCCAGGGTGGGGTATATTACCCAGGGTTGGGTATATTACCGATGGTTGGGTATATTACTGAGGGTGGGGTATATTCCCCAGGGTGGGGTAATAATACCCAGGGTAGCGTATATTACCGAGGGTGGGGTATATTACCTAGGATGGGGTATATTACCCAGGGTGGGGTATATTACCCAGGATGGGGTATATTACCCAGGATAGGGTATATTACCGAGGATGGGGTATATTACCCAGGTTGGTGTATATTACCGAGGGTGGGGCATATTACCGAGGGTAGGTTATATTACCCAGGGTGGGGTATATTACCCAGGGTGTGGTATATTACCGAGGGTGAGGTATATTACCCAGGGTGGTGTATATTACCGAGGGTGGGGTATATTACCGAGGGTGGGGTATATTACCCAGGATGAGGTATATTACCTAGGGAGGGTTCTTTTACCCAGGGTGGTGTATTTTACCGAGGGTGGGGTATATTACCCAGGCTGGAGTATATTACCCAGGATGGGGTATATTACCCAGGGTTGTGTATATTACCCAGGGTTTTGGTATATTAATAGGGTGGGGTATATTACCGAGGGTGTGGTATATTACCGAGGGTGGAGTATATTACCCAGGATGGGGTATTTTACCGAGGGTTGGATATTTTACCGAGGGTTGGGTATATTACCCAGGGTGAGGTATATTACCCAGGGTGAGGTATATTGCCCAGGGTGGGGTATATTACCCAGGGTGAGGTATATTGCCCAGGATAGGGTATATTACCGAGGGTGAGGTATATTACCCAGGGTGGGGTATATTACCGAGGGTGGGGTATATTAATAGGGTGGGGTTTATTACCCGGGGTGGAGTATTTTACCGAGGGTGGGGTATATTACCCAGGGTGGGTTATATTACCGAGGGTGAGGTATTTTACCCAGGGTGGGGTATATTACTGAGGGTGGGGTATATTAATAGGGTGGGGTATATTACCGAGGGTGGGGTATATTACCCAGGGTGGGGTATATTACCGAGGGTGGTGTATATTACCGAGGGTGGAGTATATTACCCAGGATGGGGTATATTACCCAGGTTTGTGTATATTACCCAGGGTGGGGTATATTAATCGGGTGGGGTATATTACCGAGGGTGGGGTATATTACCGAGGGTGGAATATATTACCCAGGATGGGGTATATTACCCAGGGTTGGGTATATTACCCAGGATGGGGTATATTACCCAGGATGGGGTATATTACCCAGGGTGGGGTATATTACCCAGGGTGTGGTATATTACCGAGGGTGGGGTATATTAGCGAGGGTGAGGTATATTACCCAGGGTGGTGTATATTACCGAGGGTGGCGTATATTACTGAGGGTGGGGTATATTACCCAGGGTGAGGTATATTACCCAGGGTGGGGTATTTTACCGAGGGTGGGGTATATTACCCAGAGTGGGGTATATTACCCAGGGTGGGGTATTTTACCGAGGGTGGGGTATATTACCCAGAGTGTGGTATATTACCCAGGGTGGGGTATTTTACCGAGGTTGGGGTATATTAATAGGGTGGGGTATATTACTCAGGGTGAGGTATTTTACCGAGGGTGGGGTATATTACCCAGTGTGGGGTATATTACCGAGGGTGGGGTATATTACCGAGGGTGGAGTATATTACCCAGGATGGGGTATATTACCCAGGGTTGTGTATATTACCCAGGGTGGGGTATATTAATAGGGTGGGGTATATTACCGAGGGTGGGGTATATTACCGAGCGTGGAGTATATTACCCAGGATGGGGTATATTACCCAGGGTGGAGTATATTACCGAGGGTGGAGTATATTATCCAGGATGGGGTATATTACCCAGGATTGGGAATGTTACCCAGGGTGGGGTATATTACCGAGGGTGAGGTATGTTACCCAGGGTGGGGTCTATTACCCAGTGTAGGGTATATTACCGAGGGTTGGGTATATTACCGAGGGTGGGGTATATTACCCAGGGTGGAGTATATTACACAGGATGGGGTATATTACCCAGGGTGGGGTATATTACCCAGGATGTGGTATATTACCGAAGGTGGGGTATATTACCAAGGGTGAGGTATATTACCCAGGGTGGTGTATATTACCGAGGGTGGGGTATATTACCAAGGGTGGGGTATATTACCCAGGGTGGGGTATATTACCCAGGGAGGGGTATTTTACCGAGGGTGGGATATTTTACCCAGGGTGGGGTATTTTACCGAGGGTGGGGTATATTACCCATGGTGAGGTATATTGCCCAGGGTGGGGTATTTTACCGAGGGTGGGGTATATTAATAGGGTGGGGTATATTACCGAGGGTGGGGTATATTACCGAGGGTGGATTATATTACCCAGGATGGGGTATTTTACAGAGGGTGGGATATTTTATCGTGGGTGGGGTATATTACCCAGGGTGAGGTATATTACCCAGGGTGGGGTATTTTACCGAGGGTGGGGTATATTACCCAGGGTGGGCTATATTACCGAGTGTGGGATATTTTACCGAGGGTGGGGTATTTTACCCAGGGTGCGGTATATTAAACAGGGTGAGGTAGATTGCCCAGGGTGGGGTATTTTACCGAGGCTCGGGTATATTACCCAGGGTGATGTATATTGCCCAGGGTGGGGTATTTTACGGAGGGTGGGGTATATTACCCAGGGTGGGGTATATTACCAAGGGTTGGGTATATGACCGAGCGTTGGGTATATTACCGAGGGTGGGGTATGTTACCCAGGGTGGGGTATATTACCCAGGGTGGGGTATATTGCCCAGGGTGGGGTATTTTACCGAGGGTGGGGTATATTACTGAGGGTGGAGTATATTACCCAGGATGGGGTATATTCCCCAGGGTTGTGTATATTACCCAGGGTGGGGTATATTAATAGGGTGGGGTATTTTACCGAGGGTGGGATATTTTATCGAGGGTGGGGTATATTACCCCGGGTGAGGTATATTACCCAGGGTGGGGTATTTTACCGCGGGTGGGATATTTTACCGAGGGTGGGGTATTTTACCCAGGGTGGGGTATATTACCCAGGGTGAGGTATATTGCCCAGGGTGGGGTATTTTACCGAGGGTGGGGTATATTACCCAGGGTGAGGTATATTGCCCAGGGTGGGGTATTTTACGGAGGGTGGGGTATATTACCCAGGGTGGGGTATATTACCCAGGGTGATGTATATTACCGAGGGTTGGGTATATTACCCAGGATGGGGTATATTACCGAGGGTTGGGTATATTACCCAGGATAGGGTATGTTACCGAGGATGGGGCATATTACCCAGGTTGGTGTATATTACCGAGGGTGGGGCATATTACCGAGGGTAGGGTATATTACCCAGGGTGAGGTATATTACCCAGGGTGAGGTATATTGCCCAGGGTGGGGTATATTACCCAGGGTGAGGTATATTGCCCAGGATAGGGTATATTACCGAGGGTGAATTATATTACCCAGGGTGGGGTATATTACCGAGGGTGGGGTATATTAATAGGGTGGGGTATATTACCCGGGGTGGAGTATTTTACCAAGGGTGGGGTATATTACCCAGGGTGGGTTATATTACCGAGGGTGAGGTATATTACCCAGGGTGATGTATATTACCGAGGGTTGGGTATATTACCCAGGATGGGGTATATTACCGAGGGTTGGGTATATTACCCAGGATGGGGTTTATTACCGAGGGTTGGGTATATTACCCTGGATGGGGTATATTACCCAGGGTGGGGTATATTACCCTGGGTGAGGTATATTACCGAGGGTGGGGTATATTACCCAGGATGGGGTATATTACCCAGGATGGGGTATATTACCCAGGGTGTGGTATATTACCGAGGGTGGGGTGTATTACCGAGGGTGAGGTATATTACCCAGGGTGGTGTATATTACCGAGGGTGGGGTATATTACCGAGGGTGGGGTATATTACCCAGGATGAGGTATATTACCTAGGGAGGGGTATTTTACCCAGGGTGGTGTATTTTACCGAGGGTGGGGTATATTACCCAGGCTGGAGTATATTACCCAGGATCGGATATATTACCCAGGGTTGTGTTTTTTACCCAGGGTTTTGGTATATTAATAGGGTGGGGTATATTACCGAGGGTGGGGTATATTACCAGGGTGGGGTATATTACCGAGGGTGGGTATATTACCCAGGGTGGGATATATTACCGCCGGGTGGGTAATTACGAGGGTGGGTATATTACGAGGGTGGGGTATATTACTAGGGTGGGGTATATTACCCAGGGTGGGGTATTTACGAGGGTGGGGTATATTTACCCAGGGTGAGGTATATTACCGGGGTGGGGCAATATTACCGAGGGTGGGGTATATTACCCAGGGTGGGGTATATTACCCAGGGTGGGGTATATTACCGAGATGGGGTATATTACCAGGGTGGGCTATATTAACGAAGGTTGGGTATATTACCCAGGGTGGGGTATATTACGAGGGTGGGTATATTATCACGGTGGGTATATTACCCAGGGAGGGGTATATTACCAGGGTGGGGGTATATTACCCAGGATGGGTATATTACCCAGGATAGGGTATGTTACCGAGGATGGGGTATATTACCCAGGGTGTGGTATATTACCGAGGGTGGCGTATATTACCCAGGTTGGTGTATATTACCGAGGGTGGGGCATATTACCGAGGGTAGGGTATATTACCCAGGGTGAGGTATATTACCCAGGGTGAGGTATATTGCCCAGGGTGGGGTATATTACCCAGGGTGAGGTATATTGCCCAGGATAGGGTATATTACCGAGGGTGAATTATATTACCCAGGGTGGGGTATATTACCGAGGGTGGGGTATATTAATAGGGTGGGGTATATTACCCGGGGTGGGGTATTTTACCGAGGGTGGGGTATATTACCCAGGGTGGGTTATATTACCGAGGGTGAGGTATATTACCCAGGGTGGGGTATATTACTGAGGGTGGGGTATATTAATAGGGTGGGGTATATTACCGAGGGTGGGGTATATTACCCAGGGTGGGGTATATTACCGAGGGTTGTGTATATTACCGCGGGTGGAGTATATTACCCAGGATGGGGTATATTACCCAGGGTTGTGTATATTACCCAGGGTGGGGTATATTAATAGGGTGGGGTATATTACCTAGGGTGGGGTATATTACCGAGGGTGGAATATATTACCCAGGATTGGGTATATTACCCAGGATGGGGTATATTACCCAGGATGGGATATATTACCCAGGGTGTGGTATATTACCGAGGGTGGGATATATTACCGAGGGTGAGGTATATTACCCAGGGTGGTGTATATTACCGAGGGTGGCGTATATTACCGAGGGTGGGGTATATTACCCAGGAGTGAGGTATATTACCCAGGGTGGGGTATTTTACCGAGGGTGGGGTATATTACCCAGAGTTGGGTATATTACCCAGGGTGGGGTATTTTACCGACGGTGGGGTATATTACCCAGAGTGTGGTATATTACCCAGGGTGGGGTATTTTACCGAGGGTGGGATATTTTACCGAGGGTGGAATATTTTACCGATGGTGTGTATGTTACCCAGGGTGGGGCATTTTACCGACGGTGGGGTATATTACCCAGGGTGAGGTATATTGCCCAGGGTGGGTTTATTTTACTGAGGGTGGTGTATATTACCCACGGTGGGGTATTTTACCGAGGGTGGGGTATATTACCCAGGGTGGGGTATATTACCCAGGGTGGGGTATTTTACCGAGGGTGGTGTATATTACCCAGGGTGGGGTATTTTACCGAGGGTGGGGTATATTACCCAGGGTGGGGTATATTACCCAGGGTGGGGTATATTACCCAGGGTGGGGTATTTTACCGGGGGTAGTATTGCAGTGCTGGAACACTTTCCTCATGTTGGGATTCTGGGGTATTTTCACCATAGGATAGGGCTGGATATTTTTAGCTGCTGAATATGCTGCTATTTTAATCCTTCACATGCATGGCTTGACCCTAGCTGTACAATAGGTGGAGCTCTTCCTCATCAACTCGGGAGATTATCGTTGCAGAACAAACTTTGATACCATCGTAATAACCAAGCTCACCACGCTACTGCAGTTCTGCTTCAGTTCTCAAAATAACTCACTGCCATTAAAGATTGCCTGCATTATTTATAATATACACTCACTGCATCGCTTATCAGACACTTAGGCCGTGATTTTCTTCCTGGAGGCGGGTTTGCGTCGGGAACGTTAGTGGGCGGGTTCCCGCTGCTGCTTCCTGCCGGCCCGCTGACACAATGTTTCGTTGATTGGCCCAATGAAGCCGCCGTGTGGGTCACCCGCCCTGATCACAAGGTGCGGGTCTGGTCAGTTGCTCTGCTGACGCATTTGCAGCCGCTGCGTTTAAGGGGGCCATTTCCCTGTTAGATTTCAGGCCATTTCTGGTGCCCCTGACTGCTGCTTCTCACCACCATGTCTGCAGAGAAACAAAAGGCAGCTGCTCGCTTCAACCAGGACTCCCTCCATGTACTTGTGGAGGGAGTCAGAGGACGTCGGGAGGTCCTATACCCATCTGATGGAAGAAGGAAACCTCCTCAGCAGACAAAGGCAGCCTGGCTGCGAATAGCTGAGGAGGTCAGTGCCAGGTCCATGGTCAGACGCACCTGGGTCCAATGCAGGAAAAGGTTCAATGATCTCCTGAGCTCTGGAAAAGTGAGTATAAAAGCTCACTTACCTTAATACTGCTGTGCCTGTCATCACATCCTCAGCACTCTGCATTGCCAACCCTACATCCTGACTCAACCTAACATCCCTTGCACCATCCCCCATCCCTCTCTCCCTATGCATGGATTCACTACCCCATCTAACGATGCACCCCTCACACCCACCCTCAAGGTTATGCACCAACAACAATTAACAACTCAAAAGGAGGGAACTTCGTTGTGGGAACCCACTCCTTCACAGTCTCCCTCTAAACATTGGGCCAGAAATTGATCTGGCTCCGTTCCCGCGGGTGTAAGGAGCAGGCGCGGTAATACGTACCGCGTCTGCCGTTTCGTCTTTTCCACGGAGAAAATTCATCTTCTGGCTGATTGAGTGCAGGGCAGCGTATGACGTCACACTGCCCTGCAGCGCAGCGTGCGCGTTGCATCGCGTGCGATGTGGAGTGAAGACACGCCCATTAAGGTCTCTTTTCCATAGGCCACGCCCCCGATTTTTTTCTCCACTGAAACCATTGTACAGCTGCTGAAGACACAGTTTTCTCACTGTTTTAGGTGGAATTTGCAGTAAGTAGGATTTAAATGCATGGTTTTGTAAACTTTTAAAGATTTTTAGTATAATTTGAGTAATGTTAAACATTTGCAAAGAGATTTAAAGTAATTTAAATAGTTTTAAAAGCACAGAAATCATTTTTTCCAGAGATTTAACTGTTTATAATCAGCAAACGAAATTGGCTGCTATCAGCACTATCCAATTTATCTAAATAACACAGAATTTCAGTGATGATGATCTCCGTACACTTCTTGACGAGGTAGAATCGAAACGTTCACGGATAATTGGAACTCAGAAGTCCAAGCCGCCGCGAAAAGGCCAAATGGCAGCGTGGAAAGAGGTTGCTCAAAGTGTGAGCGCAACCTCGACCATTCCACGTACAGCTGAGCAATGTCGCAAAAAATTCAGCGATTTATATCGAACGCTGAAGGTTTGTATAGTTATAACAAAAGTCAATGTTAAAATGTCTTAACATTTAAAATGAAAAGCCTTGAAAAAGTGTTTGTTTGCTAAGCTGAGTTAACTGAAGTCACAAGATGCTCCCATAAATTTTTATGGCTTTTGTAGCCAGGCAAGTCTCATAAAATGCTAATGTCATCTTGATTGAAATGCTTTGAGTTGCTTACTGAGTCCTCTTGAAGGACTGTTGCAGAAACCCAATGTGGAAGTGCAGCTTTGTAAAATAAATGAGTCTCTTGAAGGACTCATGCGAATAATTTCTGCTGCAATTACTGTGACTCCATCAGAACCAACCTTACCTGCTCCCAGCGCAGAATCAGTGCAGGTCCAAGAGCCACCAACGATGATGCAATCAAGAAAGCGCAAGAGACGTTAGGGTGTTGCATGTTCCACAATGCACATCCATTGACCCTCAGGAATAGTTTATTTGTGGTTAAATTTTTCAAGTGTTTAATTTTTAGTTTTATTTAAAACTTACATGTTTACATTTTTCTTTATTTATATATATATTTGACACTGAAACTGAAAGTTAGCTTTTCATTGAAAAAGTACAGCCTTTAGTCACTTTATAAAAATTCAAATTGTTTATTTTCACAAAAAAATTGAACATTTAAACTTGTTTACATTTAGGAAAGAGTTATTTCCCATCTTGAATGTCTTTACTGCATTAACGAAGCAAAAAAGTTACTGAGAACTGTTAACAAATTTTTAAAAAACCTATTTCTGTTTACGATTGTTTACAAAGTTGAAAAGTAGCTAGTTAACATTGAAAAGTTATAAACTATGTAAAGCAACAATGAACCTCAGAAGTCTGTAATGCTGCAATAAAAGAGCACTGTTTCACTTTAAATTGTGTCTGTACCTTTATTTGCCTTGCTGGTGGAGAGGGAGGGGGAGAGGGAGGGGGAGGGGGAGAGGGAGGGGGAGGGGAAGGGGGAGGGGGAGAGGGAGGGAGAGGGAGGGGGAGGGGGAGAGGGAGGGGGAGGGGGAGGGGGAGGGGGAGAGGGAGGGGGAGAGGGAGGTACAAGGCGACACTACCTCGTGAAGGTGTTGGCTACCAGCTGCTCCCGAGCAGCCTTACTTTGAGCAGCAGTTGGCTCTTCCCCATCATGCCTTCCCACAGGCACATTGGCATTGTCCACGTCCTCCATTTCTGCAGGTAGTTCATCTGCAGCGTTAAGGGTCAGTCCTTCCTGCAGGGCAAAGTTATGCAAATCACAACAGGCCACCACAATCTTTGCCACTTTCTGAGGAGAATACTGCAAGGTCCCCCCTGACCTGTCCAGGCACCGGAAGCGTGATTTCAGAACTCCAATTGTCCTCTCCACCACTTGCCGTGTGGACACGTGTGCCTGGTTGTATCTCTCCTGAGCCTCATTATTGGTCTTGCGGTAGGGAGTCATCAGCCATGGTCTTAGCGGGTAGCCCTTGTCGCCCAATATCCATGCGGATCCTGGAGGCAATGCGTTGAGGACGCCATATAAGTCAGAGTTACGGAGGACGATTGCAAAAGGGCATCTTTCTCTCACACAGGCTTCCTCCTCAAACTGAAAGTTGTAATGAAGAAATGGAAATAGTTGTTAAAGTAACTTTAGTTAAGTGAGTGGCTATAAAATCAGGTCAGGCTATGGTGGGATACGTGCGCTATCAGCTTGGGAACACATCTACCTGCCACACGGCCCTAGCTGATTTTCCAAAACTGTAACATTTTCATAAATTCATACATACATACATACATACTTACTTACTTTCTCATTTTCATCTTTAAAACTTTTTGAAACATAAACAGTTCATTTTTAAACTTTCATTTTCACAGATAGATACCTAAATATGCCTTGTACACACCCACAGTTGCTATACTACTCCAAATGGTCAAAACCCGTTTTTAATTTTTTTTTTTTAAAACTCTTAACTTATATAAGACTTCATTTAAAACTTTTGTGTCTTTCAGATTTAAAAAACTCACCTCAGTAGCCACACTCCAAAAGGATTTCTTCCTCCTACTATCTCGGTAAATGTATAAATGGCTGCTGCTCCTGGTTTTAAAATGTGTAACTGCTAGGAGCTTACACACACTACTCTCATTCACAAAATACATGAATTTTCCGACGCACGCGCAGAATCACCAGCCCACGCGATTACTCGCATATCCATGAAACTGACCAGACATGAAGTGCCGGTTTTCAGCGCATGCGCAGTGCATGCAGAAAACCGGCAATTGCAGAGGGAATACGCGAGTGTACGCAGTGCGTACTCTCGCGCACCAGGATGAATTTTTGGGCCATTATCCTATCCATTCTTTACACTCATTCCATCACTCTCACTGAAACTCCACTTCTTTCCCTCATTGCAGGAAAAGAGAGCCCGCAATAAGAGGGAGAGGGAGTGAACAGGAGGAGGACCACCATCCTTCCCACAGCTCACCAATGCTGCGGAGGCCGCTCTGGACATTGTGGGATCGGTGGAACAGCTCGAAGTGGGGGACGGAGAGACGGGCTCAGCTGAACAACCTAGTGACAGAATGTTTCTCCATTTATCTTATTTGGCTTTCATGAGTGACACATATGGGATCTGATGTCATTAGAAATCGAATGTTCATCATGTGCACAATGGGATGTGTCTGCAATCTACATATCACATGTCTAACTCATGTCTTTACTCTCCCACAGGACCATCAAGAGCCCCCCTCCCTACTGTCCAGGAGGAAGAGCAGGAGGACTCCTCTCAGGATGCAGCATCCTCTGAGGGAGCAGCGTCAGCAGCAATCAGCGCACCCAGCACCAGCGCAGAGTCGCACACCTCGGTGGGTCGTGTGCGAGATAGAGTCGTGTTGTCACCTGGTGTATCAGAAGTCATGAGTGAGCAAGATCAGATGATGGAGACAGGGACAGCAGTGGAGAGTCCTCGTCGGAGGCCGCAGGACACTACTCCCAGCTCTGCTCAGCTGCACGTAGACGCTGAGCCTCGGGGGCCATCCAGAAAGAGGACGGCGCTGGGGTTTCAGTAACAAGTTCAGGAGGCTCTGACTGGGTTTGCAACCACGGTGACAGTGAGTGTGCAGAGAATGGAGGAGTCCATCTCAAACATGAGCAATGCCGTGGTGCACGCAATGGCGAATGTAGGTCCCGCCATGGAAAGGATGGCAACCTCCATGGAGGACACAAATCGCCAGACTCAAACTAACATGGTGACTCTTCTAAATAGATGGTCAGCTATGGAGGATAGACATCCCCATTATGAGGACTGTCAGTACAGAGACGGGTCCTCATGGCCCCACTGATGTGCAGCAAGCTGATCTCCAGCTACTTGCTAGCAGAGAAGTGCGGGTGGCCCATGAGAGGGATGATGGTGGGAGGCGACATGCAAGTGGGGCTCCTCTCAAAGCGCTCCCACTTCCATCCCCTTGCCAACCCCTTGGTCAGATCCCCAGATGACTGCTGGAGCAGTGATGGCCGAGTCTGCCCCTATTGCAGCCGCAGGGGGAGCAGCCTTTGGCGGGGCCTTCAAAGACTCCAAAACCCAGAGGAAGCTGACACATAAATGATCACAAGGGTACTCACTTGGGTGTTCTCATGGAAAGCAATTTTAAGTTTCTTTTCTTTCATTATGTTGCAATAAATTAATCTTGTTTGAACGTTTGACATCATTGCCATTTGTATGATGCCAATTTCAGGTGGCACAGTGAAGGGTGAGGGCACCTTTTATGTCCAGCAATGCCGGTGACAGTGGATATAGAGTTAAAAACAGACACTTACAGCCTCAAGACAGACTCCCACATTGTGAAATCAGCAACCTCTGACATCTGAAACTGACCAGATTTGAGAGTGCAGCTTTTAGACTGCAGTTGCAGCTGTGAAGTTTCCAGCTCGTTGGTCTTCCCGACACACTAACCTGGCGTGATCTCTGAACATCGTGAAACCTGAATCAAATGTTGGAAAATTGCAAAAGGCTCTTAAAATAGCAGTTAACAAGCACTTAACAAGGAGTTAAGTGCCTTAAATCCCTTAACCGCTGCTTGGTGATGGGTCTGTGGTGAAATCTCTTGAAATTCACACGGAGGCAGGTTGGCGGCGAGTTTCCGACCTGCCGTCAATCATCGCGACTTTAACACCTGACCCGCCTCTGAACCCGCACCCTGAGCGGCGGCAAAATCGCAGCCTCAGTCACTGAAATTATTCTGTAACTTCCTCACTACATTGTTAATTATACACACTGTCCATACCATTTAAATTGTTAGGCTATACAAAGCAGATTATTACTTGATACTGTTTACATTATACCAATGATATTGATACTCTATATCAAACATATTGTAACACTATACTGATCATATTGTAACTCTATACGGATCATATTGTAACTCTATACGGATCATATTGTAACTCTATACGGATCATATTGTAACTCTATACGGATCATATTGTAACTCTATACGGATCATATTGTAACTCTATACTGATCATATTGTAACTCTATACTGATCATATTGTAACAATATACTGATCATATTGTAACTCTATACTGATCATATTGTAACAATATACTGATCATATTGTAACACTATACTGATCATATTGTAACACTATACGGATCATATTGTAACTCTATACTGATCATATTGTAACTCTATACTGATCATATTGTAACAATATACTGATCATATTGTAACTCTATACTGATCATATTGTAACAATATACTGATCATATTGTAACACTATACTGATCATATTGTAACACTATACGGATCATATTGTAACTCTGTACGGATCATATTGTAACTCTGTACTGATCATATTGTAACTCTATACTGATCATATTGTAACTCTATACTGATCATATTGTAACTCTATACTGATCATATTGTAACACTATACGGATCATATTGTAACTCTATACTGATCATATTGTAACTCTATACTGATCATATTGTAACAATATACTGATCATATTGTAACTCTATACTGATCATATTGTAACTCTATATGGATCATATTGTAACTCTATACTGATAATATTGTAACTCTATACTGATCATATTGTAACTCTATACTGATCATATTGTAACTCTATACTGATCATATTGTAACTCTATACTGATCATATTGTAACTCTATACTGATCATATTGTAACACTATACTGATCATATTGTAACTCTATACTGATCATATTGTAACACTATACTGATCATATTGTAACTCTGTACGGATCATATTGTAACTCTATACTGATCATATTGTAACTCTGTACGGATCATATTGTAACTCTATACTGATCATATTGTAACACTATACTGATCATATTGTAACTCTGTACGGATCATTTGGTAACTCTCTACTGATCATATTGTAACTCTATACTGATCATATTGTAACTCTATACTGATCATATTGTAACTCTATACTGATCATATTGTAACTCTATACTGATCATATTGTAACACTATACGGATCATATTGTAACTCTATACTGATCATATTGTAACACAATACGGATCATATTGTAACTCTATACGGATCATATTGTAACACTATACTGATCATATTGTAACACTATACGGATCATATTGTAACTCTATACTGATCATATTGTAACACTATACGGATCATATTGTAACTCTATACTGATCATATTGTAACTCTATACTGATCATATTGTAACTCTATACGGATCATATTGTAACTCTATACTGATCATAGAATGGTTACAGCACAGTAGGAGGCCATTTGGCCCGTCGCCCGTGCTGGCTCTCTGCAAGAGCACTTCAGCTGGTCCCACTCCCCCGCCCTTTCCCTGTAGCCCTGCAAATTTTTTTCCTTCAGGTACTTATCCAACTCCCTTTTGAAAGCCACGATTGAATCTGCCTCCACCACCCTTTCAGGCAGTGCATTCCAGATCCTCACCAGTCGCTGAGTAAAAAAGTTTTTCCTCATGTCGCCTTTGGTTCTTCTGCCAATCACCTTAAATCTGTGTCCTCTGGTTCTCGACCCTTCCACCAATAGGAACAGTTTCTCTCTATCTACTCTGTCCAGACCCCTCATGATTTTGAACAACTCTATCAAATCTCCTCTCAATCTTCTCTGCTCTAAGGAGAACAACCCCAGCTTCTCCAGTCTATCCATGTAACTGAAGTCCCTCATCCCTGGAATCATTCTTGTAAATCTTTTCTGCACCCTCTCTAAGGCCTTCACATCCTTCCTAAAGTGTGGTGCCCAGAATTGGACACAATACTCCAGTTGAGGTCTGACCAGTGTTTTATAAAGGTTCATCATAACTTCCTTGCTTTTGTACTTTATGCCTCTATTTATGAAGCCCAGGTTCCCGTATGCTTTTTTTAACTGCTTTCTCAACCTGCCCTGCCACCTTCAACAATTTGTGCACATATACCCCCAGGTCTCTCTGTTCATGCACCCCCTTTAGAATTATACCCTTTAGTTTATATTTCCTTTCTTCATTCTTTCTACCAAAATGTATCACTTTGCACTTCTCTGCATTAAATTTAATCTGCCACGTGTCTGCCAATTCCACCAGCCAGTCTATGTCCTCTTGAAGTCTATCACTATCCTCCTCACTGTTCACTATACTTCCAAGTTTTGTGTCATCTGCAAATTTTGAAATTGTGCCCTGTACACCCACATCCAAGTCATTAATATATATCAAGAAAAGAAGTGGTCCTAGAACCGACCCCTGGGGAACCCTACTGTGTACCTTCCTCCAGTCTGATAAACAACCGTTCACCACTACTCTCTGTTTCCTGTCACTTAGCCAATTTTGTATCCATGCTGCCACTGTCCCTTTTATTCCATGGGCTTCAACTTTGCTGGCAAGCCTATTATGTGGCACTTTGTCGAACGCCTTTTGGAAGTCCATGTACACCACGTCAATCGCATTACCCTCATCAACCCTCTCTGTTACCTCATCAAAAAACTCAATCAAGTTGATTAAACAGGATTTGTCTTTAACAAATCCGTGCTAGCTTTCCTTAATCATTCCACACTTGTCCAAGTGACTGTTAACTTTGTCCCTGATTATTGTTTCTAAAAGTTTCCCCACTACCAAGGTTAAACTGACTGGCCTGTAGTTGCTGGGTTTTTCTTTACACCCCTTTTTGAACAAGGTTGTAACATTTGCAATTCTCCGGTCCTCTGGCACAACCCCCGTTTCTAAGGAGGATTGGAAGATTATGGCCAGGACCTCCGCGATTTCTTCCTTCACTTCCCTCAGTGTCCTAGGATGCATCCCATCTGGTCCTGGTGACTAATCTACTTTAAGTACAGCCAGCATTTCTAATACCTCCTCTTTATCAATTTTTATCCCATCCAGTATCTCCTCTACCTCCTCCTTCACTATGTCTATGGCAGCATTTTCTTCCTTGGTGAAGACAGATGCAAGGTATTCATTTAACACCTCAGCCATACCCTCTGCCTCCATGTGTAGGTCTCCTTTTTGGTCCCTAATCAGCCCCACCCCTCCTCGCTTACTATTTATATGCCTATAGAAGACTTTTGGATTACGTTTTGTTGGCTGCCATTCTATTCTCATACCCTCTCTTTGCCCCTCTTATTTTCTTTTTCACTTCTCCTCTGAACTTTCTATATTAAGCCTAATTCTCAGATGTATTCTCGACCTGGCATCTGTCATACGCGCTCTTTTTCTGCTTCATCTTACTCTCTGTCTCTTTTGTCATCCAGGGAGCTCTGACTTTAGTTGCCCTAACTTTCCCCCTAGTGGGAATGTACCTCGACTGTACCCGAAATATTTACTCTTTAAAGGCAGCCCATTGTTCCATTACAGTTTTGCCTGCCAATCTTTGATCCCAGTTTACCTGGGCCAGATCCATTCTCAACCCACTGAAATTGGCCTTCCTCCAATTAAGTATTTTTACTCTAGATTGCTCCCTGTCCTTTTCCATAGCTAATCTAAACCTTATGATACTATGATCACTGTTCCCTAAGTGTTCACCTACTGACACTTGCTCCACTTGACCTACCTCATCCCCCAGAACTAGATCCAGCAATGCCTCCTCCCTCGTCAGGCCGGAAACATACTGATCCAGAAAGTTTTCCTGAACACACGTTAGAAATTCTTCCCCCTCTCTGCCCTTTACACTATTATTATCACAGTCTATATTAGGATAAAAATGAGAAGTCGCACAACACCAGGTTATAGTCCAACAGTTTTATTTAAAATTACGAGCTTTCGGAGCGCTGCTCCTTCTTCAGGTAAAGGTACAGTGAGGGAATCTAACAGATTGTATCTCTGCAGACAAATTGTTCTCTGTGTATATATACTGTGTAATAGATTCCCTCACTGTACCTTTACCTGACGAAGGAGCAGCGCTCCGAAAGCTCGTAATTTTAAATAAAACTGTTGGACTATAACCTGGTGTTGTGCGACTTCTCATTTTTGTCCACCCCGTCCAACACCGGCATCTCCGCATCATAAATTAGGATAGTTGAAGTTCCCCATTATTACTACACTATAGGTCTTGCATCTCTCTGTAATTTCTCTGCAAATTTGCTCCTCTATATTTTTCCCACTAGTTGGTGGCCTATAGAATACACCAAGTAGTGTAATGGCACCTCTATTGTTTCTTAACTCTAACCATATAGATTCTGTCCTTGACCCCTCCAGGACATCCTCTCTCTCCAGCACTGTAACATTATCCTTAACCAATACTGCACACTACCTCCTTTCTTTCCTTCCCTATCATTCCTGAACACCTTATATCCAGGAAAATTTAATACCCAATCCTGCTCTTTTTTGAGCCAGGTTTCCTTTATTGCCATGACATCATATCCTCATGTGGCTATTTGTGCCGGCAGCTCACCAACCTTGATTACTATGCTTTGTGCATTTACATACATGCACTGTAAAGCTAACTCAGACCATCCTGTGTTCTCTCTTAGTCTGACCCCACCTAATGCCTTACTATTTCTGACTTTAGTGCTATCCGTCTCTCCCAATCCTCTGTGCCCTTTGTTTCACCTTTCTAATGCTATATGCTGTTGCCCATCACCCTGCCAACTTAGTTTAAACCCTCCCCATATTGTAGCTCTATACCAATCATATTGTAACACTTTACTGATCATATTGTAAGACGATACTGGTCATATTGTAACATGAAACTGATCATATTGTAACATGAAACTGATCATAATGTAACTCTATACTGATCTTGTTAAAACTCTCTACGGATCATATTGTAAGACGATATTGATTGTATGCCCCAGGACATCGCTGCAGGAGTTCCACAGGGCAGTGTCCTAGGCCCAACCATCTTCAGCTGCTTCATCAATGACCTTCCCTCCAACATAAAGTCAGAAATGGGGCTGTTCACTGATGAATGCACAGTGTTCAGCGCCATTCACAACTCCTCAGATAATGAAGCAGTCCATGCCCGCATGCAACTAGACCTGGATGACGTTTAGGCTTGGGCTGATAAATGGCAGGTAACATTCGCGCCACACAAGTGCCAGGCAATGACCATCTCTAACAAACAAGAGTCTAACCACCATCCCTTGACATTCAACAGCATTACCATCGCCAAATCCCCCACCATCAACATCCTGGGGGTCACCATTGACCAGAAACTTAACTGGACCAGTCACATAAATACTGTGGCAACAAGAGCAGGTCAGAGGCTGGGTATTCTGCGGCGAGTGTCGCACCTCCTGACTCCCCAAAGCCTTTCCACCATCTAAAAAGCACAAGTAAGGAGTGTGATGGAATACTCTCCACTTGCCTGTTTGAGTGCAGCTCCAACAACAGTCAAGAAGCTCGACACCATCCAGGACAAAGCAGCCTGCTTGATTGGCACCCCATCCACCACCTTAAACAGTCACTCCCTCCACCACTGGCATACCGTGGCTGCAGTGTGTACCATCTACAAGATGCACTGCAGCAACTCGTCAAGGCTTCTTCAGCAGCACCTCCCAAACCTGCAACCTCTACCACCTAGAAGGACAAGGGCAGCAGGCGCATGGGAACACCACCACCTCCAAGTTCCCCTCCAAATCACACACCATCCTGACTTGGAAATATATTCCTGTTCCTTCATCGCTGTTGGGTCAAAATCCTGGAACTCCCTCCGTAACAGCACTGTGGGAGTACCTTCACCACACGGACTGCAGCGGTGAGTGCAAAAGACAAGGCTGAAGCGTTTGCAACCATCTTCAGCCAGAAGTGCCGAGTGGATGATCCATATCGGCCTACTCCTGAGGTCCCCACCATCACAGAAGCCAGTCTTCAGCCAATTCAATTCACTCCAGGTGAAATCAAGAAACGGCTGAGCGCACTGGATACAGCAAAGGCTATGGGCCCCGACAACATCCTGGCTATCATGCTGAAGACTTGTGCTCCAGAACTAGCCGCGCCTCTAGTCAAGCTGTTCCAGTACAGCTACAACACTGGCATCTATCCGACAATGTGGAAAACTGCCCAGGTATGTCCTGTCCACAAAAAAGCAGGGCAAATCCAATCCGGCCAATTACCGCCCCAAGAGTCTACTCTCAATCATCAGCAAAGTGATGGAAGGTGTCATCGACAGTGCAATCAATCAACTCACCAATAACCTGCTCACGGATGCCCAGTTTGGGTTCTGCCAAGACCACATGGCTCCCGGCCTCATTACAGCCTTGGTCCAAACATGGACAAAAGAGCTGAATTCCAGAGGTGAGGTGAGAGTGACTGCCCTTGACATCAAGGCAGCATTTGACCAAGTGTGGCATCAAGGAGCCCTAGTAAAACTGAAGTCAATGGGAATCGGGGGGGGAAACGCTCCACTGGCTGGAGTCATACCTAGCACAAAAGAAGATGGTTGTGGTGGTTGAAGGTCAATCATCACAGCCCCAGGACATCGCTGCAGGAGTTCCTCAGGGCAGTGTCCTAGGCCCAACCATCTTCAGCTGCTTCATCAATGACCTTCCCTCCAACATAAGGTCAGAAATGGGGATGTTTGCTGATGACTGCACAGTGTTCAGCGCCATTCACAACTCCTCAGATAATGAAGCAGTCCATGCCCGCATGCAACAAGACCTGGACGACGTTCAGGCTTGGGTTGATAAGTGGCAGGTACCATTCGCACCACAGAAGTGCCAGGCAATGACTATCTTCAACAAGCGAGAGTCTAACCACCTCCCCTTGGCATTCAATGGTATTACCATTGCCGATTCCCCCACCATCAACATCCTGGGGGGTCACCATTGACCAGAAACTTAACTGGACCAGCCACATAAATACTGTGGTAACAAGAGCAGGTCAGAGGCTAGGTATTCTGCGGCGAGTGTCTCACCTCCTGACTCCCCAAAGCCTTTCCACCATCTACAAGGCACAAGTAAGGAGTGTGATGGAATGCTCTCCACTTGCCTGGATGAGTGCTGCTCCAACAACACTCAAGAAACTCGTCACCATCCAGGACAAAGCAATCCCGCTTGATTGGCACCCCATCCACCACATTAAAAATTCACTCCCTGCACCACCGGCGTACTGTGACTAGAGTGTGTATCATCTACAAGATGCACTGCAGCAACTCGCCAAGGCTTCTTCGGCAGCACCTCCCAAACCTGCGACCTCTACCACCTAGAAGGACAAGGGCAGCAGGCACATGGGAACACCACCACCTCCACGTCACACACCATCCTGACTTAGAAATATATCATGGATCCTTCATTGTCGCTGGGTCAAAATCCTGGAATTCCCTACCTAACAGCACTGTGGGAGTACCTTCACCACACGGACTGCAACGGTTCAAGAAGGCGGCTCACCACCACCTTCTCAAGGGCAATTAGGGATGGGCAATAAATGCTGGCCTTGCCAGCAACGCCCACATCCCATGAACGAATAAAACAAATAAAAAATGATTACACTATACTGATCGTATATTGCGATGCTAAGTCATCATACGACAACAACAACAACAAATTGCATTTATCTAGCACCTTTAACATAGTAAATCATCCAAAGGCGCTTCACAGGAACGCTATCAAAAAAATTTGACACCGAGGCACATAAGGTGATATTAGGGCAGGTGACGGTCAAAGAGGTAGGTTTTACGTAGCGTCTTAAAGGAGGAAAGAGAGGTAGAGAGGTTTAGGGAGGAAATTCCAGAGCTCAGGGCCTAGGCAGCTGACGGCACAGCCACCAATGGTGGAGTGATTATAATCTGGGATGTGCAAGAGTCCAGAATTGGAGGAGCGCAGATATCTCGGAGGGTTGAGAGCTGAAGGAGTTTATAGAGATAGGGAATTGTGAGGCCATGGCGGGATTTGAAAACAAGTATGATTGCTCAACGGGAGCCAATGTAAATCAGTGAGCACCGGGATGATGGGTGAATGGGACTTGATGCAAATTAGGATACGGGCAGCCGAATTTTGGATGAGCTCATGTTGATGGAGGGTGGAAGATACAAAGCTGGCTAGGAGAGCTTTGGAATAGTCCAGTCAAGTGGTAATAAAGGCAGGGATGATGGTTTCAACAGAAAATGAGCTGAGGCAAGGGCAGAGTCGGGTGATGTTATGGAGGTAGAAGTAGGCGGTCTTAGTGATGGTGCAGATATGTGGTCGGCAGCTCACCTCGGTGTCAAATATCACACCAAGGTTGCGAACAGTGTGGTTCAGCCTCAGACAGTTGCTAGGGAGAGGGATGGAGTCAGTGGCTAGGGAATGGAGTTTGTGGCGGGGACCGAAGACAATGGCTTCGATCTTCCTAATAATTAGTTGGAGGAAATTTCTCCTCATCCAGTACTGGATGTTGGACAAGCAGTCTGACAATTTAGAGACAGTGGAGGGGTCGAGAGAAGTGGTAGTGAGGTAGAGCTGGGTGTCGTCAGCGTACATGTGGAAACTGATGCTGTGTTTTCGGATGCTGTCGCTGAGGGGCAGCATGTAGATGAGAAATAGGAGGGGGCCAAGGATAGATCCTTGGGGGACACCAGAGGTAACGATGCGGGAGCGGGAAGAGAAGCCGTTGCAGGTGATTCTCTGGCTTCAACTGGATAAATAAGAATGGAACCAGGCGAGTGCAGTCCCACCCAGCTGGACGACAGTGGAGAGGCGCTGGAGGAGGATGAAGTGGTCAACCGTGTCAAAGGCTGCAGACAGGTCGAGAAGGATGAGGAGGGATAGTTTACCTTTGGTCACAGTCACATAGGATGTCATTTGTGACTTTGATAAGAGCTGTTTTGGTATTGTGGCCGGGACGGAAACCTGATTAGATGGATTCTAACATGGAGTTCCGGGAAAGATGGTGTAAGAAATCGTGAATAGGAAGAAATAACTTGAGACAAAAAAGTCTCTTCAGACTGGTGTTAGAATAACTGGATAGACGCTTAGAATTTGCTTATGTTCTTGGCTCCCTGTGGATGTTATAACATTCTGCACCGTGGCGGTGACCTTGTTTCCAGACTAGCTGTCTGCTGTTTGTGTGCTAGAAAGGTTGTTGACTGTATCTTTGATAATCTTACTCTCTTGTTAGGGGTGGGCCTAGGGTAAAGAGATATCTATAGAGCTTTTAGCACAGACGGTGAAGGGAAGGGAAGAGCTGTCCGTGCACGCCAGCTGTCTGTCCGATCAGGACCGATACCAGCTGCTTGTCACGGTTATATGTCCACTATGTCTACCTTGATTGCGTGTTGTACTTAACTTAAACTGCCGCTCCTTAATAAAATGCCTTACAACTCCTCAGACCCTTTGGGTAATCTGTGTGTGCCCTGTGATCCAAATCTTACAATGGGAACAGATTTGGAAGGTGACAGCACATTTAAGGACTTTGGAGAGGAAAGGGAGGTAGTTTGCAAGGACAGAGGGGTCAAGGGTTGGATTTTTGAGGAGAGGGGTAATGATGGCAGGTTTGGAGGGGAGGCGGACAGTACCTGAGGAGAGAGAACCATTAACAAGAATGGAAGTTGGGCGGTCAGCAGTTTTGTGGGAATTGGCTTGAGGGAGCAGGAGGTGGGTCTTAGTGTGCCATAGGTTTCACTTGTAAGTTGCAGCTTGAATGTAAGCTCAGTTGGAGTATGGCTAGCCACGGATAATGAGAAAACTGTAATGTGGTCTGAAGCCTTTGTATGGGTCGGAAATTCACAAGTAACAGTTGCCAGGTAGATTTGGGCCATCTACCTAGTCTATGATACTATTTTGTAGTTGTATGTTGGCATCTTCCTCAAGATCTTCCATCTTCTTCTGCATCTGTTCCCAAGCCCTATGGTTACTAACCCACTTCCTGTCATGTGTGGTGAACTTGCTAGCTACTGGTGAGGGTGCCTTGCAGACTGTCCTCACCTCCTGCAGCAGTAGGTCCACCCCACCATTTATCAAACAGAGGGCTCAGGTGCTGCATCTCCTCCTCACTTACCCATAGACTTCAGTTCCTGTCTCCACCTCTCAGAAGGTCACTGACGGTTTTACCATGAACTCTGTGAAGTCACATTGTGCTTTGATTCGGCTCTTGCTTGCTCTGGCCGTACATTCTAAGTTTCCCTGGCTGATCTTCAGGCTCTCAGTACTTTGCCCTGGTGTAACAGAACATTTTTTCCATTCTCTGGACATAGGTGTCGCTGGCAAGGCCAGCACTTGTTGCCCATCCACGCAGTTTTGCTAGGCCACTTCAGAGGGCAGTTAAGATTCCAACACATTGAAGTGGGACTGCAGTCTCACATCGGACAGACTGGGAAAGGGCTGCAGGTTTCATCCCGAAAGAACATTGGTATGACAATCTGACAGCTTCATGGTCACATTTACTTCCGGATTAGTCCCACTCTCCAGCCCTTCCTCCATAGCCCTGCATTTATTTCCCCTTCATGTTCAGGCTGAGATGCTGTGAGGGGGCGGGGGAGGAAGGGGGGGCTCTCTTGAAGCCCCATTAGTGAAGGAGGTTCCTTTTTCTCTGATCTTTTCACGTTCCTCTTGCTTTTCTTTCTGAAGTGACCACATGGACAAGTGATTCACTTCCCCATCCCTTTCCCCTGCCCTCTCTGTGATATGTTTTGGTTGCTGGGAGGGGAATAAAGTCAACTTTTCTGATGATGTTCGAGTCTTCCTTTTGAATGCAGGTGCCTCCATCGCCTGCCCTTTTGACGAGGGTGATGCCACAGTCCCATAGTCTTGAGGACGGTACTGAGTGACAGGTGGTTGGGGCTTTATTTAACGTAAAAAGCTGGCAGCTGGAAGCTGTTACTTCTTCATGTTGTTTCACTGAGCGTGACATCACCGCAAGTCCTGTGTGCTGTTTTAATATAAGTTCAGTGTTTACGGAACTTTCCCTCTCAGGATGAGATGACTGGGGGCCTCCTCTCATCCTCAAAATAGCAATCACCAAACAAGAGAATAATGCGTGGGAGGCTGGGTGATTGAGCCCTTCATTGGGGTCACTCTGTCATTCTTTCAATGGATTTGCCAATAACCTTCCCAGTGCCCCATACTGTCATTGTGTTGTCTCCCATTCTTTCGCAATAATCACCACTTTATCTCTCCAAATACCAGCGACCACTAGTTCGATGGGACTTCAATAACGTAGCAAATTCCTTTGTAGTTCAGACAATGAAATGTTAGCAGTTAACTTCACTGCTGGCATTTGTGGTACACTTCATTCTAAAATCTCTTACTGTAAAATAAATTGAAGTCTGGATTTATAAACAGTGTTTGTTGTTAGAGCACTGGGACTTTTAATGAGGCATTGTTCAGCTTCTTCAATACGAGAAATTGCAGACCTTAATTGAGAATTTAAATTAAAATGTGCTGTGGAGCTGTCCTTTCAGCACTCGGTCGCTTGTGTGTTTTATTATAATGATATATTCTTCTTCTTAGGCAGTCCCTCAGAACCGAGGATGACTTGCTTCCACATTAAAAATGAGTTCTCAGGTGACTGATGAGTCCAATGCGGGACCTACAGTCTCTGTCACAGGTGGGGCAGACGGTCGTTGAAGGGGCGGGTGGGTGGGGTGCTTGGGTTGACGTGCGCTCCTTGCGCTGCCTGCGCTTGGCTTCCGCTTGCTCCCGGCGAAGAGACTCGAGGTGTTTCGGCGCCTTCCCAGATGCTTCTCCTCCACTTTGTGCGTCTTGGGCCAGGGATTCCCAGATGTCGGTGGGGATGTTACACTTTTTCAAGGAGGCTTTGAGGGTGTCCTTGAAGCGTTTCCTCTGCCCACCTGGGGCTCTCTTGCCGTGCCGGAGCTCCAAGTAGAGCTTGTTTTGGGAGTCTCGTATCGGGCATGCGGACAATGTGACCCGTCCATCGGAGCTGATCGAGCGTGGTCAAAGCTTCGATGCTGGGGATGTTGGCCTGAGCAAGAACACTGACGTTGGTGCGCCTATCCTGCCAATGGATTTGCAGGATCTTGCGGAGGCAGCGTTGGTGGTACCTCTCCAGTGCTTTGAGGTGCCTGCTGTACATGGTCCATGTCTCTGAGGCATACAGCAGGGCGGGTATCACTGCTGCTCTGTAGACCATGAGCTTAGTGCCGGGTTTGAGGTCCTGGTCTTCAAACACTCTCTTCCTCAGGCGACCGAAGGCTGCACTGGCACACTGAAGGTGGTGTTGGACTTCGTCATCGACGTCTGCCCTTGTTGACAGTAGGCTCCCGAGGTATGGAAAGTGGTCCACGTTGTCCAAGGCCTTGTCGTGGAGTTTGATAATCGGGGGGCAGTACTGTGTGGCGGGGGCAGGTTGGTAGAGGACCTTTGTCTTACGGATGTTTAGTGTAAGGCCCATGCTCTTGTACGCTTCGGTGAAGGTGTTGACGATGGTTTGGAGTTCGACCTCCGAGTGAGCGCAGACGCAAGCGTCGTCTGCATACTGTAATTCAATGACAGAGGATGGGACGACCTTGGATCTGGACTGGAGGCGACGGAGGTTGAACAGTTTCCCGTTTGTTCTGTAAATTAGCTCCACTCCAGTGGGGAGCTTACTGAGGGTGAGATGCAGCATTGCAGCCAGGAAGATCGAGAAGAGCGTTGGTGCGATGACACAGCCTTGCTTGACCCCGGTTTGTGCTGCGCTGTTGCCTGCAGTGAGTCAGTGGACACGACGTTATATAATAGGGCTGTTAACAGTGTGATGGGAAAAGTGTTACAGGAAGTAAGTGTGCTACAGGAAATGTACACTATACCAAGACCATAAATATATTATAGATCTCCATGGGATAACGAGCGAGCTGCCAGTGTAGAGCTTTACTCACCAGGAGCACAAATCAGGAAATCGCAGTGTGCTCTGCATGATTTAAAATGAATGGACATCTTTATAAAATGTGTCTAAAAACCTTACCTATCTCGGGTCTTGTATATTGTTGTGACTTAATGCAGTTCTTAAATAAAATTGCTTTCTTTGCCTTCTGTCTATTTCATGTTCCTGTGGTGTCTCAGAGACGTGGGAATTATCACATTCAGGTATATGACTGGGTACATGCAGGCACAGTACTCGAGAGTGAGATAAGGTACCTTGCACCATCGAGTAGTAGGATGCAGGTTCCTCTCTGTGATTAGCCACATGCTAACTTCAGGAACACAGCAGAGGAGTTAAGGAGAGGATTGAGCTAGCCTCATTACTTCTCCACCCATTTTTCCTTCATCATGGGTCATTGGTTCAAGGCCCACACCAGTTATCTGAGTAAATAATCTAGGCTGACAGTTCAGTACAATACAGAGTGGGTGCTAAACTGTCGGAGGTGATACCTTTCGGATGATGTGATAAAACTGAGGAGCTGCTCTCTCAGGTGGATGTAAAAGATTCCATGGCACTTTTTTTCTCTTCATTCACACAATGTGGGCGTCGCTGGCAAGGCCAGTAATTATTGCCCATCCCTAATTGCCCTTGAGAAGGTGGTGGTGAGCGGCCTTCTTAAACCGCTGCAGTCCGTGTGGTGAAGGTGCTGTTAGGGAGGCAGTTCCAGGATTTTGACCCAGCGACGATGAAGGAACAGCGATATACTTCCAAGTCAAGGTGATGTGTGAGTTGGAGGCAAACATGGAAGTGGCAGTGTTCCCATGAGTCTGCTGCCCTTGTCCTTCCAGGTGGCAGAGGTCACAGGTTTGGAAGATGCTGCCGAAGAAGCCTTGGCGAGTTGCTGCAGTGCACCTTGTAGATGGTACACACTGCAGCCACGGTACGCCAGTGGTGGAGGGAGTGAATGTTTAAGGTGGTGGAGGGAGTGAATGTTTAAGGTGGTGGATGGGGCGTAAATCAAACGGGCTGCTTTGTCCTGGATGGTGTTGAGCTTCTTGAGTGTTGTTGGAGCTGCACTCATCCAGGCAAGTGGAGAGTATTCCATCACACTCCTAACTTGTGCCTTGTAGATAGTGGAAAGGCTTTGGGGAGTCAGGAGGTGAGACATTCGCTGCAGAATACCCAGCCTCTGACCTGCTCTTGTTGCCACAGTATTTATGTGGCTGGTCCAGTTAAGTTTCTGGTCAATGGTGACCCCCCAGGATGTTGATGGTGGGGGATTCGGTGATGGTAATGCCGTTGAATGTCATGGGGAGGTGCTTAGACGCTCGCTTGTTGGAGATGGTCATTGCCCGGCACTGAATGTTGTCCAGGTCTTGCTGCATGTGGGCATAGACTGCTTCATTATCTGAGGAGTTGCGAATGGAACTGAACACCGTGCAGTCATCAGCGAACATCCCCACTTCTGACCTTATGATGGAGGGAAGGTTATTGATGAAGCAGCTGAAGATGGTTGGGCCTGGGACACTGCCCTGAGGAACTCCTGCAGCGACGTCCTGGGGCTAAAATGATTGGCCTCCAATAGCTACAACCATCTTCCTTTGTGCTAGGTATGACTCCAGCCAGTTGGATATATTTCTTAAGGCTAAAGGGATCAAGGGATATGGGGAGAAAGCAGGGACAGGGTACTGAATTTGGATGATCAGCCATGATCGCATTGAATGGCGGAGCAAGCTGGAGGGGCTGAATGGCCTACTCCTGCTCCTATCTTCTATGATTCTATGTGAAGTGTTTTCCTCCTAATTCCCATTGACTTCAGTTTTACTAGGGCTCCTTGATGCCACACTCGGTCAAATAGCTGCCTTGACATCAAAGGCAGTCACTCTCACCTCACCTCTGGAATTCAGTTCTTTTGTCCATATTTGGACCAAGGCTGTAATGATGTCTGGAGCCGAGTGGTCCTGGCAGAACCCAAACTGAGCATTGGTGAGCAGGTTGTTGGTGAGTAAGTGCTGCTCAATAGCACTGTTGACGACACCTTCCATTACTTTGCTGATGATTGAGAGTAGACTAATGGGGTAGTAATTGACTGAACTGGATTTGTCCTGCTTTTTGTGCACAGGACACACCTGGGCCATTTTCCACTTTGTCGGATAGATGCCAGTGTTGTAGCTGTACTGGAACAGCTTGGCTAGAGGCATGGCTAGTTCTGGAGCACAAGTCTTCAGCACGTTAGCCGGGATGTTGTCGGGGCCCATAGCCCTTGCTGTGTCCAGTGCGCTCAGCCGTTTCTTAATATCACGTGGAGTGAATCAAATTGGCTGAAGACTGGCTTCTGTGATGGTGGGGACCTCAGGAGTAGGCCGATATGGATCATCCACTCGGCACTTCTGGCTGAAGATGGTTGCAAACACTTCAGCCTTGTCTTTTGCACTTGTGTGCTGGGCTCCACCATCATTGAGAATGGGGATGTTAATGGAGCCTCCTCCTCCTGTTAGTTGTTTAATTGTCCACCACCATTCACAACTGGATGTGGCAGGACTGCAGAGCTTTGACCTAATCTGTTGGTTGTGGGATCGCTTAGTCCTGTCTATAGCATGCTGCTTCCATTTTTTAGCATGCATGTAGTCCTGTGTTGCAGCTTCCCCAGGTTGGCACCTCATTTTTATGTTCGCCTGGTGCTGCTCCTGGCATGCTCTTCTACACTCCTTATTGAACCAGGGTTGGTCCCCTGGTTTGATGGTAATGGTAGAGTGAGGGATATGCTGGGCCATGAGGTTACAGATTGTGGTGGAATACAATTCTGCTGCTGCTGATGGCCCACAGCGCCTCATGGATGATCAATTTTGAGCTGCTAGATCTGCTCTGAATCTATCCCATTTAGCAGCTGGTTATAGAGCAACATTGACAGCTAACTCTAGGTGTTCACCAGTCTCTCCCTTTTGGGTATGAAAGACTTCTCCAGAAAGGAAGGAGGAACTAAAACATAGAAAGAAAAATAAGACCTAGCAGGCATTATGGCCAAGCTTGCTGATGGAACAATTTTGTATGAATTGAAGTGATACAATCTGGAGAAATAAGTGAAAAATGGCACAATCAATTAATATAAATAAATGTAGATGTCAAGACAGTAAATATAAGACCTCCAGTAAATGGGTAACCACACAAATAACACAGTAGAAGAAAGATGTGTATGGAATAAAATGATTGACTGGCCAACAAAAACATCTCCGATGAGGGACAAGGAAGAAACTAACTAACTTGTATTTATGGAGAGAGAAACAGAGTTAACATTTCGTGTCCGTTCTATCTCCCGCACCTCTGCTCTCACCCCGGCCCCTCCCTCCCGGAAGCACAATAGGGTTCCCCTTGTCCTCACCTTTCACCCCACCAGCCTCCACATTCAACGGATCATCCTCCACCATTCCCGCCACCTCCAGCGTGATCCCACTACCAAACGCATCTTCCCCTCACCTCCCTTTTCAGCATTCCGAAGGGACCGCTCCCTCCGCGACACCCTAGTCCACTCCTCTATCACCCCCAGCACCCCTTCACCCAGCACCTTCCCGTGCAAGCGCAGAAGATGCTACACCTGCCCTTATACATCCCACCTTCCCACTGTCCAGGGCCCCAAACACCCCTTCCAGGTGAAACAGCGATTTACTTGTACTTCTTGCAATTTAGTATACTGTATTCGCTGCTCACGATGTGGTCTCTCTACATTGGGGAGACCAAACGCAGATTGGGTGACCGCTTTGCGGAACACCTCCATTCAGTCCGTAAGGGGGACCCCGAGTTTTAGGTCGCCTGTCACTTTAATTCACCGCTTCACTCCCACTCAGACCTCACCGTCCTCGGCCTCTTGCATTGTTCCACGAAAGCTCAGCGTAAGCTCGAGGAACAGCACCTCATCTTTCGATTAGGCACTTTACAGCCTTCTGGACTCAACATAGAGATCATAACCCCGGCCCCTATCATATATATAAGAAAGGAGGTGGGGTGGCAGTATTGATTAAGGAAAATGTTACAGTGCTGGAGAGAGAGGATGTCCTGGAGGGGTCAAGGACAGAATCTATATGGCTAGAGTTAAGAAACAATAGAGGTGCCATTACACTACTAGGTGTATTCTATAGGCCACCTGCTGGTGGGAAGGATATAGAGGAGCAAATTTGCAGGGTAATTACAGAGAGGTGCAAGAACTATAAAATAGCGATAATGGGGGGCTTCAATTATGCTAATTTAGACTGGGATAGTAATAGTGTAAAGGGCAGAGAGGGGGAAGAATTTCTGAAGTGGGTTCAGGAGAACTTTCTTGATCAGTATGTTTCCGGCCCTACGAGGAAGGAGGCATTGCTGGATCTGGTTCTGGGGAATGAGGTGGGTCAGGTGGATCAAGTTTCAGTAGGGGAACATTTAAGGAACAGTGTTCATGGTATAAGGTTTAGATTAGCTATGGAAAAGGACAGGGAGCAATCTAGAGTCAAAATACTTAACTGGAGAAGGGCCAATTTCAGTGGGTCGAGAACAGAGGTGGCCCGGGTAAATTGGAATCAAAGATTGGCAGGCAAAACTGTAATCAAAGCTGTTTTTAAAGAGGAGATGGTTCGGGTACATTTGAGGTATATTCCCACGAGGGGGAAAGCTAGAGCTCCCTGGATGATGAAAGAGATAGAGAGTAAGATAAAGCAGAAAAAAGGGGCATATGACAGATGTCAGGTTGAGAATACAAGTGAGAACCAGGCTGAATATAGAAAGTTCAGAGTGGAAGTGAAAAAGGAAATAAGAGGGGCAAAGAGAGAGTATGAGAATAGATTGGCAGCTAACATAAACAGAAATCCAGAAGTCTTCTGTAGGCATATAAATAGTAAACGGGTAGTAAGAGGAGGGGTGGGGCCGATTAGGGACCAAAAAGGAGACCTACGCATGGAGGCAGAGGGCATGGCTGAGGTACTAAATGAGTACTTTGCATCTGTCTTCACCAAGGAAGAAGATACTGCCAAAATCATAGTGAAAGAGGAGGTAATTGAGATATTGGATGGGATAAAAATTGATAAAGAGGAGGTACTAGAAAGGCTGGCTGCACTTAAAGTAGATAAGTCACCAGGACCGGATGGGATGCATCCTAGGATGCTGAGGGAAGTAAAGGTAGAAATTGTGGAGGTACTGGCCATAATCTTCCAATCCTTCTTAGAAACAGGGATGGTGCCAGAGGACTGGAGAATTGCAAATGTTACACCCTTGTTCAGAAAAGGGTGCAAAGATAAACCCAGCAACTACAGGCCAGTCAGTTTAATCTTGGTAGCGGGGAAGCTTTTAGAAACGATAATCCGGGACAAAATTAACAGTCATTTGGACAAGTGTGGATTAATTAAGGGAAGCCAGCACAGATTTCTTAAAGGCAAATCGTGTTTAACCAAATTGATTGAATTTTTTGATGAGGCAACAGAGAGGGTTCATGAGGGCAATGCGGCTGATGTGGTGTACATGGATTTCCAAAGGCATTTGATAAAGTGCCACATAATAGACTTGCCAGCAAAGTTGAAGCCCAGGGAATAAAAGGGACAGTGGGACAGTGGCAGCATGGATACGAAATTGGCTAAGTGACAGGAAACAGAGAGTAGTGCTGAACAGTTGTTTTTCGGACTGGAGGAAGGTATACAGTGGTGTTCCCAAGGGATCAGTACTAGGACCACTGCTTTTCTTGATATATATTAATCATTTGGACTTAGGTGTACAGGGCATTATTTCAAAATTTGCAGATGACACAAAACTTGGAAGTATAGTGAACAGTGAGGAGGATAGGGATAGACTTCAAGAGGACATAGACAGGCTGGTGGAATGGGCGGACACGTGGCAGATGAAGTTTAACGCAGAAAAGTGCGAAGTGATACATTTTGGTAGGAAGAACGAGGAGAGGCAATATAAACAAAAGGATACAATTCTAAAGCGGGTGCGTGAACAGAGAGACCTGGAGGTATATTGCAGAACAGGTTGAGAAAGCGGTTAAAAATGCATACTGGATCCTGGGCTTTATAAATAAAGGCATAGAGTACAAACGCAAGGAAGTTATGATGAACCTTTATAAAACACTGGTTCGGCCACAACTGGAGTATTGCGTCCAATTCTGGGCACCACACTTTAGGAAGGATGTGAAGACTTTAGAGAGGGTGCAGAAAAGATTTACAAGAATGGTTCCTGGGATGAGGGACTTCAGTTACGTGGATAGACTGGAGAAGCTGGGGTTATTCTCCTTAGAGCAGAGAAGAACATAAGAAATAGGAGCAGGAGTAGGCCATTCGGCCCCTTGAGCCTGCTCCGCCATTCAATAAGATCATGGCTGATCTGATCTTGGCCTCAAGTCCACTTTCCCGCCCGCTCCCCATAACCCTTGACTCCCCTGTAGCTCAAATATCTGTCTATCTCCACCTTAAATATATTCACTGACCCAGCCTCTACAGCTCTCTGGGGTAGAGAATTCCAAAGATTCACGACCCTCTGAGAGAAGAAATTCCTCCTCATCTCCATCTGAAATGGGCGACCCCTTATTCTGAAACTATGCCCCCTAGTTCTAGATTCTCCCATGAGGGGAAACATCCTCCCTGCATCTACCCTGTCAAGTCCCCTCAGAATCTTATGTTTCAATAAGATCACCTCTCATTCTTCTAAACTCCAATGAGTATAGGCCCAACTTGCTCAACCTTTCCTCATAAGACAACCCCTTCATCTCAGGAATCAACCTCGTGAACCTTCTCTGAACTGCCTCCAATGCAAGTATATCCCTCCTTAAATAAGGTGACCAAAACTGTACGCAGTACTCCAGGTGCGGTCTCACCAACGCCCTGTACAGTTGTAGCAAGACTTCCCTATTTTTATACTCCACCCCCCTAGCAATAAAGGCCAATGTTCCATTTGCCTTCGTAATTACTTGCTGTACCTGCATGCTAACTTTTTGTGTTTCATGTACGAGGACACCCAGATCCTTCTGTACCGCAGCATTCTGTAGTCTCTCTCCATTTAAATAATATTTTGCTTTTCTATTCTTCCTACCAAAGTGGATAACCTCACATTTTCCCACATTATACTCCATCTGCCAATTTTTTGCCCACTCACACTATATCCCTTTGCAGACTCGTTGTGTCCTCCTCACAACTTGCTTTCCCACCTATCTTTGTATCGTCAGCAAATTTGGCTACAGTACACACGGTCGCTTCATCCAAGTCATTAATATAGATTGTAAATAGTTGAGGCCTCAGCACTGATCCCTGTGGCACCCCACTAGTTACAGTTTACCAACCTGAAAATGACCCATTTATCCCGACTCTCTGTTTTCTGTTAGTTAGCCAATCCTCTATCCATGATAATATATTACCCCCAACCCTGTGAGCTCTTATCTTGTGCAGTAACCTTTTATGTGGCACCTTATCGAATGCCTTCTGGAAATCCAAATACACTACATCTACTGGTTCCCCTTGATCCACCCTGCTCATTACATCCTCAAAGAACTCTAATAAATTTGTCAAACACGATTTCCCTTTCATAAAACCACGTTGACTCTGCTTGATTGTATTATGATTTTCTAAATGTTCTGCTACTACTCCCTTAATAATGGATTCCAGCATTTTCCCAATGACAGATGATAGGCTAATCGGCCTGTAGTTTCCTGCTTTCTGTCTCCCTTCTTTCTTGAATAGAAGATTGAGAGGAGATTTGATAGAGGGTGTTCAAAATCATGACGGGTCTAGACAAAGTAGATCGAAGGAAATTGTTCCCATTAGCGAAAGGGTTGCAAACCAGAGGACACAGATTTAAGGTGATGAGAGGAAAAACTTTTTTACACAGCGAGTGGTTCTGATCTGGAATGTACTGTCTGAAAGGGTGGCGGAGGCAGATTCAATCGTGGCTTTCAAAAGGGAGTTGGATAAGTACCTGAAAGAAAAAAATTTGCAGGCTACAGGGAAAGGGCGGGGGAGTGGGACTAGCTGAAGTGCTCTTACAGAGAGCCGGCACGGGCTCAACGGGCCGGATGGCCTCCTACTGTGCTGTAACGATTCTATGATTCTATGTTTAAATCTCTTCAAGGCTTTAAGAGGATAGTAGCATAGTGGATATGTTACTGGACTAGTAATCCAAGAGGCTTGGACTAATAATCCGAGAGACGTGAGTTAAAATCTGTGGCAGCTGGGGAATTTAAATTCAGTTAGTTAAATAAATCTGGAATAAAAAGCTAGTATCAGTAACGGTGACCATGAACCATTGTCGTAAAAATCCATCAGGAATGTCCTTTAGGGAAGGAAATCTGCCGTCCTTACCTGGTCTGGCCTACATGTGACTCCAGACCCACTGCAATGTGGTTGACTCTTAACTGCACTTTGAAATGGCCTAGCAAGTCACTCCGTTGTAACAAACCATTGCAAGAAACAGTAATAAGAATAAAACCGGACGGTCCACCCGGCATCGACCTTGGCACTGGCTTGGGACACGCCCAGCCCAGTCGACCCTGCAAAGTCCTCCTCACTACATCTGGGGACTTGTGCCAAAATTGGGAGAGCTGTCCCACAGACTAGTCAAGCAACAGCCTGACATAGTCATACTCACAGAATCATACCTTTCAGCCAATGTCCCAGACTCCTCCATCACCATCCCTGGGTATGTCCTGTCCCACCGGCAGAACAGACCCACCAGGGGTGGCGGCACAGTGGTATACAGTCGGGAAGGAGTGGCCCTGGGAGTCCTCAACATTGACTCTGGACCCGATGAAGTCTCATGGCTTCAGGTCAAACATGGGCAAGGAAACCTCCTGCTGATTACCACCTACCGCCCTCCCTCAGCTGATGAATCAGTACTCCTCCATGTTGAACACCACTTGGAAGAAGCACTGAGGGTAGCAAGGGCACAGAATATACTCTGGGTGGGGGACTTCAATGTCCATCACCAAGAGTGGCTCGGTAGCACCACTACTGACCGAGCTGGCCGAGTCCTGAAGGACATAGCTGCCAGACTGGGCCTGCAGCTGGTGGTGAGAGAACCAACACGAGGGAAAAACCTCCTTGACCTCGTCCTCACAATCTTCCTGTCGCAGATGCATCTGTCCATGACAGTATTGGTAGCAGTGACCACCGCACAGTCATTGTGGAGACGAAATCCCGTCTTCACACTGAGGACACCCTCCATCGTGTTATCTGGCACTCCCACCGTGCTAAATGGGATAGATTCAGAACAGATCTAGCAGCTCAAAACTGGGCATCCATGAGGTGCTGTGGGCCATCAGCAGCAGCAGAATTGTATTCCACCACAATCTATAACCTCATGGCCTGGCATATCCCTCACTCTACCATTATTATCAAGCCAGGCAACCAACCCTGGTTCAATGAGGAGTGTAGAAGAGCACGCCATGAGCAGCACCAGGCGCAGCTAAAAATGAGGTGCCAACCTTGGGAAGCTGCAACACAGGACTACATGCATGCTAAACAACGGTAGCAGCATACTATAGACAGAGCTAGCGATCCCACAATCAACGGATCAGATCAAAGCTCTGCAGTCCTGCCACATCCAGTCATGAATGGTGGTGGACCATTAAACAACTGACGGGAGGAGGAGGTTCCATGAATATCCCCATTCTCAATGATAGTGGAGCCCAGCACGTGAGTGCAAAAGACAAGGCTGAAGCGTTTGCAATCATCTTCAGCCAGAAGTGCTGAATGGATAATCCATCTTGGCCTCCTTCTGAGGTCCCACCATCACAGAAGGCAGTCTTCAGCCAATTTGATTCACTCCACGTGATATCAAGAAACGGCTGAGCGCACTGGATACAGCAAAGGCTATGGGCCCCGACAATCGTGCTTAAGACTTGTGCTCCAGAACTAGCCGCGCCTCTAGCCAAGCTGTTCCAGTACAGCTACAACACTGGCATCTACCGACAATGTGAAAAATTGCCCAGGTATGTCCTATCCACAAAATGCAGGACAAATCCAATCCGGCAATTACCGCTTCATCGGTCTGTTCTCAATCATCAGCAAAGTGATGGAAGGTGTTGTCGACAGTGCTATCAAGAGGCACTTACTCACCAATGACCTGCTTACCAATGCTCAGTTTGGGTTCTGCCAGGACCACTCGGCTCCAGAACTCATTACAACCTTGGTCCAAACATGAACAAAAGAGCCGAATTCCAGAGGTGAAGTGAGAGTGACTGCCCTTGACATCAAGGCAGCAGTTGATCGAGTGTGGCATCAAGGGGCCCTAGTAAAATTGAAGTCAATGGGAATCAGGGGGAAAACGCTCCACTGGCTGGAGTCATACATAACACAAAGGAAGATGATTTTGGTTGTTGGAGGCCAATCATCTCAGCCCCAGAACATCGCTGCAGGAGTTCCTCAGGGCAGTGTCCGAGGCCCAACCATCTTCAGCTGCTTCATCAATGACCTTCCCTCCATCACAAGGTCAGAAGTGGGGATGTTCGCTGATGATTGCACAGTGTTCAGTTCCATTCGCAACTCCTCAGACAATGAAGCAGTCCATGCCCACATGCAGTAAGACCTGGATGACATTCAGGCAAGGGCTGATAAGTGGCAAGTAACATTCATGCCACACAAGTGCCAGGCAATGACTATTTCCAACAAGAGAGCATCTAACCTCCGCCCCTTGACATTCAACAGCATTACTAGCGCCAGATCCCCCAACATAAAACATCCTGGGGGTCACCATTGATCATAAACTTAACAGGACCAGCCACATAAATACTGTGGCAGAGTGTAGGTCAGAGGCTGGGTATTCTGCGGCGAGTGTCTCACCTCCTGACTCCCCAAAGCCTTTCTACCATCTACAAGGCACAAGTCAGGAGTGTGATGGAATACTCTCCAGTTGCCTGGATGAGTGCAGCTCCAACAACACTCAAGAAGCTCGACACCATCCAGGACAAAGCAGCCCGCTTGATTGGCACCCATCCACCACCTTAAACATTCACTCCCTCCACCACCGGCGCTCCGTGGCTGCAGTGTGTACCATCTACAAGATGCACTGCAGCAACTCGCCAAGGCTTCTTCGACAGCACCTCCCAAACCCACGTCCTCTTCCACCTAGAAGGACAAGGGCAGCAGGCGCCTGGGAACACCACCACCTCCAAGTCACACACCATCCTGGCTTGGAAATATATCGTCGTTCCTTCATTGCCGCTGGGTCAAAATCCTGGAACTCCCGCCCTCAGCACTGTGGGAGTACCTTCACCACACAGACTGCAGCGGTTCAAGAAGGCTCACCACCACCTTCTCAAGGGCAATTAGGGATGGGCAATAAATGCTGGCCTTGCCAGCGATGCCCATATTCCAGGAAAGAATTAAAAAAAACTCCTCCCTATCTCTGTAACCTCCTCCAGCCCTCCAACCTCCCTGCTCTCTCTGTTCCTCTGAAAGGCCTCTTGTGCATCCCCCCCTCCCTTCTCCCCACCATTGGTGGCTATGCTTACAACTATCTAGGCCCCATGCTCTGAAATTCCCTCCCAACCATTCTGCCTCACCACCACGCTCTCCTCCTTTAAGACCCTTCTTAAAATCCACATCTTTGACCGACCTTTTGGACACCCCTCCTAATATCTCCTTCTTTGTCCATTTTTGTCTGATAATGCTGCTGTGAAGTGTCTTGAGACAGTTTTCTATGTTAAATGTGCTATATAAATACAAGTTGGTGTTTGTTGATGTGCCTTATCATGTCCCTGAGGCTCAAGATATTGGGGCTTTAGAAAGATGCAGAGGAGGGTCACTTGAGTAATTCCCAGTTTAAAGAAGTTATCAAGTTAGGTTAAAAGAGCTGGGGGGAGAAATTCAGTATCGCCCCATTTGGGGCACAATTATCGGCTGGGCGCAAAGATTAGTGCCTGGCGCTAATTATCGCCTCCGACTGCAAACTTGGCTTTTATCGCCCCTGGAGGTGATTGGAGCGCTAAATCAGGCGCTTCACATCTGTCTTAAAGCGCAAAGGCCAAGGAGCGAGGCGCTACCTCAGAGCGCTGGCGAAGCTCATGTGATGTCAGTCAGCAATGGAGCACACACACAATGGCCCCGGCCAGTTCTTAAAGGGGAGGGTTGATCTTGCTTTTCATCCACATCCTGCTCATTGCAGCCTTGAATCTTGGCGTGGAGAGACCTGTACATCAAATCTGCTGGAAAGAACAATGGAGAGGCCCAGGGAAAGAGCTCAGAGTGCAGCCCCCACAGTCTCTTCTAAATCGATACAAGGAAGGGCAAATCAAAATGAACCTGCAAAGTGCTGCTCAGTACCCAAAACTCCTTCACACAGCGTTGAATCTCTCCAGAAGTCTCTCTCTCTCAATCTCAGAATGCGTGGTGCAAAAATGTCACCAACAATAAAAGGCAGGAAGCGGTCGCCTTTAAATAGCGCTCCCCCAGTCCCTTCCTGACTGCAAAACGCTCCCCTCAACCTGTCGTTGCTAGCGGCAGGCGGTAAGGCAGGGGGTGCCACTCACTATCCGCTCCGGGGCGCTGCGCACTCGACTGACGTCACGATCTGCCGGCGCAGGAGATCGTGGCGGTAGTGTTTAGCGCCGCCGCAAAATGTCTAGTTAATTTCGCGAGCGGCGCAAACATCGCCGCGCCCGGGTGCTAGTTGCTTTGCGCCCCATTAGCGCCCTCTTAAGGCGCTAACGGGAGGCGCAACCAACTGAATTTTTCCCCCCTGGACTCTACACTTTAGAGAAGCGTAGACTTAGGGGGGATCTGATTGAGGTTTATAAGATGATGAAGGGAATAGATTCTGTAAGAGTTGAGTTAGTTCCAATTAAATAGGTTAGGATCATGGGTCACGCTTACAAGTTATATGAGGCCAGAGCTAAGTTAGATATCAGGAGGTGGTTCTTTTCTCAGAGAATAGTGGACCTCTGGAGCAGACTGCTGGCTCGTGTGGGGGACACCGATTTGCTGAATTCCTTCAAGCGAGAGCTGGACCTGTTTCTGGCTGGGGCGGAGATCACCTCTTACAGAAGGTGGGTACTGCAGGGAATTATCTGGTCCAGAGTGATCTCTTGGACTAGTTTCGATCGCCTGGGGGCGGTCGGAGAAGAATTTCCCAGATTTCCCCCTCAAATTGGCCTGAGTTTTTTAATCTGGGTTTTCGCCTCTCCCGGGGATCACATGGTTTTGGGTGGGGCGAAGAGTGTATATATTGTATCACAATTGTGTGGGACAGGCTGGATGGACCAGAGGGTCTTTTCCTGTCTGTCTATTGTTTGTATGTTTGTAACATTTGGCCTGGAGGGGACTTTGTTTTAACTCACATTACGATATTACTATAAATGCAAGATTCAGCTTACAAATGGTTAACTCCCAGAGGTACATAAGCCATTTGTAATGTTGCTTTGTTTGGTTCAAACCCATGACATTCAAAAAGGAGAAACAGGTCCTTTCCAAACCTCCCGCCCATGACATTCATACAGGCCGAACAGGTGGCGCTGGGTCAGCAGAATGTGACAGCGCCTCTTGTGGGCGAGTGAAAAAAGTCGGGAAACTCTAAATCCCCAAAACAATGGGGGAAAAATGAAATGGAACTGTTGGTGAAGTGCAAGAGGAGATATCGAAATATAGAACTCATCTTTTATTGTTAAAACCAAATTATTTAAATTTATTTAAAAAATGACTAATGTTGCTCAAGTTTGTGAATACAGCATTGTATACACACTGATACAAGCTCCCATCTTCAAACCATAATTTCAAGCTATTTGATTGGTTAACTACTACATTTTTCTGGAGTTGCAGCAAGCCTTCAGTAACCAATGGACACGGGAAATGTGCCAGGTCAAATTGTATGCGTGGTCCCAACAGGATCATTACATATTCCTTCTATTTTTATTCTTCCTCTATTCTCCTGATATCCAAAGATTTCTTTGTTTCTGTCAGTTGATCCAGCTCCTTCTTGGCCTTGGAGCCCTGCTGAGTGACCCCTGGCCGTTCCCCATTATCGTGTGCTTCCAGGTCAAGTTCCTCAAAGGATGATCCGCTCGCCATTGACTCGCTTCTGTCGCTCTTGTTGTCGCTGTCCTCGGGCTCCCTGTCGGTCAGGCTGGGAGTGACCGACATTGCCAGTGATGGTTCCCTGCTCTCTGTGTAGGCCTCGTAAGTCACCGAGCTGTTGTCACTGAATGAATCTGCACCTGAGGTAAAAAGAGAAAAGGTTGGCCAAGATTGATACCAAATATACACCGACATCATCAATGCACGTTTTACAGCAGCTTTTCCCGTATAAAAAATACAAGATAATGAAAACCATTCAGCTTCTTGTGTCTGTGTCCTGCAACAGACCAGATCATAGACTCTGCCCAAACACAACAACCTGCATTTCACTGCACCCTTCATGCAGAAGAATATCTTCGGATGTTTTACAAGAGGGTGAGGATATTGCCGAATGGGAGATAAGGGTGGTGTGGAGGGGGAGATAGAAAACAGAATGGAAGAGATGTCCAGGTTTCACACAGCCAGTTGTAATCTGAAAGTCAAGTTGCTGGGATTCAGCGGTTGGGCTGACCTGCTGGTAGCTGCTGCCTCCAGAGCAAATGGCCCCTGGTTGAAGGGAGCAGGAACTATTTGGAGGTGCTTTCACAGTAAAAACCCACAGAGGACAGACAATGGGCAGCTGTCCTGAAGCAGCCTACAGCCACTAATATAAGCATCCCGACTTTCTCTCCAAACTCCGCTTTTATGTGGTATTCATCGGCTCTGTTAATACTTGGCATTTAAGGGAGGGCAATGCTAGGAAGTGATTACAGTGGAGAGGGGCGAAGGGCACCTCGAGGTCCTCTACTGGAAGCAGACTGGTAGAATAAAGCACCTCAGTGCCTCCAGGTGAGGTGAGTGGCTGCCGTTTTTCGGGCTGGGGGCTGGAGGTGTTACTACATAGAAACAAAGAAGATAGGAGCAGCAGTAGGCCATTCGGCCCCTTGAGCCTGCTCCGCCATTCAATGCGATCATGGCTGATCATCCAAACTCAGTACCCTGTCCCTGCTTTCTCCCCATATCCCTTGATCCCCTTAGCCTTAAGAAATATATCTAACTCCTTCTTGAATGGGCCGAAAATTGATCCCGGTGCGCGAGAGTACGCACTGCATACTCTCGCGTATTCCCACTCCAATTGCCGGTTTTCTGCATGCCCTGCGCATGCGCTGAAAACCGGCAATTGCTCTTCCGAAAAGGGGGCGGGGCCTGAGTGCATCGCGTGCGCGCTACAGGCTGCGCGCACGCTGTGCACTTCATGCTTTGGACGCGCAGGTAAGTAGGGAAGATTTTGGAAATGTAAAAAGGAGGAGTAAGACCCGCTTTTAAGAAGGTAAGTAGTGAATTAAGTATTTTTTTGAATTTTTTTTTACAGGTATATCTTTTTTATAGACTTTAAAGACAGGTAAGTTTATTTTTATAACTTTTTAAAAGATTTTAAATTTTTTCAAAAATTTATTTTTTTATTTAAAATGGTTAATTTAATTAACTATACTTATTTTATTAATGTGATGGTTTTTTTTTTTAAATTTAATTGAGGTTTAGCTGTTATTTTGGGGGGGTGTAAGATTCATAAGTCTCACAGCCATGCTGTGAGACTTATGAATGGAAGATGGTGTGCTGCCATTGGCTCTAACTGAGTCACGTGATCCCACAGCTCGCACGAATTAACTGCGCCGCTGGGATACGCAAGCCCAGCACAGCTGATGTCTGGAACATCAAGTTCGTGCGAGCTGGATCAGAAAAAGCATAAGCGAGGTGAGACATCGCGGGGAAGGCTTACCCCCGCGGGAACAGAGCGAGATCAATTTCTGGGCCAATATATTTAATGAACTGGCCTCAACTGCCTTCTGTGGTAGAGAATTCCACAGGTTCACCACTCTCTGGGTGAAGAAATTCCTCCTCATCTCAGTCCTAAATGGCTTACCCCTTATCCTTAGACTGTGACCCCTGGTTCTGGACTCCACCGCCATCAGGAACAGCCTTCCTGCATCTAGTCTGTCTAGTCCTATTAGAATTTTATAAGTTTCAATGAGATCCCCTCTCATTCTTCTAAACTCTAGCGAATATAAGCCTAATCGACCCAATCTCTCTTCATACGTCATTCCTGCCATCCCAGGTATCAGTCTGGTGAATCTTCGCTGCACTCCCTCCATGGCAAGAACATCCTTCCTCAGATAAGGCGACCAAAACTGCACACAATACTCAAGGTGTGGTCTCACCAAGGCCCTGTACAACTGCAGCAAGACATCCTTGCTCCTGTACTGGAATCCTCTCGCTATGAAGGCCAACATACCATTTGCCTTCTTAACCGCCTGCTACACCTGCATGCTTACCTTCAGCGACTGGTGCACAAGGACACCCAGGTCTCGTTGCACTTCCCCTTTTCTCAATCTATTGCCGTTCAGATAATAATCTGCCTTCCTGTTTTTGCCACCAAAGTGGATAACCTCGCATTTATCCACATTATACTGCATCTGCCATGCATCTGCCCAATCACCTAACCTGTCCAAATCATATTGGAGTTTCTCTGCATCCTCCTCACAGCACACACGCCCACCCAGCTTTGTGTCGTCTGCAAACTTGGAGATATTATATCTAGTTCCCTCGTGTAGATCATTAATATATATTGTGAATAACTGGGGTCCTAGCACCGATCCCTGCGGTACCCCACTAGTCACTGCCTGCCACTCGGAAAAAGACCCGTTTATTCCAACTCTTTGCTTCCTGTCTGCCAACCAGTTTTCTATCCAAGTCAGTACCTTACCCCCAATCCCATGTGCTTTAACTTTGCATGCTAATCTCTTATGCGGGACCATATCAAAAGCCTTCTGAAAGTCCAAATACACCACATCCACTGGTTCTCCCTTATCTATTCTACCAGTTACATCCTCAAAATATTCCAGTAGATTAGTCAAGCATGATTTACCTTTTGTAAATCCATGTTGACTTTGTCCGATCCTGTCACTGTTTTCCAAGTGCTCTGCTATTACATCTTTTATAATGGACTCTAGCATTTTCCCTACTACCGATGTCAGGCTTACCGGTCTATAATTCCCCTGCATGGACTCTCTCCCTTGATCTCAGGGAAGGTCTGTGGTCAGACTATTAGAGTTGGAATGTTGCTCATGCTTTGCTGTCTGTGTTCTTATAGCTGCCGCAGTGAAAACAAAATGGGTTCCACAACACTGGGGGTGTATGAGGTATGGGTTATATGACACTGGGTATAGCGAGGGTATAGAATCATAGAATCATAGAAGATAGGAGCAGGAGTAGGCCATTTGGCCCCTCTAGCCTGCTCCGCCATTCAATGGCTGATCATCGAAATTCAGTACCCTGTCCCTGCTTTCTCCCCATATCCCTTGATCCCTTTAGCCTTAAGAAATATATCCAACTCCTTCTTGAATCTATTTAATGAACTGGCCTCTACTGCCTTCTGTGGCAGAGAATTCCACAGGTTCACCACTCTCTGGGTGAAGAAATTCCTCCTCATTTCTGTACTAAATGGCTTACCCCTTATCCTTAGACTGTGACCCCTGGTTCTGGACTCCCCGACCATCGGGAACATCCTTCCTGCATCTAGTTTGTCCTGTCCTGTTAGAATTTTATAAGTTTCAATGAGATCCCCTCTCATTCTTCTAAACTCCAGCGAGTATAAGCCCAATCGACCCAATCTCTCTTCATACGTCATTCCTGCCATCCCAGGTATCAGCCTTGTGAATCTTCGCTGAACTCCTCCCATGGCAAGAACATCCTTCCTCAGATAAGGCGACCAAAACTGCACACAGTACTCAAGGTGTGGTCTCACCAAGGCCCTGTACAACTGCAGCAAGACATCCTTGTTCCTGTACTCAAACCCTCTCGCTATGAAGGCCAACATACCATTTGCCTTCTTAACCGCCTGCTGCACCTGCATGCTTACCTTCAGCGACTGGTGCACAAGGACACCCAGGTCTCATTGCACTTCCCCTTCTCCCAATCTATTGCCATTCAGATAATAATCTGCCTTTCTGTTTTTGACACCTCGCATTTATCCACGTTATATTGCATCTGCCATGCTTCTGCCCAATCACCCAACCTGTCCAAATCATCCTGGAGTTTCTCGGCATCCTCCTCGCAGCACACACGCCCACCCATGAGGTATGGGTTATATGACACTGGGTATAGCGAGGGTATGTGAGGGGGTGTATGAGGTACGGGTTATATGACACTGGGTTTAGCGAGGGTATGTGAGGGGGTGTATGAAGTACGGGTTATATGACACTGGGTATAGCGAGGGTATGTGAGGGGGTGTATGAGGTACGGGTTATATGACACTGGGTATAGCGAGGGTATGTGAGGGGGTGTATGAGGTACGGGTTATATGACACTGGGTATAACGAGGGTATGTGAGGGGGGTGTATGAGGTACGGGTTATATGACACGAGGTATAGTGAGGGTATGTTAGGGGGGTGTATGAGGTACGGGTTATATGACACTGGGTATAGTGAGGGTATGTGAGGGGGTGTATGAGGTACGGGTTATATGACACTGGGTATAGTGAGGGTATGTGAGGGGGGTGTATGAGGTATGGGTTATATGACACTGGGTATAGTGAGGGTATGTGAGGGGGGTGTATGAGGTATGGGTTATATGACACTGGGTATAGTGAGGGTATGTGAGGCGAGTGTATGAGGTACGGGTTATGCGACACTGGGTATAGCAAGGGTATGTGAGGGGGTGTATGAGGTACGGGTTATATGACACTGGGTATAGCGAGGGTATGTGAGGGGTGTATGAGGTACGGGTTATGCGACACTGGGTATAGCAAGGGTATGTGAGGGGGTGTATGAGGTACGGGTTATATGACACTGGGTATAGTGAGGGTATGTGAGGGGGGTGTATGAGGTACGGGTTATATGACACTGGGTATAGCGAGGGTATGTGAGGGGGTGTATGAGGTACGGGTTATATGACACTGGGTATAGTGAGGGTATGTGAGGGGGGTGTATGAGGTACGGGTTATATGACACTGGGTATAGTGAGGGTATGTGAGGGGGTGTATGAGGTACGGGTTATATGACACTGGGTATAGCGAGGGTATGTGAGGGGGTGTATGAGGTACGGGTTATATGACACTGGGTATAGCGAGGGTATGTGAGGGGGTGTATGAGGTACGGGTTATATGACACTGGGTACATGACCTTAGAGTATAGATGCTGTGAACCGATATCAATTTTATTTTTGGACCAGACACCAAACACAAGCATAAGTTCTCTAAGGATCTTGTTTATCATCAAATGAACATTTCCTTTTCCTGCAGGTGATTATTCTCTATCGGAGCTCCCTCAGGGAGTTGGTATATTATTGGTGCCAATGGGCAGAGCGCTGGGGATAATTGAAGCTCTGGGGGTTGATTTCCTTTTCTCATCAGTCCAGCTGTTGCACTTTGTTCCTCTGACCTTTGAAATTTGCTCAAGCATCTATTAATCTAATGACTAAATGAAGAGTCAGGCTCTGTGAGACAGATATGCTGGCTTGGAGTGACTGTCATTAAGCTGCAAGGCAGTAAATGCTTCAGTCTATTGAACAGGCTGTCCATTTATGGAGAATGAGACAAAGGAGCTGCAGAGCAGCAGCCACCAGCTGACTGATATGAGCGGCTGCAGCTTTGCCTCGGTCTACGGCCCAGGGACAGGAATGATTCCACTTGTATCGCAGACACGAAAAGGAGTGATGTAAATGACTCAAATAACAAGTGCACAGGAGTAAAGGAAAGGAATGATAGAAAGAGAGGAGGAATGAGAATGAGAGAGAGGAGGAAATGGAAATATACGGAGACTCAGCAACAACTTGCATTTATACAGCACCTTTAATGTAGTAAAACGTCCCAGGGCGCTTCACAGGAGCGTTAGCAGACAAAAATTGACACCGAGCCACATAAGGAGATATTAGGACAGGTGACCAAAAACTTGGCAAAGAGGTCGGTTTTAAGTAGAGTTTTAAAGGAGGAAAGAGTGGTAGAGAGGCGGAGAGGTTTAGGGAGGGAGTCCTAGAGCTTGGGGCCTAGGCCACTGCAGGCACGGCTGCCAATGGTGGAGAGATTAAAATCGGGGATGCGCAAGAGGCCAGAATTGGAGGAGCGCACAGATCTCGGGGGGGTTGTGGGGCTTGAGGAGGTTAGAGAGAGAGGGAGGGGTGAGGCCATGGAGGGATTTGAAAACCAGGATGAGAATTTTAAAATTGAGGCGTTGCCAGACCGGGAGCCAATGTTGTTCAGCGAGCACAGGGGTGATGGGTGAACGGGACTTGGTGTGAGTTAGGACACGGGCAGCAGAGTTTTGGATGAGCTCAAACTTATGGAGGGTGAAAGATGGGAGGCCAGCCAGGTGAGCATTGGAATAGCCAAATCTAGAGTTAACAAAGGCATCGATGAGGGTTTCAGCAACAGATGAGCTGAGGCAGGGACGGAGTCGGAGGATGTTATGGAGGTGGAATTAGGCGGACTTGGTGACTGAGTGGATATGTGGTCGGAAGCTCACTTCGAGGTCAAATACGACACCAAGATTGCGAACAGTCTGGTTCAGCCTCAGACTGTGGCCAGGGAGAGGGATGGAGTCAGCGGCGAGGGAACAGAGTTTGTGGTGGGGACTGAAGACAATGGCTTTAGTCTTCCCAATATTTAGTTGGAGGAAATTTCTGCTCATCCAGAACTGGATGTTGGACAAGCAGTGTGACAAATCAGAGACAGTGGAGTGGTCAAGAGAGGTGGTAGTGAGGTAGAGCAGGGTGTCGTCAACGTACATGTGGAAACTGACGCTGTGTTTTCAGATGTTGTTACTTAGTGGCAGCATGTAGATGAGAAATAGGAGGGGGCCAAGGATAGATCCTTGGGGACTCCAAAATGAAGCCTCTCTACTAAGCCCAACGATACCCAATGACTGCATTCAGCCTCCTAGTGGAATCCATTTTGATAGGAAAATCTTCACAAATGCCTTTTCAATCCTGCATATACCAATACATTGTTCCCATCAGCACCATGCAACCAAAATATACACCAGCTTTATAAAATAGTGATCGATTTGTATACCAAAATAGTCAACTGCTGCACAAAATATCGAGGGCAATGTACCCTTTTACCAACATACAAAAATGACGGGTAGGAAAAGATCAGCTGGTGCACAAACCTGGCCCACACTCATGATGCCTGGAGCATGACGACTAAACACTTTCCCCCTCCAGTAGCCATGTCATTTCAAGGGAGAGGCAAAAAGCCAGAAAGAAATCTAGGGCCAAAAGGGGGAAAAATAATCTGGAAAACTGCTCTGCCACCCCCCTCAGGCAATTCAAACTAGTCCAGAGATCCCATTGACCATTCTCAAATTAACTGTTAAATCACTTTGTGGCAGAGTTTGTGCCCACGCAATCGCAACGAATCCTGCATTAGGGTTAAGGATAGGAAGCAACCAGGACAAAAGCCCGACTGGCTCCCCCAGAAAGGTGCGGGATAGTGGGGCACCGATAATAAAGCGCTTTGAAACCAGTCAGGATGGCACTGGGGAACTCTCCCGATTTCCCATGTGGCCAGTTTCGCCCCTGACGCAAGCGGAGTCACAGAGATTTCTCGCAGAGAGTCGCTAAATCACGGAGAGCATTGGCATCATAGTGAAGAAATCTGCAGGGAGCCCAAGATGTGGCCGAAACACTCCACAAGCAAGCTCAGTTCAGCAGTGTCCCTTCATTACAACTGTGACTCCACCTCAAATAGTACTTCATTGGCTGTAAAGCGCTTTGAGATGTCCGGTGGTCGTGAAAGGCGCTATAGAAATGCAAGTCTTTCTTTTTTTTTCAACCAAGTGCTCCCGCCCTGATGAGTAGTTTCTGGCAAACTGCGCCTTTTAAATACTGCACGCATTCTGTGATGCCCTCTCGTCCTAATCCGTCATTTACGTGTGCCTGCCAATGGGAGGGCGGGACCTTCTTCAGCGCACCCTGAAACTGCACGGGATTGATATCAAGCTGCTTCTGTATGCTGGCCCTCCCACAAATTGCTGCACTTGCAGAGGAGCAATTACCAATTTACTCCCTCCTCCAAACCTGGAAGCTCAGGGCCTGTACTGCTACTGATGTCAAATCAGTTCCTCACACACACAGTCAGTCTCACTAAGTTTTCCAATTCACAGCCAATCAACATAAAGAAATAAACATTAATAAAAACAGAAAATGCTGGAAATGCTCAGCAGGTCAGGCACAGACAACATTTCAGGTCGATGACCTTTCATCAGAACTGGTAAAAGTTGGAGATGTAACAGGTTTTAAGCAAGTACAGAGGCAGGGAAAGTAGGAAGGGGAGGAAAGAACAAAAGGGAAGGTCTGTGATTGGGTGGAAGGCAGGAGAGATTAAATGACAAAAGGGATGATGGTGCAAGGCAAAAGAGGGTGGCAATGGAACAAGTAAAGAAACAAAAGAATGGTCTAGAGGAGGTGTAAATGACAATAATACAATCATTACCAGCAGCTGCTGTCCGAAAAAATGGGAGCAGTGGTTATGATCTGAAATTGTTGAACTCGATGTTGAGTCCGGAAGGCTGTAAAGTGCCTAATGAGGTGCTGGTCCACAAACTTCCATTGAGCTTCATTGGAACAGTGTAGGAGGCCGAGGACAAAGACGTTAGAGTGGGAGTGGAGTGGAGAATTAAAATGACCGGAAGCTCGGGGTCACACTTACAGACTGAACGGAGGTGTTCCGCAAAGCGGTCACCCAATCTGCGTTTGGTCTCCCCAATGTAGAGGAGACCGCATCGTGAGCAGCAAGTACAGTATACTAGATTGCAAGAAGTACAAGTAAATCGCTGTTTCGCCTGGAAGGAGTGTTTGGGACCCTCGATGGTGGGAAGGGAAGGGAGGAGGTATTTTGCTTTTGTATTAAGGGCGTTAATGTCAGTGACGATTATTTGCAATGAGTTGTTTTTTAAAGATATTGTGAGGCTTAATCTTCTTTAAATAGCTGCAGAGTGACTCTTCCCCTTTAAAAGAGATCCTGATGGTGAGAGTCCTTGAAAGGGAAATGTCAGGGCGGATAGGAAGTGCTTTCAACCTGAAGTAACCCAGTAAAACCTGATAGATCACTGAAACGAGATTAGGACAGATTTAGCATAGGTGCTTCACATTGATATTTGATTAGTTTAGATCAGGGGAGAGTAGTGTCAACGCACCTTGCTAAAGGCGATTCTGTTGCTGGGATATGGTTTTAGCAGTGTAAACATGGAAAACTGACACAGGGATGCTTCTCTCCCATGGTGTAAATTAAACAAAATTGAGAGGTCGCACAACACCAGGTTATAGTCCAACAGTTTTATTTGAAATCACAAGCTTTCGGAACTATCGCTCCTTCCTCAGGTGAAGTAAATTGGATACAGAATCGTCAGAGCATATATAGATGGAAAAAAAAGCATGTGTACTTTACAATTGCAGACCAATAAATTAAATCATCCTGACTATCTGCCGAGGTGTGATAAAGTTAATTAAGTCAGCCAGGAAGGTACCACATCAAAAGACATAGCAAGATACAACTGAGACAATGAGGTGAAGTCGCAGGGGTTCTAACGTGTCAAAAGCTGCCGTATGTATGTAAAACGAAAAGCTTTAAAAAAAAATTTACTTTTTTACTGGGAAAATTTTTACTTTTTTACTGGGAATCACATCTGTGAACAAGCTAACGACGACTCGAGTCCGGATCACGTCATGTATCGTGACATAAACCCAAGATCCCGATTGAGACCGTCTTCATGAGTGCAGAACTTGGCTATCAGTTTCTGCTCGATGATTTTGCGTTGTCGTGTGTTTCTAAGGTTGCCTTGGAGAACGCTTACCCGCAGATCCGAGGCTGAATGTCCTTGACTGCTGAAGTGTTCCCCGACTGGGAGGGAACAATCCTGCCTGGCGATTGTTGCGCGGTGCTCGTTCATACGTTGTCTCAGTGTCTGCATGGTCTCGCCGATGTACCATGCCGCGGTGCATTCTTTCCTGCAACGTATGAGGTAGACAACGTTGGCCGAGTCACATGAGTATGTACCATGTACCTGGTGGGTAGTGTCCTCACGTGTGATGGTGGTATCTGTGTTGATGATCTGGCATGTCTTGCAGAGTTTGCCATGGCAGGGTTGTGTGGTGTCGTGGTCGCTGTTATCCTGAAAGCTGGGTAATTTGCTGCGAACGATGGTACTTCTGAGGTTAGGCGGCTGTTTGAAGGCAAGTAGTGGAGGCGTGGGGATGGCCTTAGCGAGGTGTTTGTCGTCATCGATGACATGTTGAAGGCTGCGAAGAACATGTCGTAGTTTCTCCGCTCCGGGGAAGTACTGGACGACGTAGGGTACCCTGTTGGTTGTGTCCCGTGTTTGCCTTCTGAGGAGGTCTATGCGATTTTTCGCTGTGGCCCGTCGGAACTGTCGATCGATGAGTCGAGCGTCATATCCCGTTCTTACGAGGGCGTTTTTCAGCGTCCGTAGGTGTCCATCGCGTTCCTCCTCGTCTGAGCAGATCCTGTGTATTCGCAGGGCTTGTCCATAGGGGATGGCTTCTTTAACATGGTTAGGGTGGAAGCTGGAGAAGTGGAGCATCGTGAGGTTGTCCGTGGGCTTGCGGTAGAGTGAAGTGCTGAGGTGTCCGTCTTTGATGGAGATTCGTGTGTCCAGGAATGAGACCGATTCTGAGGAGTAGTCCATGGTGAGTTTGATGGTGGGATGGAACTTGTTTATGTAATCGTGTAGTCTTTTCAGTGATCCTTCGCCATGGGTCCAAAGGAAGAAAATGTCGTCGATGTATCTGGTGTACAGCGATGGCTGGAGGTCCTGTGCAGCGAAGAAGTCTTGCTCGAACTTGTGCATGAAGATGTTGGCGTATTGGGGTGCGAATTTGGTCCCCATGGCTGTTCCGTGTGTTTGGGTAAAAAAATGGTTGTCGAAGGTGAAGACATTGTGGTCAAGGATGAAGCGGATGAGTTGTAGGATGGCGTCTGGAGATTGGCTGTTGTTGATGTTGAGTACTGAGGCTGTTGCAGCGATGCCGTCATCGTGGGGGATACTGGTGTAGAGTGCCGATACGTCCATCGTGGCAAGGAGTGTTCCTGGTTCAACTGGTCCGTGGGTGCTGAGTTTCTGTAAGAAGTCTGTAGTGTCGCGACAGAAGCTGGGGGTTCCCTGTACGATGGGTTAGAACCCCTGCGACTTCACCTCATTGTCTCAGTTGTATCTTGCTATGTCTTTTGATGTGGTACCTTCCTGGCTGACTTAATTAACTTTATCACACCTCGGCAGATAGTCAGGATGATTTAATTTATTGGTCTGCAATTGTAAAGTACACATGCTTTTTTTTCCATCTATATATGCTCTGACGATTCTGTATCCAATTTACTTCACCTGAGGAAGGAGCGATAGTTCCGAAAGCTTGTGATTTCAAATAAAACTGTTGGACTATAACCTGGTGTTGTGCGACCTCTCAATTTTGTCCACCCCAGTCCAACACCGGCATCTCCGCATCATGTAAATTAAACAAGCAGCAACCAGTAGAGCAGGGTGGAGCACAGCTCGGAAACACCTCCCACGTGAGGGCAGCAAACTGGGCGAGACCCTTTCAGATGACATGTCCTGTAAACCATTCTCCGGCCTGCAGCTAATTTTGAGGATGGCTGGGATCCGAATCGTTCTTACGCCTTGGTTAAGGCTAAGACACTAACACTGCTTTCATGCTGGAGCCTTTTTAGTCAGGCTCCCTTAACCTGCAGATCCACAAAATACTGGGTATCCCGAAATCCGACCTAAACAATTGCCAGCATCACGCTTTGAGATTTTTGATCATTTCTTTTGCTCCACAGAAAGGATTTGGAAAAAAGAGCTATATTCAGAAATGCATTTTAAAGGAAAGCATTTTCACTGCTATTTAAAGAAAATGTGCCTCAAAGAGATTGTTAAAATGCTAATGAACTAAGCTTTGAACTTGTTCCCCCAAAGACTGTAAACAAACAATTCATTAGCCTGTCTCAGTAATCGATGAAGATCTCATGCTCATTGTGCTGGGAGGCCCCTGATCCCGAGCATTCAGCAGGGATTGTCCTCAAGTTGCAAACACGGAGATAAGAAATAGTGACAGAGACACAATCAGTCAGTGAGGTTTTAAACAGAGAGTTGTTAGAGCAAGTTTTCTCTGGACTCAGAAGGGTAGAATGCAGAAGGTTGTTAGAAGTTATTGGGGGAAAAATTCGTCCCCTTAGCGCCTCCTGTTAGCGCCAGCAGATGGCGCTAACGGGGCACTCGTGCAGTATCGCTGGTGCGAGGTGAATCCAGTGCCGCAAGGAAAATCCCGCCCCCACCCCGCGTAACGCCGCCGGTAAGAGCTATCGCCGGGAAGGTCATGGTGCAACGCTCACTGACCGCCTGATCTGCTAAATTGATTGTCGCCACCCACCTTAGCACCTGGAGTAAACACCAACAGGGAGAGCTGGCGTGAAGCACCAGGAAGCCGGCTCCAGGGACGTTATTTAAAGGGATCATCAGTAATGACTCGCAGCTGTCAGGTTAGTGCAGTTTCAGTGGTTTCTTGTCAGTTTCACATTCTCCAACAGTTTCATTCAGTAATTTCAAGGTTCTTTTGTATCAGGAGTGTTGTGGCAACTAAAAAGTAGCTACATTTATTCTTCAAAGAATCAAACTGCTACACTTGGTAACATTAATGGGGGCTGTACTGGCAGACGATCTGTGCCCAGAGAGAGGAGGATGGCCATCAGGGCTCTCAACAGGAGGCCTTACCCTCCGAGGGTATTCCGAGAACACTTCTCCTACCTCCAATTAAGCGAGGAGCAGTGTATTAGAAGGCTCCGCTTCACCAAGGAGGTGGTCACAGAACTCTGTCACCTCCTGCAAACAGACCTCCAGCCTCAGACCAGGGCAACCACAGCTCTCACAGTGGCAGTCAAGGTTACCGTCGCCCTCAATTTCTTCGCCAGCGGATCCTTCCAGATTGCAATAGGAGACATAGCTAACATCTCACAGTTCGCCGTCCATCACTGCATCCGGGAGGTCACAGAGGCTCTCTACAGTAGGAGAAGGGACTACATTTCCTTCCCCATCACCAGAGAGAAGCAGGACGAGCGTGCATGTGGCTTTGCTAGGGCCCCATTGACTGCACCCATGTGGCTTTGCGGGCACCACATAACAATCCTGAGATCTTCCGTAACTGCAAAGGCTACCACTCACTTAATGTGCAGTTGGTGTGCGACCGCAGACAGCGAATCCTCAATGTCAATGCCCGCTATCCTGGCAACAGCCACTATGCCTTCATCCTGCGCCAGACTGGTGTGCCAGCTCTGTTCCAGCCACCACGTCAAGCTCGCGGCTGGCTGCTCGGAGCTAAGAGCTATCCGCTCTCCACCTGGCTCATGACTCCCCTCTGCAACCCCAACACTCCTGCCCAGCACTCATATAATGAGAGCCATGCTGCCACCAGAAACATCATCGAGCAGACCATCGGCCTGCTGAAGCAATGGTTCCGCTGCCTTGACCGCTCGGGAGGAGCCCTCCAGTGCTCAGCGGAGTGGGTGTCTCATTTCGTGGTCTGCTGCATGCTCCACAACTTGGCCATCCCAGTTGGCCCAGCCCTTGCCACCAGGGATTGCAGGACTACCTCAGGGGGAGAAGGAGGAAGAGGGAGAGGAGGAGGAGGAGGAGGACGTGGAGGAAAATGAGGAGGACGAGCAGCAGGAGCGAGGGAGGAGGCAGCCACTCAATCGGCCTTCCAGAAGGGCAGTCCGTGACTGCCTCATCAGACTGCGGTTCAAATGAATTAAACCCCAGATCCCCATTGCTCACCACATCCCCATCATTCCATCCCTGTCGCAGGCCATATCACAGCACAAAGCTGAAATAAGACACACCGCAAAAGAATCCAAACTGAATTAATAAATTTATCAAAAATCAGTGAACACATATTTACACCAAAAATATTAACTATTCACCCTTGTGCAATTCCTTAGTGCCTGTTGTTACTGTGCCTTTGCCTACTCTAGTGCTCCTACGAAGTGCTGGCCAATTGGCTGCAGCAGGGCTGGTGGAAGGCTGCTGAGTGTCCGTGCGGGAGACTTCAGATGGCCTTGCACAACGCCCTTGACTAGCTCTGGGCCTGGAAGGCCCGTCTGTAGACTGCACCACCTCAGCATGGACGGCAGCAGTCTGGGCTGGCTGGATGAAAGGCACAGATTGCTGGCCTACTGCGACACCGTGAAAGCCCCAGTCGACGGTGGTAGGCCCAGCCACGATGGCAGCAGTCAGAGCTTGCGTGGCATCGAGCGTGGCATCAAGCTGAGACTGCATGAGAGCAGTCTGAGATTTGATGCCACCAAGCATAGACTGCATTACAGCATGAAGACGTTGCGTTGCTTCCGCCTGTGCTGCAATGGAAGCTGCGACATCGCCCATCACACGCAGCATTAAGTCTGGGTCGCCACGGTCTCTCTGGGAGTCTACCATCCTTTGCAGACTGGAAATGATGGGCTCCACGATGTGCGCAGAGCCTTGTGCTATGTTGGAGGTGGACTCCTCCACGCTCCTTACCATTGCCGAGAGACTCTCAGACACCCTTGCCATTGCACCTATCATCTTGGTGTGCATGCCCATCGAGGTCCTCATCTGAGTCCTGTGCAGTAGAACTCGCCCTCCGGGAAGCTGGCCCCCGAGCTACCCTTTCCCCTGGCCTTGCTGCAGCCCACTCGTCCCCGGTGCCTCACCCTGTGCAGATCCCGCTACTATACTAGCCTCTAAAGAACGTGTAGTGCCAGTATCTGAGCTGGTGTCTGCGGGTGAGAGATGCAGTGATGCAGTGTGTACTTCCTCCTCCTTTTCTCCTGCCTCGCTCTCTACGGTGCCCTCAGGGACAGGCTGCTCAGGTGCTTGCTGATTATCTGAAAGTAAAAAGGCACAAGAGTCGGGTTAAGGTGATGGGAGGGGGGCAGGAAGGGAGAAATGCATGCATACAGCACGATTGGCTGGAAAGTGCGAAACGCTTGTGAGGTGAGGGGAGATGGGGTGTGAGAAGGAGTAGGGATGAACACACCGTTGCTGTCCCCAAGGGGGTCAACGTCACCGGTGGCCACGGCGCCCACCAACTGGCGCCCAATAATCAGCAGCACTCGATTCTCCAGTGCAGACAGTGGTTGGGTGTCGGCTTGTCCCCCACCTGTGAGCTCCTGCTCCCTCCTGTTGTGAGCCACCTTGGCCTGCAAGAGAAAGGAAAGTGTGTGAGTGAGTGTGGAGCAATGTGTTTGGATGATGTGCCTGCCATAGTTGAATAGCTGTCATTGTGTGCAAGGCGTGAGATGTGGGTGTGCGTGTTGGTAGGTAGAGATTGTTGGTGGGTGAGTGCTGGGGGTGTGGTGGTTTGGGAAGTGTGTGAAGATTGTGGCTCAGATGGTGGTATGTAGCATTTGTTGAAGCATTCACTCACCCTGACCACCCGAGTGAGGTTGTTAAATTTCTTCCTGCACTGTGTGTGGGTCCTGGGGACCACAGTGCTGCCCGAGACATGCTGCGCTACCTCCCTCCACATGGTGTGGAAGACTTGTGGCGAGGGCCTCCTGCCACTTGCCAGGTAGAGCACCGCCCTCCAACTCTCCACAGCAAAAACCAACTCCTCCAATGCTTCATCACCGAATCTGCAGACTCTCTCCCTGGGACATGGATCTGCCATGAGTACACCTGGTTCAGTCCTCCGGCTCCTTCTCCTTGTCCTGTTTCTGCTTGCTGAGGCAGCTGCACAGCCAGCAATGCTGAGAATGAGGTGCTGCAGCATCAATGAACCTCCCCTTTAAGTACTGAAAAAAGCCGGTGGCAATCATGACTTGCGATTAGATTGCACCTGATACTGGTCCATCTTTGAGTGTAACACCAATGAGCTTGGGCTTTAAGACTTGAATTAGGACTCTAATCATTTTTTTGAGCAGTGAGCACGAATTGTGTGTGCAGTCTAAAGCATTAGCGCCTGGCTACTGACACTGCCCATTCCTTGGCTATAATGAATTTCAAGTCCATTGTGTTTAAGACAAGTAAACCACCTGCTGATGTGAGGAAGCAGAGAATATTAATTATTTTTTATTATTAAGTGAAGAAAAGTTTACATAAGTCTGAGCATAACTGTTGCTCGTCATGACTACTTGTGTTGCGTGAAAAAAAGCAGCTTAATTACTTATATCTGGCCTTGTCGTAACAAGGACGAAGCACACGTTAGGAAGTGTGCAAAAGGCATGATATCCCATTTGTACGTCAAGGGGTATGCAATGTTACATCCCTCGAGTTATGCTTTTGTATAAGTAGATATTGGACACAGTGAGTCAACTCAGAACGTAAGGCGTGGGATCTGCTTACAGGGTTAATTAACGCCAATGAACCCGAGAAGACATCTAAAGTAAGACGCTAAACTTGTAAAAGCCAGTGACTGGTGTTATGCCTTAAACATTGTCTCAATCTCTAACAATAAAGATAATTATCACAAGTCCCCCCTGACTCAGAACTGAAAATGTCACCCCTAGGATTTAGTTGTCTCTGCTGCACTTATCTAACTCTCAGCCATGCTTCAAAAGGAATTAATTGGCACAGAATTAGTAATTAGTAAATTAAATTCACTGCTCTGGGAAAAAATTCAAATCTGTAGTCTCGTTTGAAGCTCGTCAGTTTTATAGAAAGAAAGAACTTACATTTATATAGCGCTTTTCATGACTTCAGGCAGTCCCAAAGCACTTTACAATTTACGCACATCAAAGTCCCACAAACAGCAATGAGATTAATGACTAGGTAATCTGCTTTAGTTATGTTGGGCAAATATTAGCCAGGATACCGGGATAACTCCCCTGCTCTTCTTTGAACAGTGTCATGGGATCTTTTACATCTCCCTGGGAGGGCAGATGGGGCCTCGGTTTAACATCTCAGCCAAAGCCAGCATCTCCGCCAGTGCAGCACTGGAGTGTCAGTGCTAGACTTTGTGCTCAAGTCTCTGGACTGGGGCTTGACCGATTGACCTTCTGACTCAGAGGCGCGTGTGCTATCATTGAGCCGAGGCTGCCACTTATGCCCTCTAGCTCTAATCTCACTGTCCAAGTTAAAATTGCTTTTTCACCCCCTTGCTTAGCTCTTGTCACATCCTTCTTTTTAATGCTTTTTCATTGCCCCTTTGAGATGATCTTTGTTTATCAGCCACCAGCTTTCACCTTTTCCCAGCTTTTCAAAAACCGGGAAATACCCAGCAGACCCATCAGCATTCGAAGATAGGTAAATGTTTCGGGTATGGACCGAAGTTCTGACGAAGGGTGCCCAGAAACGTTAACCAGTCTTTTCTATTTCAGGTGCTGCTGTGTGTTTGCAGCATTTGCTGTGCCTATTTTGATTTTCCAGTTTTAATTTTGCTACCTCTCCAAGTTAAAACAGCCTGTGTTCCAGCTATATTTGCACCGTGGTTCTTTATTCCCAATGCTTTTTGGGTCAAAAGACTTGGCCACTGCTCCCCCATCCTCGGCTAAGATATAAATCCCACTATCAGAGCAGTCAATCCTCTTGTGTGCCAGAGATGTAATTACTGCCTGTGTTTTTAGCTAGACTGTGTTAATTGTGCACAGTGATTAAATGGCAGAATGTTCGGAGTATTTAATTGGTCTTGGGGCGAAGTTGCAATCAATGGCGCTGGATAAAGCAGGAGTACACGCACATTAATAGTGATTAATTATATATAGTAACGACAGCAGTTAGCATATTAGATGCAATTTTGAAACCTTTTACATCAATATAAGAAGTATGACATATATTTCACATCCTTAATGTGGGTAAATAAAAGGTTTTTTGGGGAGGAGGGGTTGCATTCATTGTCATTAGAACTTCATCTTACTAATTAATTCTTGAGCTGGTGCAGTCGTTCAGTTTAAAGGGGCCCACACAAATGATCCCAGGGTCGGCCTCAGTTGAGTTAACTGATAGAAACATAGAATCTAGGAGCAGGAGTAGGCCATTTGGCCCGTCGAGCCTGCTCCACCATTCAATACGATCATGGCTGATCATCCAAATCCAGTACCCTGTCCCTGCTTTAATCCCCACAGTACACATATCCCACCCTACCCCCGTAACCCCACGTATTTAATTCCCCCTAACATATCCCATCCTATCCCCATAACCCCACATATTTAATCCCCCCCTAACACTAAGGGTCAATTTATCATAGCCAAATCAACCTAACCCGCACATTTTTGGACTGTGGGAGGAAACCGGAGCACCCGGAGGAAACCCACGCAGACACAGGGAGAATGTGCAAACTCCACACAGACAGTCACCCGAGGTCAGATTCGAACCCGGGTCCCTGGCGCTGTGAGACACCAGTGCTAACCACTATGCCACCGTGGTACGGGTGATACAATTGGTCTCTGGAGCTGCTTTCACATTGGCATTCGAGGGTCCCATGCGCTGCCAATGCCTAACACAGGGACTCTCGCACACGTGGGGAAACCCCAATGTAAAGTGCTGGACTGGCTACAACTGGCGGCTGTGGAAGCCCAGTTTTACTGTGGGTTTTCCCGGTGGTGAGTCTAAGTGAATCTGGAAACTTCACATTGGGAACAGAAGCAGAAAATGCTGGAATCACACAGCAGGTCAGTCAGAGTCCGTGGAGACAACAGTTTCAGGCTGGGTGGGCCCTTCCGCAAGGCAGGGCCTGAAACCTCATTGTTCCTGCCTGTTCTCCCCACAGATGCTGACTGAGCTGCTGGCTGTTTCCAGCATTTTCTGCTTGCCTATCGGTTTTCCAGCATTTGCAGTGTTCAGCTGTTTATTTGTAAAGTTTACATTAAGGGCTGTCACCAGACGCATGAGACCCTCGCCCAGAACCATTGGTGCCACGCGAGGGTCTCATCGGAAATCAAAACCTGCTATTTATCTTTAAGACGCTGAACAAGTCTCTGTACATTTCCAACATTTCCTGTTCTAACAGAAAAACATTTGGGTACACTGGACATTGTTGTGTAAGAGTCTTACAGTGGCATATCATTGTAACAAGAGGTGTGGTAAAAGGAAGACTTGCATTTATATAGCGCCTTTCACAACCTCAGAACATCCTAAAATGCTTTACAGCCATGAAGTACTTTTGAAGTGTAGTCACTGTTGTAATGTAGGGAAATGTGGCAGCCAATTTGCTCACTGCAAGATCGCACAAACAACGATATGATTATGACCAGATAATCTGTTATTAGGTATTGGTTGAGGGATAAATATTGGCCGGGACACCGGGAGAACTCCCCTGCTCTTCTTTGAATAATGCCATGGCATCTTTTAAATCCAACTGAGAGGGAAGACGGGACCTCAGTTTAAAGTCTCAGCCTAAAGATGGCACCTCCGATGGTGCAGCACTCCCTCAGTACTGCACTGGGAGTGTCGGAGTGGATTATGTGCTCAAATCTCTGGAGAGGGACTTGAACCCACAACCTTCTGAGTCAGAGGTGAGAGGTGAGAGTGCTACCACTGAGCCAAGGCTGACACCTAGCTGGGAGTCATACAGTGAGAGGCATGATACATCAGACTGTACTATGATAGGGGATGTGGTATATCAGTGAGTGAGTGTTCTGTTAAGAATCCTCAGCACCCCTAAGATAGTCAGGGAAAAATAATCCGGCAGGATTCTGGCTCCTGACTGCCATGTAATGACCACTGCTGGAAGGTGCACGTGTAGAGGTCGAGTGAGGACAGGATTGGGCTCTCCCATAATGCCCCCTACAGTGGAATAGCCTTCTGACATTCACTGTTTGGGTTCACACGTGAAGAGTGTCAGCTGACTGAGGTAACAGAAGGTTGCCAGCACCTGAGGAACTGCACCCCAGCATGAGTCAACGCATTCAGCAGAGACAGGGAGGAGGTAGGAAGGGGGAAAATATATCTAAAGCATTGGGGGAAAGTTTAAACCATAGCACCAGCTGCGGAGATGGAAACTGTTCCCAAGCAACCAGCAGAAGTCTCTGTAGTGACGGATGGTCCAGGAACTGGGCCTGACCACACTCCTCCCAGCTGAGGTTGACAACACTCCCTCAAACATCTGTCTACAGCCGAGACTTGGGCCGCGATTTCGCCGACCGAGGCGGGTCCGGTGTGGCCAGGGTTGCGACCCCGCTGCTGGCTTCAGCCCACTCTGTGAAATGATTTTACGCGGATTGGGCTTGTTAAGCCCGCTCTGCGCGTTTCCCGGCCGATTAGAGGAAGCGGGTCTGATGACATCACTTGATGACGCGTCATCAGCCGGTTTCCTTAAAGGGACCATGCGCAAATTAATTTTGACAGTTGTGCTGTCAGTGTTCTACAGCATTGAGGTGCTGCAAACACTGACAAGCACTGCACAGAGGTGAACGGCTGCACCCAGGCTCCCCCATGACTCTCTTCATATGCTTATGGAGGGAGTCACAGCATGCAGGGAGGTCCTCTTCCCTTCCAATGGGCGGAAGAGACCTCCCCAGGAGATCAACGCAGCCTGGTTGCACATTGCAGAGGAGGGCACAAGCAGGGATGTGGTCAGGAGGACCAGGCTGCAGCGGCGTAAATCTTTCAATGATCTCATTAGATCACAAAACGTTACTGCAAAGCCACACTCAACCTCATCCTGCTGTGCCACTCATCACATCCCCATCACTCTGCCTTCCCTACCCTACTCCTGCACATCCTTACTCACACCAACTTACCTTGCACCTCTACCCATCCCTCTCTAACTACATTATCACTTCCCCATCTCACTAGCCACCCCTCACACTCACCCTCATCCTAGTCCAATCATACCAACTAACAACACACAAGGGTAGGCACTTGTGTGTTTTAGCCAATGTTCATGTGAAGTTTCTATTAATGTGCTGTCAAATATTGAAACCTTTATTTTCAACACTTTGCGTTCTTGGACAGATTTGTGTGCACCTTTGGAAGTGGCTTAGTGAGTTGCAGTGAATGGTGAGACATAACGGTACCCCCCGCAATGGTCATGAGTATGAAAGGAATGGCTTGGGCATTGTAGGGATGCTTTATGGTGTTGGTGTGGGATGGTGCCAACCTGCCGTATTATGTGGCAGCCAGGGTGTACAGGGTGTGAAGTAAATCTGGCCATGGTGAGGCCATCCCTGGCGTCCTGGGCAGCAATGTGGTCGGGTGCTGATGCCCTGTGTCCTGTGCAGCATCAGTTGATTGCGGAGAAGGTTGGTGTTGTTGTTGGTGCTGCTGGTGTTGGGGCTGATCGTGGTCAGATTCTGAGGACCAAGGTGCGAGAGTGTAAACCGTACCCATTCTGATGGAATAGATGGCAAGTGAAGGTGAGATGACAGAAGCGATCTGTCAATGGTGAGAGAGGTTGTTCCAATGAGGTGGCACTGGATAGAGAGTTGGCTCCAAACACTTGCAAGCTGCATAAAGCTCAATCTGTCTTCCAAATGCAGTAAGCAACAGTTTCTGAGCTGCTGGGCTGACGTGATCCCCGAGCAGCGGGTAACCCGTGGGGGAACACATAAAATTGAAAGGTAAGCTTAAAAAAATATTTAAGTGCCTCTTAACAATCTCTCTAATGATCTAAATTGCCTCCCCCGCCGCTTGGTGTCAGGTCTGTTCAGCGATGACAGACCCGACATCTGGGGGACTAGCGTGGAGGCGGCTTGACAGCGGGTTCCCTACCCGGTCAAAAAAAACCTTTCCCACCCGACCCACCACCGATCGCGTCCGCTGACCCCCCGAAAAATTCCCCCCTTCGTGTCAGGGGCCACTGAGCAACTCCGTTCATCTGGGCCCAAAAACACCTCCTTCTCAAAGAGAAAGAACCCTATTTTATCATTGAGGCCACTACATCATTATATTCTATATTTCAACAGCCACTGTGTTAATTTTCCTCTTGCCTCTGTGCAGTTACGATGTTCTCTCCTAGATCTCAGTTGCATCTGCATATAATCTGGCCGTGCTCATATTCATTTCCTCTTCCAGCAATGGCTATGAAAAGCTCCATTCAGAAGGAACTGAATATCCCCTATCCATAATAGGCCTTCACAGCAGAGTGAGCCCATTGAGCGCTGTGCGTTACTTGGGGCTAGAGAACATGCTCCTTCACAATGATGTACTTGCTCTCATCAAAGTAGCACGACTCGCTGAGAGAAATCTTTAGAGACACGATGTACCTCGAGTAATGCTCTCTTTGGTATCTATTTGTGCCCGCGGATTGTCACACAAGAAAAAGATTAGCGGGTGGATTTCAGCAACATTTGTGCAAGATGTTAAGAAATGATCCCTGACAAACATGTTGTGCTTTCTTCAGAATGTCACACTGTATTTTGTCCTGTAAGATGTTCAGTGCCGGGCTTTTCAGAGATGTCATTAAGGTGGGTAATGGAAAAAGCCACTATTTCTCCTAACTGAAATAAAAGGGTTTTTTGTCCTTCAAAGCCATGAACTCAAAAGCTTAAGATCACGGTGATGCTAGAGGCGGGAAACAAAACACTTTTAGAGCATTGTAACCCCAGCAGCTATTAAACTGGCTGCTATTCCTGTCTCCTCCCCCATCTCTCTCTCCTTCCTCCCTCTCTCTTTCTCCACCTCCCCCTCCCCTCCCTTTCTGTCCTCCCTTTGCCCAACCCTCCCTCTCCATCACCCTCCCCTCCCCTTTCCGTCTTCTGTTCCCCTTACCCCACCCCACTCTCCAACGGTGACATTTATTCATTTTCCCTGAAATACCATTACTTTTGATGTTCATGGAAAAGCTCCCGTGTATCTTGAAGTTATCACTAGATATGCTGCTTTATATTTTTGTGGGGCCTCAGTGAAACTAAGTGAATGTACAGGTTAAAATGACTTGGTGAACACGAATGAAATGTCACAGAGCAGAAAATGTTACTGAGATACTGCAAATTGCAGGTTCTATTGGGGACCTCGACACAACAGGGCATCGAAAACTAGAGTGACTGGGGGCAGCTTACAACTGGAGCTCTGATCGGGTGGGCGGGTTGGGGGGCAGAAGGTTGAAAGATCGTGTCTTCCGACCGATGGCTCCAGCGAGAGGTATGCACCGTTTCCAGGGTCGGGCCTCATATAAATATTCTGAGCAAGCTGCCAACTCTCAGCCAGTGCACACAGTCAGCTTGCCGCTGGAGGTGACAGACAGAGGTCAGGGCCCCGAAGCTGGGAGCGAGGCAATTGAGGCGGGAGGGGGGGACACTGTGTGGCCGTCGGCAACCTGAAGATTGTTGTGGAGTGGGGCCAGGATGAAAATGAATGTTCCTCATGGCCCCACAAAAATCATTATGAGAAAGCTTTTGTGGCCGTTTTCTGAGTAGCTTCTAGTAGTCACTTTAAAGGGCAGCTGGTTAGGCCACTCAATGCCTGGTACAATTGTTGGAGCTCTGCCCATTGTTACTTGTAAGGCTCGGCCTGTTTCAGGCGGGAGTGCTAGCTGCTGGTTTCATGGGAAATTGAGCTGGGCGATTGTAGTGTCAGCCATGGCTCAGTGGGTAGCACCCTTGCCTCTGAGTTAGACCCACTCCAGAGACTTGAGCACAAAAATCTAGGCTGTCACTCTACTGCAGTGCTGAGGGAGGGCTGCACTGTCGGAGGTACAGCCTTTCGGATGAGACGTTAAACCGAGGTTCCGTCTGCCATCCCAGGTGGACATAAAAGATCCCATGGCACTATTCAAAGAAGAAGAGCTGGGGAGTTATCCCCGGTGTCCTGGGGCCAATATTAATCTCTCAATCAATCAACATCACTGAAACAGATTATCTGGTCATTATCACATTGCTGTTTGTGGGAGCTTGCTGTGTGCAAATTGGCTGCTGTGTTTTCTACATTACACCAGTGACTACACTTCAAAAGTACTTCATTGGCTGTAAAGCACTTTGGGACGTCCTGAGGTCCTGAAAGGCGCTATAGAAATGCATTTCTTTCTTTCTTTCTCGAGCGGCCAATGGGTGGGACCTTTTACTTGCAACTTTCAGCTGTCCAATGCCCCGATTTCCAGCGTGAATGGGGCGAGCTGCAGCTGACAATCTCCCACTGCCGGGTAAGGTCCACATAAATTCCAGCCTTAAGGCTCCCCCTACACTAGGTATTCTATATTCTAAGATAGAGGCTTCCCAGAATCCTGTCACCTGTACAATACATGACTGTCTTAGAAAATCCTGGTTACCACTCCACAGTCAATAATTACATTATGACGATTATTTTAAACGGGTTAAGCAATGTTTTTATTTAAACAGAACACTGCCATTAAAATAGTGATGATGTGGAGATGCCGGTGTTGGACTGGGGTGGACAAATGTGAGAAGTTGCACAACACCAGGTTATAGTCCAACAGCTTTATTTGAAATCACAAGCTTTCGGAGCGCTGCTCCTTCGTCAGGTGAACCTGATGAAGGAGCAGCGCTCCGAAAGCTTGTGATTTCAAATAAAACTGTTGGACTATAACCTGGTGTTGTGCGACTTCTCACATTAAAATAGTGGGTGTAGGAATTTCATACAAACCTGCTCCCGTGCTAATAGAGTACAGCATAATTTGAAGGCCTTAAACACTGACCTGGCCTCTCAGAACTTGGAGCTAGACCTAAATAGAACACTCACTAGTTGTCACTCTTTTGTCAAAACTGCAGTAAACAAACAGCCCATAATATACAATCTGTTACGGCCTCCAGGTAAATGAGGATCAAATGTGTACTAAAGATCCCATGGCATTTTTTTCAAAGGACATCGAGTGTCCTGGTGCCTAGGCCAACATTGATCCCTCAGCCAACACCACAAAAAAATGGTCATTTATCTCATTGCTGTTTGTGGGAGCTTGCTGTGAGCAAATTGGCTACTGCGTTCCCCTACATTACAACAGTGACTACACTTCACAAGTACAGTCCCCACTAATATAGCAGGCGCATTATTGGGAACGCGATTTGCCCACTGTATGTGATGGCTGGTATAACATGGTAGACAGTTAAAATCCTCGCAGACAGGAGCAGGATTTATACAAAAACAAATGAAAAATACTAAACCAAAATTAAATATGGAAAGAGGAGGTGTGGCGTAGTAGGATAAGGATCAGGAACTCTGTGGATGCCTTATTTATTCAGCAGGGCCAGGTGTACTCCCCGTGTAACTCTGTTGTTTATCCAGCAGGGTAAGGATTAGGAAAGTTCGGAACAGGAGTAGGCCATTCAGCCCCTCGAGCCTGCTCCTCTATTCAATTAGATCATGGCTGATCTGTACCTTAACACCATTTACCTCGCTAAGATCCATATCCCATGATACCCTTACCTAAGAAAAATGTATCAATCTCAGTCTTGAAAGCTCCAATTGACCCCCAGCATCCACAGCCTTTTGGGGGAGAGAGTTACAGATTTCTACTAACCTTTGTGTGGAAAAGGTGCTTCCTGACTTCCCTCCTAAATGGCCTGGCTCTAATTTTAAGATTATGGGGGAGAAATTCAGTATCGCCCCATTTGGAGCGCAATTATCGGCCGGGCGCAAAGATTAGCGTCTGGCGCTAATTATCGCCACCGACTGCAAACTTGACTTTTATTGCCCCTGGAGGTGATTGGAGTGCTAAATCAGGCGCTTCACACCTGTCTTAAGGCGCAAAGGCCGAGGAGCGAGGCGCTACCTCAGAGCGCTGGCGAAGCTCATGTAATGTCAGTCAGCAATGGAACACACACACAATGGCACGGGCCAGTTCTTAAAGGGGAGGGTTGATCTTGCTTTCCATCCACATCCTGCTCATTGCAGCCTTGAATCTCGGCCTGGAGAGACCTGCACATCAAATCTGCTGGAAAGAACAATGGAGAGTACCAGGGAAAGAGCTCAGAGTGCAGCCCCCACAGTCTCTTCTAAATCGATACAAGGAAGGGCAAATCAAAATAAACCTGTAAAGTGCTGCTCAGTACCCAAAACTCCTTCACACAGCGTTGAATCTCTCCAGAAATCTCTCTCTCTCTCTCTCAGAAAGCGTGGTTCAAAAATGTCACCAACAATAAAAGGCAGGAAACGGTCGCCTTTAAATAGCGCTCCCCCAGTCCCTTCCTGACTGCAGAACGCTCCCCTCAACCTGTCGTTGCCAGCGGCAGGCGGTAAGGCAGGGGGCGCCACTCAATATCTGCTCCGGGGCGATACCGGGGCGTTGCGCACTCGACTGACGTCACGATCTGCCGTCGCTGGAGATCGTGGCGGTAGTGTTTAGTGCTGCCGCAAAATGTCTAATTAATTTCGTGAGGGGCGCAAACATCGCCGCGCCCGGGCGCTAGATGCTTTGCGCCCCATTAGCGCCCTCTTAAGGCGCTAATGGGAGGTGCAACCAACTGAATTTTTCCCCCAATGTCTCCTCGTTCTTGATTTCCACATCAGAGGAAATAGAATCTCTGTATCTACCCTATTGAATCCTTGTAACATTTTAAACACCTAGATTAGATCACCCCTCAATCTTCTATACTCAGGGAATACAAGCCAAGTTAATGCAACCTGTCCTCATAATTTAAACCCTCTAAGCCCTGGTATCATTCTGTCATTACTTGTTGTGTAACTTTAGGAAGCTGTTTATTCAACAGGGCACGGATCAATCACTGTGTAACTGTATGGAATTCCTTTTTTTAATTTCACAGGATAAGGAGTAAAGCACTATTCACAGCATTTGTGTAAAGGTAAAGTTCAAGCTTATGCAGCAGGGCAAGAGTTAAAACATGAGTCACAGCATTTGTTGGGTGATCAGATGGTGTATTGGTTTATGCAGCGGGGTAAACATTAAGTTTCTAGTGAGCGTTTATTATGGTAAATGTATGGAATCCAGGATGTAACACTCTTCATACGATTGGCACAAAATCACTAAACTAAGGAAGGCACGATAGGTTAGAACACTGACTGTTGATTAAATTGAGCGGAGAGGTCCCTTTTCCAGATGGCTGTCAAGCTCGTGAGCAAAAGTGGTTGGGCATTCTCAACCCAGCGCCGAGTGGGTGCAACTCCCCTGCACACAACTTTCTAGAATTTGACACGAGTTGCACAAAACTGCCCACAATATGTCCCTCCACAATATGTCCCTCCAAGTAAGGATGGCTGGTGTGAGAAATGGAAATGTCGACACTCCGGCCGGCAGGAGAGGATGCAGTTATGAGTTAGGGGTTAAATCACGTGGTTGGAGCTTTACCTGGCACTTAACCCACATGCACCTGATCTGGCAGTGCTTGATGTTTACACCGCGTGCAAAAATGTAAAAGTGAAATGTTCCACTCATAGAATCATACTGGACAGAAGGAGGCTGTCTAGTATTGGCCCATCCTGCCTGTGCTGGCTCTTTAGAAGAGCGATCCAATTAGTCCCACTCCCCGCTGCTCTTTCTCCACAGCCCTGCAAATGTTTCCTGAGTACTGATGCAGCATGAAATTCACCAAATGTACAGCAGTGAGCTGGATAGAAAGCTCCCTCCTGCGTTATACAATTAAATTATAGTAATTTAAACTGATCGTCAAGCATGCTGCTAGCTTTTATTTTTACTATACTGCTTCGGCAAGAGAATATGTTTTTTTATAAACTGGCTGCTTTACATTTTTGGAAGGGAGGCACATACGAGGATTTGACCTGGTTTTACCACATTTGATTCCGGTGACTTGGAAACGGCCGTCATTGTTGAAATGCACCCGGTGACTGCCGCCTGCCGCGGCCGAACCAACACAGCAGAAGATTTGAGAGATTTGAGAATTTTTCTGCATTGCCAAACAAAACGGGGCTGCAGCACCTTACAGTGCAGCAAAAGCCTCGCAGCCCAGGAGGCCTCGAGCTCTGGTCTGTGCTGAGTTAGCTGATCTCAGCCAGGTGATAGGGATTCTAGAATTGGCCTCAGTACCCCTGGGTTGGGGAAGGGGGGGATATCAGCCTTCAACTGCTATGCAATGCAAAGTACATGTATGTGAGCTGAAGTCACCCATGGAAGGACAGACTAACATTGACGGTCTAGACTCATGTATTGCGAATGCCCACTTGTGTGGGGTACGAGAGAGGGGCTGACAGCCTTGGACCTGTATTCCTGTAGGGTTCAGTGCCTTCAGCAGAGGAGATAAAATTAGAGTGGGGAGGGAAGGAAGTTGTGGTTACTATGCAGTCGGGCTTGAGCAAAAGGTAAAATGGCACTGTGGGATGCCACACAATGAGACAGGGGTTCAACATCACAAATGTACCCATTCGCATTACAATCCTCAACCTGGAGGAAGTAATAAGAACAGTGTGACCTCACGTACAAGTGAAGCTAGTTTGAAATGTCTTCTTGAAATGTTTTCTCCATGTTTCATAACTAATCAACGTGTCCATCAGTAAAGTACCTGCAAAGCGACCTGAATGGGCCCTGTTGTGCCAACAATGTCCATATAAAATTCCCATTGTATTTTTAACAGTATCCATCAAAAATACCCAAGTATTGCTGGAAGTTCAACATATAGGTGAATTCAGACTTCAATGGAACAAAATACTTCAAGAATCTGTGTCCAGCCCAAAATACCCACATCAGCTCAACAGTGTCGCTCAGTAATACACCAACCCTGACCCTCAACAGTGTCAATCAGAAATACCCAAACCCTGTCCTCAACAGTGTCGCTCAGTAATACCCAAACCCTGTCCTCAACAGTGTCGCTCAGTAATACCCAAACCCTGTCCTCAACGGAGTCCATCGGAAATACCCAAACCCTGTCCTCAACAGAGTCCATCAGAAATACCCAAATCCTGTCCTCAACAGTGTCGATCAGTAATACCCAAACCCTAACCCAACAGTGTCGATCAGAAATACCCAAATCCTGTCCTCAACAGTGTCGATCAGAAATACCCAAACCCTGTCCTCAACAGTGTCGCTCAGAAATACCCAAACCCTGTCCTCAACAGAGTCCATCAGAAATACCCAAATCCTGTCCTCAACAGTGTCGATCAGAAATACCCAAACCCTGTCCTCAACAGTGTCGATCAGAAATACCCAAATCCTGTCCTCAACAGTGTCGATCAGAAATACCCAAACCCTGTCCTCAACAGAGTCCATCAGAAATACCCAAACCCTGTCCTCAACAGAGTCCATCAGAAGTACCCAAACTCTGTCCTCAACAGTGTCCATCAGTAATACCCAAACCATGTCCTCAACAGTGTCGATCAGAAATACCCAAACCCTGTCCTCAACAGTGTCGATCAGAAATACCCAAACCCTGTCCTCAACAGTGTCCATCAGAAATACCCAAACCCTGTCCTCAACAGTATCCATCAGAAATACCCAAACCCTGTCCTCAACAGTGTCGATCAGAAATACCCAAACCCTGTCCTCAAGAGTGTCGATCAGAAATACCCAAACCCTGTCCTCAACAGTGTCCATCGGAAATACCCAAACCCTGTCCTCAACAGTGTCGATCAGAAATACCCAAACCCTGTCCTCAACAGTGTCGATCAGAAATACCCAAACCCTGTCCTCAACAGAGTCCATCAGAAATACCCAAACCCTGTCCTCAGCAGTGTCCATCGGAAATACCCAAACCCTGTCCTCAACAGTGTCGATCAGAAATACCCAAACCCTGTCCTCAACAGTGTCCATCGGAAATACCCAAACCCTGTCCTCAACAGTGTCGATCAGAAATACCCAAACCCTGTCCTCAACAGTATCCATCGGAAATACCCAAACCCTGTCCTCAACAGTGTCGATCAGAAATACCCAAACCCTGTCCTCAACAGTGTCCATCGGAAATACCCAAACCCTGTCCTCAACAGTGTCGATCAGTAATACCCAAACCCTGTCCTCAACAGTGTCGATCAGAAATACCCAAACCCTGTCCTCAACAGTGTCGATCAGAAATACCCAAACCCTGTCCTCAACAGTGTCCATCAGAAATACCCAAACCCTGTCCTCAGCAGTGTCGATCAGTAATACCCAAACCCTGTCCTCAACAGTGTCCATCAGAAATACCAAACCCTGTCCTCAACAGTGTCGATCAGTAATACCCAAACCCTGTCCTCAACAGTGTCGATCAGAAATACCCAAACCCTGTCCTCAACAGTGTCGATCAGTAATACCCAAACCCTGTCCTCAACAGTGTCGATCAGAAATACCCAAACCCTGTCCTCAACAGTGTCCATCAGAAATACCCAAACCCTCTCCTCAACAGTTTCCATCAGTAACACCCAAACCCTGTCATCAACAGTGTCCATCAGAAATACCCAAACCCTGTCCTCAACAGAGTCCATCAGAAGTACCCAAACCCTGTCCTCAACAGTGTCCATCAGTAATACCCAAACCATGTCCTCAACAGTGTCGATCAGAAATACCCAAACCCTGTCCTCAACAGTGTCGATCAGAAATACCCAAACCCTGTCCTCAACAGTGTCCATCAGAAATACCCAAACCCTGTCCTCAACAGTATCCATCAGAAATACCCAAACCCTGTCCTCAACAGTGTCGATCAGAAATACCCAAACCCTGTCCTCAACAGTGTCCATCGGAAATACCCAAACCCTGTCCTCAACAGTGTCGATCAGAAATACCCAAACCCTGTCCTCAACAGTGTCGATCAGAAATACCCAAACCCTGTCCTCAACAGTGTCCATCGGAAATATCCAAACCCTGTCCTCAACAGTGTCGATCAGAAATACCCAAACCCTGTCCTCAACAGTGTCCATCAGAAATACCCAAACCCTGTCCTCAACAGAGTCCATCAGAAATACCCAAACCCTGTCCTCAACAGTGTCCATCGGAAAATCCCAAACCCTGTCCTCAACAGTGTCGATCAGAAGTACCCAAACCCTGTCCTCAACAGTGTCCATCAGTAATACCCAAACCATGTCCTCAACAGTGTCGATCAGAAATACCCAAACCCTGTCCTCAACAGTGTCGATCAGAAATACCCAAACCCTGTCCTCAACAGTGTCCATCAGAAATACCCAAACCCTGTCCTCAACAGAGTCCATCAGAAATACCCAAACCCTGTCCTCAACAGTGTCCATCGGAAATACCCAAACCCTGTCCTCAACAGTGTCGATCAGAAATACCCAAACCCTGTCCTCAACAGTGTCCATCAGTAACACCCAAACCCTGTCATCAACAGTGTCAATCAGAAATACCCAAACCCTGTCCTCAACAGAGTCCATCAGAAATACCCAAACCCTGTCCTCAACAGTGTCGATCAGAAATACCCAAACCCTGTCCTCAACAGTGTCCATCAGAAATACCCAAACCCTGTCCTCAACAGTGTCGCTCAGTAATACCCAAACCCTGTCCTCAACAGTGTCGCTCAGTAATACCCAAACCCTGTCCTCAACAGTGTCCATCAGAAATACCCAAACCCTGTCCTCAACAGTGTCGCTCAGTAATACCCAAACCCTGTCCTCAACAGTGTCCATCAGAAATACCCAAACCCTGTCCTCAACAGTGTCCATCAGTAACACCCAAACCCTGTCCTCAACAGTGTCGATCAGAAATACCCAAACCCTGTCCTCAACAGTGTCCATCAGAAATACCCAAACCCTGTCCTCAACAGTGTCGATCAGAAATACCCAAACCCTGTCCTCAACAGTGTCGATCAGAAATACCCAAACCCTGTCCTCAACAGTGTCGATCAGAAATACCCAAACCCTGTCCTCAACAGTGTCCATCAGAAATACCCAAACCCTGTCCTCAACAGAGTCCATCAGAAGTACCCAAACCCTGTCCTCAACAGTGTCCACCAGTAATACCCAAACCATGTCCTCAACAGTGTCGATCAGAAATACCCAAACCCTGTCCTCAACAGTGTCGATCAGAAATACCCAAACCCTGTCCTCAACAGTGTCCATCAGAAATACCCAAATCCTGTCCTCAACAGTATCCATCAGAAATACCCAAACCCTGTCCTCAACAGTGTCGATCAGAAATTCCCAAACCCTGTCCTCAACAGTGTCGATCAGAAATACCCAAACCCTGTCCTCAACAGTGTCCATCGGAAATACCCAAACCCTGTCCTCAACAGTGTCGATCAGAAATACCCAAACCCTGTCCTCAACAGTGTCCATCAGAAATACCCAAACCCTGTCCTCAACAGAGTCCATCAGAAATACCCAAACCCTGTCATCAACAGTGTCCATCGGAAATACCCAAATCCTGTCCTCAACAGTGTCGATCAGAAATACCCAAACCCTGTCCTCAACAGTGTCCATCGGAAATACCCAAACCCTGTCCTCAACAGTGTCGATCAGAAATACCCAAACCCTGTCCTCAATAGTGTCCATCGGAAATACCCAAACCCTGTCATCAACAGTGTCAATCAGAAATACCCAAACCCTGTCCTCAACAGTATCCATCGGAAATAACCAAACCCTGTCCTCAACAGTGTCGATCAGAAATACCCAAACCCTGTACTCAACAGTGTCCATCGGAAATACTCAAACCCTGTCCTCAACAGTGTCGATCAGTAATACCCAAACCCTGTCCTCAACAGTGTCGATCAGAAATACCCAAACCCTGTCCTCAACAGTGTCGATCAGAAATACCCAAACCCTGTCCTCAACAGTGTCCATCAGAAATACCCAAACCCTGTCCTCAGCAGAGTCGATCAGTAATACCCAAACCCTGTCCTCAACAGTGTCCATCAGAAATACCCAAACCCTGTCCTCAACAGTGTCGATCAGTAATACCCAAACCCTGTCCTCAACAGTGTCGATCAGAAATACCCAAACCCTGTCCTGAACAGTGTCGATCAGAAATACCCAAACCCTGTCCTCAACAGTGTCCATCAGAAATACCCAAACCCTGTCCTCAACAGTGTCCATCAGAAATACCCAAACCCTGTCCTCAACAGAGTCCATCAGAAATACCCAAACCCTGTCCTCAACAGTGTCCATCGGAAATACCCAAACCCTGTCCTCAACAGTGTCGATCAGAAATACCCAAACCCTGTCCTCAACAGTGTCCATCAGTAACACCCAAACCCTGTCATCAACAGTGTCAATCAGAAATACCCAAACCCTGTCCTCAACAGAGTCCATCAGAAATACCCAAACCCTGTCCTCAACAGTGTCGATCAGAAATACCCAAACCCTGTCCTCAACAGTGTCCATCAGAAATACCCAAACCCTGTCCTCAACAGTGTCGCTCAGTAATACCCAAACCCTGTCCTCAACAGTGTCGCTCAGTAATACCCAAACCCTGTCCTCAACAGTGTCCATCAGAAATACCCAAACCCTGTCCTCAACAGTGTCGCTCAGTAATACCCAAACCCTGTCCTCAACAGTGTCCATCAGAAATACCCAAACCCTGTCCTCAACAGTGTCCATCAGTAACACCCAAACCCTGTCCTCAACAGTGTCGATCAGAAATACCCAAACCCTGTCCTCAACAGTGTCCATCAGAAATACCCAAACCCTGTCCTCAACAGTGTCGATCAGAAATACCCAAACCCTGTCCTCAACAGTGTCGATCAGAAATACCCAAACCCTGTCCTCAACAGTGTCGATCAGAAATACCCAAACCCTGTCCTCAACAGTGTCCATCAGAAATACCCAAACCCTGTCCTCAACAGAGTCCATCAGAAGTACCCAAACCCTGTCCTCAACAGTGTCCACCAGTAATACCCAAACCATGTCCTCAACAGTGTCGATCAGAAATACCCAAACCCTGTCCTCAACAGTGTCGATCAGAAATACCCAAACCCTGTCCTCAACAGTGTCCATCAGAAATACCCAAATCCTGTCCTCAACAGTATCCATCAGAAATACCCAAACCCTGTCCTCAACAGTGTCGATCAGAAATTCCCAAACCCTGTCCTCAACAGTGTCGATCAGAAATACCCAAACCCTGTCCTCAACAGTGTCCATCGGAAATACCCAAACCCTGTCCTCAACAGTGTCGATCAGAAATACCCAAACCCTGTCCTCAACAGTGTCCATCAGAAATACCCAAACCCTGTCCTCAACAGAGTCCATCAGAAATACCCAAACCCTGTCATCAACAGTGTCCATCGGAAATACCCAAATCCTGTCCTCAACAGTGTCGATCAGAAATACCCAAACCCTGTCCTCAACAGTGTCCATCGGAAATACCCAAACCCTGTCCTCAACAGTGTCGATCAGAAATACCCAAACCCTGTCCTCAATAGTGTCCATCGGAAATACCCAAACCCTGTCATCAACAGTGTCAATCAGAAATACCCAAACCCTGTCCTCAACAGTGTCGATCAGAAATACCCAAACCCTGTCCTCAACAGTATCCATCGGAAATAACCAAACCCTGTCCTCAACAGTGTCGATCAGAAATACCCAAACCCTGTACTCAACAGTGTCCATCGGAAATACTCAAACCCTGTCCTCAACAGTGTCGATCAGTAATACCCAAACCCTGTCCTCAACAGTGTCGATCAGAAATACCCAAACCCTGTCCTCAACAGTGTCGATCAGAAATACCCAAACCCTGTCCTCAACAGTGTCCATCAGAAATACCCAAACCCTGTCCTCAGCAGAGTCGATCAGTAATACCCAAACCCTGTCCTCAACAGTGTCCATCAGAAATACCCAAACCCTGTCCTCAACAGTGTCGATCAGTAATACCCAAACCCTGTCCTCAACAGTGTCGATCAGAAATACCCAAACCCTGTCCTGAACAGTGTCGATCAGTAATACCCAAACCCTGTCCTCAACAGTGTCGATCAGAAATACCCAAACCCTGTCCTCAACAGTGTCCATCAGAAATACCCAAACCCTGTCCTCAACAGTTTCCATCAGTAACACCCAAACCCTGTCATCAACAGTGTCCATCAGAAATACCCAAACCCTGTCCGCAACAGAGTCCATCAGAAGTACCCAAACCCTGTCCTCAACAGTGTCCATCAGTAATACCCAAACCCTGTCCTCAACAGTGTCGATCAGAAATACCCAAACCCTGTCCTCAACAGTGTCGATCAGAAATACCCAAACCCTGTCCTCAACAGTGTCCATCAGAAATACCCAAACCCTGTCCTCAACAGTATCCATCAGAAATACCCAAATCCTGTCATCAACAGTGTCCATCAGAAATACCCAAACCCTGTCCTCAACAGAGTCCATCAGAAGTACCCAAACCCTGTCCTCAACAGTGTCCATCAGTAATACCCAAACCATGTCCTCAACAGTGTCGATCAGAAATACCCAAACCCTGTCCTCAACAGTGTCGATCAGAAATACCCAAACCCTGTCCTCAACAGTGTCCATCAGAAATACCCAAACCCTGTCCTCAACAGTATCCATCAGAAATACCCAAACCCTGTCCTCAACAGTGTCGATCAGAAATACCCAAACCCTGTCCTCAACAGTGTCCATCGGAAATACCCAAACCCTGTCCTCAACAGTGTCGATCAGAAATACCCAAACCCTGTCCTCAACAGTGTCGATCAGAAATACCCAAACCCTGTCCTCAACAGTGTCCATCGGAAATATCCAAACCCTGTCCTCAACAGTGTCGATCAGAAATACCCAAACCCTGTCCTCAACAGTGTCCATCAGAAATACCCAAACCCTGTCCTCAACAGAGTCCATCAGAAATACCCAAACCCTGTCCTCAACAGTGTCCATCGGAAAATCCCAAACCCTGTCCTCAACAGTGTCGATCAGAAGTACCCAAACCCTGTCCTCAACAGTGTCCATCAGTAATACCCAAACCATGTCCTCAACAGTGTCGATCAGAAATACCCAAACCCTGTCCTCAACAGTGTCGATCAGAAATACCCAAACCCTGTCCTCAACAGTGTCCATCAGAAATACCCAAACCCTGTCCTCAACAGTATCCATCAGAAATACCCAAACCCTGTCCTCAACAGTGTCGATCAGAAATACCCAAACCCTGTCCTCAACAGTGTCGATCAGAAATACCCAAACCCTGTCCTCAACAGTGTCCATCGGAAATACCCAAACCCTGTCCTCAACAGTGTCCATCAGAAATACCCAAACCATGTCCTCAACAGTGTCCATCAGAAATACCCAAACCCTGTCCTCAACAGTGTCCATCAGAAATACCCAAACCCTGTCCTCAACAGAGTCCATCAGAAATACCCAAACCCTGTCCTCAACAGTGTCCATCGGAAATACCCAAACCCTGTCCTCAACAGTGTCGATCAGAAATACCCAAACCCTGTCCTCAACAGTGTCCATCAGTAACACCCAAACCCTGTCATCAACAGTGTCAATCAGAAATACCCAAACCCTGTCCTCAACAGAGTCCATCAGAAATACCCAAACCCTGTCCTCAACAGTGTCGATCAGAAATACCCAAACCCTGTCCTCAACAGTGTCCATCAGAAATACCCAAACCCTGTCCTCAACAGTGTCGCTCAGTAATACCCAAACCCTGTCCTCAACAGTGTCGCTCAGTAATACCCAAACCCTGTCCTCAACAGTGTCCATCAGAAATACCCAAACCCTGTCCTCAACAGTGTCGCTCAGTAATACCCAAACCCTGTCCTCAACAGTGTCCATCAGAAATACCCAAACCCTGTCCTCAACAGTGTCCATCAGTAACACCCAAACCCTGTCCTCAACAGTGTCGATCAGAAATACCCAAACCCTGTCCTCAACAGTGTCCATCAGAAATACCCAAACCCTGTCCTCAACAGTGTCGATCAGAAATACCCAAACCCTGTCCTCAACAGTGTCGATCAGAAATACCCAAACCCTGTCCTCAACAGTGTCGATCAGAAATACCCAAACCCTGTCCTCAACAGTGTCCATCAGAAATACCCAAACCCTGTCCTCAACAGAGTCCATCAGAAGTACCCAAACCCTGTCCTCAAGAGTGTCCATCAGTAATACCCAAACCATGTCCTCAACAGTGTCGATCAGAAATACCCAAACCCTGTCCTCAACAGTGTCCATCAGAAATACCCAAACCCTGTCCTCAGCAGAGTCGATCAGTAATACCCAAACCCTGTCCTCAACAGTGTCCATCAGAAATACCCAAACCCTGTCCTCAACAGTGTCGATCAGTAATACCCAAACCCTGTCCTCAACAGTGTCGATCAGAAATACCCAAACCCTGTCCTGAACAGTGTCGATCAGTAATACCCAAACCCTGTCCTCAACAGTGTCGATCAGAAATACCCAAACCCTGTCCTCAACAGTGTCCATCAGAAATACCCAAACCCTGTCCTCAACAGTTTCCATCAGTAACACCCAAACCCTGTCATCAACAGTGTCCATCAGAAATACCCAAACCCTGTCCGCAACAGAGTCCATCAGAAGTACCCAAACCCTGTCCTCAACAGTGTCGATCAGAAATACCCAAACCCTGTCCTCAACAGTGTCGATCAGAAATACCCAAACCCTGTCCTCAACAGTGTCCATCAGAAATACCCAAACCCTGTCCTCAACAGTATCCATCAGAAATACCCAAACCCTGTCCTCAACAGTGTCGATCAGAAATACCCAAACCCTGTCCTCAACAGTGTCGATCAGAAATACCCAAACCCTGTCCTCAACAGTGTCCATCGGAAATACCCAAACCCTGTCCTCAACAGTGTCCATCAGAAATACCCAAACCCTGTCCTCAACAGTGTCCATCAGAAATACCCAAACCCTGTCCTCAACAGTGTCCATCAGAAATACCCAAACCCTGTCCTCAACAGAGTCCATCAGAAATACCCAAACCCTGTCCTCAACAGTGTCCATCGGAAATACCCAAACCCTGTCCTCAACAGTGTCGATCAGAAATACCCAAACCCTGTCCTCAACAGTGTCCATCAGTAACACCCAAACCCTGTCATCAACAGTGTCAATCAGAAATACCCAAACCCTGTCCTCAACAGAGTCCATCAGAAATACCCAAACCCTGTCCTCAACAGTGTCGATCAGAAATACCTAAACCCTGTCCTCAACAGTGTCCATCAGAAATACCCAAACCCTGTCCTCAACAGTGTCGCTCAGTAATACCCAAACCCTGTCCTCAACAGTGTCGCTCAGTAATACCCAAACCCTGTCCTCAACAGTGTCCATCAGAAATACCCAAACCCTGTCCTCAACAGTGTCGCTCAGTAATACCCAAACCCTGTCCTCAACAGTGTCCATCAGAAATACCCAAACCCTGTCCTCAACAGTGTCCATCAGTAACACCCAAACCCTGTCCTCAACAGTGTCGATCAGAAATACCCAAACCCTGTCCTCAACAGTGTCCATCAGAAATACCCAAACCCTGTCCTCAACAGTGTCGATCAGAAATACCCAAACCCTGTCCTCAACAGTGTCGATCAGAAATACCCAAACCCTGTCCTCAACAGTGTCGATCAGAAATACCCAAACCCTGTCCTCAACAGTGTCCATCAGAAATACCCAAACCCTGTCCTCAACAGAGTCCATCAGAAGTACCCAAACCCTGTCCTCAAGAGTGTCCATCAGTAATACCCAAACCATGTCCTCAACAGTGTCGATCAGAAATACCCAAACCCTGTCCTCAACAGTGTCCATCAGAAATACCCAAACCCTGTCCTCAGCAGAGTCGATCAGTAATACCCAAACCCTGTCCTCAACAGTGTCCATCAGAAATACCCAAACCCTGTCCTCAACAGTGTCGATCAGTAATACCCAAACCCTGTCCTCAACAGTGTCGATCAGAAATACCCAAACCCTGTCCTGAACAGTGTCGATCAGTAATACCCAAACCCTGTCCTCAACAGTGTCGATCAGAAATACCCAAACCCTGTCCTCAACAGTGTCCATCAGAAATACCCAAACCCTGTCCTCAACAGTTTCCATCAGTAACACCCAAACCCTGTCATCAACAGTGTCCATCAGAAATACCCAAACCCTGTCCGCAACAGAGTCCATCAGAAGTACCCAAACCCTGTCCTCAACAGTGTCCATCAGTAATACCCAAACCCTGTCCTCAACAGTGTCGATCAGAAATACCCAAACCCTGTCCTCAACAGTGTCGATCAGAAATACCCAAACCCTGTCCTCAACAGTGTCCATCAGAAATACCCAAACCCTGTCCTCAACAGTATCCATCAGAAATACCCAAACCCTGTCCTCAACAGTGTCGATCAGAAATAACCAAACCCTGTCCTCAACAGTGTCGATCAGAAATACCCAAACCCTGTCCTCAACAGTGTCCATCGGAAATATCCAAACCCTGTCCTCAACAGTGTCCATCGGAAATACCCAAACCCTGTCCTCAACAGTGTCGATCAGAAATACCCAAACCCTGTCCTCAACAGTATCCATCAGAAATACCCAAACCCTGTCCTCAACAGTGTCGCTCAGTAATACCCAAACCCTGTCCTCAACAGTGTCCATCGGAAATACCCAAACCCTGTCCTCAACAGTTTCCATCAGAAATACCCAAACCCTGTCCTCAACAGTGTCGATCAGAAATACCCAAACCCTGTCCTCAACAGTGTCGATCAGAAATACCCAAACCCTGTCCTCAACAGTGTCGATCAGAAATACCCAAACCCTGTCCTCAACAGTGTCCATCAGAAATACCCAAACCCTGTCCTCAGCAGAGTCGATCAGTAATACCCAAACCCTGTCCTCAACAGTGTCCATCAGAAATACCCAAACCCTGTCCTCAACAGTGTCGATCAGTAATACCCAAACCCTGTCCTCAACAGAGTCGATCAGAAATACCCAAACCCTGTCCTGAACAGTGTCGATCAGTAATACCCAAACCCTGTCCTCAACAGTGTCGATCAGAAATACCCAAACCCTGTCCTCAACAGTGTCCATCAGAAATACCCAAACCCTGTCCTCAACAATGTCGATCAGAAATAACCAAACCCTGTCCTCAACAGTGTCCATCAGTAATATCCAAACCCTGTCCTCAACAGTGTCCATCAGAAATACCCAAACCCTGTCCGCAACAGTGTCGATCAGAAATACCCAAACCCTGTCCTCAACAGTGTCCATCAGTAATACCGAAACCCTGTCCTCAACAGTGTCCATCAGAAATACCCAAACCCTGTCCTCAACAGTGTCCATCAGAAATACCCAAACCCTGTCCTCAACAGTATCCATCAGAAATACCCAAACCCTGTCCTCAACAGTGTCGATAAGAAATACCCAAACCCTGTCCTCAACAGTGTCGATCAGAAATACCCAAACCCTGTCCTCAACAGTGTCCATCAGAAATACCCAAACCCTGTCCTCAGCAGAGTCGATCAGTAATACCCAAACCCTGTCCTCAACAGTGTCCATCAGAAATACCCAAACCCTGTCCTCAACAGTGTCGATCAGTAATACCCAAACCCTGTCCTCAACAGTGTCGATCAGAAATACCCAAACCCTGTCCTGAACAGTGTCGATCAGTAATACCCAAACCCTGTCCTCAACAGTGTCGATCAGAAATACCCAAACCCTGTCCTCAACAGTGTCCATCAGAAATACCCAAACCCTGTCCTCAACAGTTTCCATCAGTAACACCCAAACCCTGTCATCAACAGTGTCCATCAGAAATACCCAAACCCTGTCCTCAACAGAGTCCATCAGAAGGACCCAAACCCTGTCCTCAACAGTGTCCATCAGTAATACCCAAACCATGTCCTCAACAGTGTCGATCAGAAATATCCAAACCCTGTCCTCAACAGTGTCGATCAGAAATACCCAAACCCTGTCCTCAACAGTGTCCATCAGAAATACCCAAACCCTGTCCTCAACAGTATCCATCAGAAATACCCAAACCCTGTCCTCAACAGTGTCGATCAGAAATACCCAAACCCTGTCCTCAACAGTGTCGATCAGAAATACCCAAACCCTGTCCTCAACAGTGTCCATCGGAAATACCCAAACCCTGTCCTCAACAGTGTCGATCAGAAATATCCAAACCCTGTCCTCAACAGTGTCCATCAGAAATACCCAAACCCTGTCCTCAACAGAGTCCATCAGAAATACCCAAACCCTGTCCTCAACAGTGTCCATCGGAAATACCCAAACCCTGTCCTCAACAGTGTCGATCAGAAATACCCAAACCCTGTCCTCAACAGTGTCCATCAGTAACACCCAAACCCTGTCATCAACAGTGTCAATCAGAAATACCCAAACCCTGTCCTCAACAGAGTCCATCAGAAATACCCAAACCCTGTCCTCAACAGTATCCATCAGAAATACCCAAACCCTGTCCTCAACAGTGTCGATCAGAAATACCCAAACCCTGTCCTCAACAGTGTCCATCAGAAATACCCAAACCCTGTCCTCAACAGTGTCGCTCAGTAATACCCAAACCCTGTCCTCAACAGTGTCCATCAGAAATACCCAAACCCTGTCCTCAACAGTGTCGCTCAGTAATACCCAAACCCTGTCCTCAACAGTGTCCATCAGAAATACCCAAACCCTGTCCTCAACAGTGTCCATCAGTAACACCCAAACCCTGTCATCAACAGTGTCCATCAGAAATACCCAAACCCTGTCCTCAACAGAGTCCATCAGAAGTACCCAAACCCTGTCCTCAACAGTGTCCATCAGTAATACCCAAACCATGTCCTCAACAGTGTCGATCAGAAATACCCAAACCCTGTCCTCAACAGTGTCGATCAGAAATACCCAAACCCTGTCCTCAACAGTGTCCATCAGAAATACCCAAACCCTGTCCTCAACAGTATCCATCAGAAATACCCAAACCCTGTCCTCAACAGTGTCGATCAGAAATTCCCAAACCCTGTCCTCAAGAGTGTCGATCAGAAATACCCAAACCCTGTCCTCAACAGTGTCCATCGGAAATACCCAAACCCTGTCCTCAACAGTGTCGATCAGAAATACCCAAACCCTGTCCTCAACAGTGTCCATCAGAAATACCCAAACCCTGTCCTCAACAGAGTCCATCAGAAGTACCCAAACCCTGTCCTCAAGAGTGTCCATCAGTAATACCCAAACCATGTCCTCAACAGTGTCGATCAGAAATACCCAAACCCTGTCCTCAACAGTGTCCATCAGAAATACCCAAACCCTGTCCTCAGCAGAGTCGATCAGTAATACCCAAACCCTGTCCTCAACAGTGTCCATCAGAAATACCCAAACCCTGTCCTCAACAGTGTCGATCAGTAATACCCAAACCCTGTCCTCAACAGTGTCGATCAGAAATACCCAAACCCTGTCCTGAACAGTGTCGATCAGTAATACCCAAACCCTGTCCTCAACAGTGTCGATCAGAAATACCCAAACCCTGTCCTCAACAGTGTCCATCAGAAATACCCAAACCCTGTCCTCAACAGTTTCCATCAGTAACACCCAAACCCTGTCATCAACAGTGTCCATCAGAAATACCCAAACCCTGTCCGCAACAGAGTCCATCAGAAGTACCCAAACCCTGTCCTCAACAGTGTCCATCAGTAATACCCAAACCCTGTCCTCAACAGTGTCGATCAGAAATACCCAAACCCTGTCCTCAACAGTGTCGATCAGAAATACCCAAACCCTGTCCTCAACAGTGTCCATCAGAAATACCCAAACCCTGTCCTCAACAGTATCCATCAGAAATACCCAAACCCTGTCCTCAACAGTGTCGATCAGAAATAACCAAACCCTGTCCTCAACAGTGTCGATCAGAAATACCCAAACCCTGTCCTCAACAGTGTCCATCGGAAATATCCAAACCCTGTCCTCAACAGTGTCCATCGGAAATACCCAAACCCTGTCCTCAACAGTGTCGATCAGAAATACCCAAACCCTGTCCTCAACAGTATCCATCAGAAATACCCAAACCCTGTCCTCAACAGTGTCGCTCAGTAATACCCAAACCCTGTCCTCAACAGTGTCCATCGGAAATACCCAAACCCTGTCCTCAACAGTGTCGATCAGAAATACCCAAACCCTGTACTCAACAGTGTCCATCGGAAATACCCAAACCCTGTCCTCAACAGTGTCGATCAGTAATACCCAAACCCTGTCCTCAACAGTGTCGATCAGAAATACCCAAACCCTGTCCTCAACAGTGTCGATCAGAAATACCCAAACCCTGTCCTCAACAGTGTCCATCAGAAATACCCAAACCCTGTCCTCAGCAGAGTCGATCAGTAATACCCAAACCCTGTCCTCAACAGTGTCCATCAGAAATACCCAAACCCTGTCCTCAACAGTGTCGATCAGTAATACCCAAACCCTGTCCTCAACAGAGTCGATCAGAAATACCCAAACCCTGTCCTGAACAGTGTCGATCAGTAATACCCAAACCCTGTCCTCAACAGTGTCGATCAGAAATACCCAAACCCTGTCCTCAACAGTGTCCATCAGAAATACCCAAACCCTGTCCTCAACAATGTCGATCAGAAATACCCAAACCCTGTCCTCAACAGTGTCCATCAGTAATATCCAAACCCTGTCCTCAACAGTGTCCATCAGAAATACCCAAACCCTGTCCGCAACAGTGTCGATCAGAAATACCCAAACCCTGTCCTCAACAGTGTCCATCAGTAATACCGAAACCCTGTCCTCAACAGTGTCCATCAGAAATACCCAAACCCTGTCCTCAACAGTGTCCATCAGAAATACCCAAACCCTGTCCTCAACAGTATCCATCAGAAATACCCAAACCCTGTCCTCAACAGTGTCGATAAGAAATACCCAAACCCTGTCCTCAACAGTGTCGATCAGAAATACCCAAACCCTGTCCTCAACAGTGTCCATCAGAAATACCCAAACCCTGTCCTCAACAGTGTCGATCAGAAATACCCAAACCCTGTCCTCAACAGTGTCCATCAGAAATACCCAAACCCTGTCCTCAACAGTATCCATCAGAAATACCCAAACCCTGTCCTCAACAGTGTCGATCAGAAATTCCCAAACCCTGTCCTCAAGAGTGTCGATCAGAAATACCCAAACCCTGTCCTCAACAGTGTCCATCGGAAATACCCAAACCCTGTCCTCAACAGTGTCGATCAGAAATACCCAAACCCTGTCCTCAACAGTGTCCATCAGAAATACCCAAACCCTGTCCTCAACAGAGTCCATCAGAAGTACCCAAACCCTGTCCTCAAGAGTGTCCATCAGTAATACCCAAACCATGTCCTCAACAGTGTCGATCAGAAATACCCAAACCCTGTCCTCAACAGTGTCCATCAGAAATACCCAAACCCTGTCCTCAGCAGAGTCGATCAGTAATACCCAAACCCTGTCCTCAACAGTGTCCATCAGAAATACCCAAACCCTGTCCTCAACAGTGTCGATCAGTAATACCCAAACCCTGTCCTCAACAGTGTCGATCAGAAATACCCAAACCCTGTCCTGAACAGTGTCGATCAGTAATACCCAAACCCTGTCCTCAACAGTGTCGATCAGAAATACCCAAACCCTGTCCTCAACAGTGTCCATCAGAAATACCCAAACCCTGTCCTCAACAGTTTCCATCAGTAACACCCAAACCCTGTCATCAACAGTGTCCATCAGAAATACCCAAACCCTGTCCGCAACAGAGTCCATCAGAAGTACCCAAACCCTGTCCTCAACAGTGTCCATCAGTAATACCCAAACCCTGTCCTCAACAGTGTCGATCAGAAATACCCAAACCCTGTCCTCAACAGTGTCGATCAGAAATACCCAAACCCTGTCCTCAACAGTGTCCATCAGAAATACCCAAACCCTGTCCTCAACAGTATCCATCAGAAATACCCAAACCCTGTCCTCAACAGTGTCGATCAGAAATAACCAAACCCTGTCCTCAACAGTGTCGATCAGAAATACCCAAACCCTGTCCTCAACAGTGTCCATCGGAAATATCCAAACCCTGTCCTCAACAGTGTCCATCGGAAATACCCAAACCCTGTCCTCAACAGTGTCGATCAGAAATACCCAAACCCTGTCCTCAACAGTATCCATCAGAAATACCCAAACCCTGTCCTCAACAGTGTCGCTCAGTAATACCCAAACCCTGTCCTCAACAGTGTCCATCGGAAATACCCAAACCCTGTCCTCAACAGTGTCGATCAGAAATACCCAAACCCTGTACTCAACAGTGTCCATCGGAAATACCCAAACCCTGTCCTCAACAGTGTCGATCAGTAATACCCAAACCCTGTCCTCAACAGTGTCGATCAGAAATACCCAAACCCTGTCCTCAACAGTGTCGATCAGAAATACCCAAACCCTGTCCTCAACAGTGTCCATCAGAAATACCCAAACCCTGTCCTCAGCAGAGTCGATCAGTAATACCCAAACCCTGTCCTCAACAGTGTCCATCAGAAATACCCAAACCCTGTCCTCAACAGTGTCGATCAGTAATACCCAAACCCTGTCCTCAACAGAGTCGATCAGAAATACCCAAACCCTGTCCTGAACAGTGTCGATCAGTAATACCCAAACCCTGTCCTCAACAGTGTCGATCAGAAATACCCAAACCCTGTCCTCAACAGTGTCCATCAGAAATACCCAAACCCTGTCCTCAACAATGTCGATCAGAAATACCCAAACCCTGTCCTCAACAGTGTCCATCAGTAATATCCAAACCCTGTCCTCAACAGTGTCCATCAGAAATACCCAAACCCTGTCCGCAACAGTGTCGATCAGAAATACCCAAACCCTGTCCTCAACAGTGTCCATCAGTAATACCGAAACCCTGTCCTCAACAGTGTCCATCAGAAATACCCAAACCCTGTCCTCAACAGTGTCCATCAGAAATACCCAAACCCTGTCCTCAACAGTATCCATCAGAAATACCCAAACCCTGTCCTCAACAGTGTCGATAAGAAATACCCAAACCCTGTCCTCAACAGTGTCGATCAGAAATACCCAAACCCTGTCCTCAACAGTGTCCATCAGAAATACCCAAACCCTGTCCTCAGCAGAGTCGATCAGTAATACCCAAACCCTGTCCTCAACAGTGTCCATCAGAAATACCCAAACCCTGTCCTCAACAGTGTCGATCAGTAATACCCAAACCCTGTCCTCAACAGTGTCGATCAGAAATACCCAAACCCTGTCCTGAACAGTGTCGATCAGTAATACCCAAACCCTGTCCTCAACAGTGTCGATCAGAAATACCCAAACCCTGTCCTCAACAGTGTCCATCAGAAATACCCAAACCCTGTCCTCAACAGTTTCCATCAGTAACACCCAAACCCTGTCATCAACAGTGTCCATCAGAAATACCCAAACCCTGTCCTCAACAGAGTCCATCAGAAGGACCCAAACCCTGTCCTCAACAGTGTCCATCAGTAATACCCAAACCATGTCCTCAACAGTGTCGATCAGAAATATCCAAACCCTGTCCTCAACAGTGTCGATCAGAAATACCCAAACCCTGTCCTCAACAGTGTCCATCAGAAATACCCAAACCCTGTCCTCAACAGTATCCATCAGAAATACCCAAACCCTGTCCTCAACAGTGTCGATCAGAAATACCCAAACCCTGTCCTCAACAGTGTCGATCAGAAATACCCAAACCCTGTCCTCAACAGTGTCCATCGGAAATACCCAAACCCTGTCCTCAACAGTGTCGATCAGAAATATCCAAACCCTGTCCTCAACAGTGTCCAGCAGAAATACCCAAACCCTGTCCTCAACAGAGTCCATCAGAAATACCCAAACCCTGTCCTCAACAGTGTCCATCGGAAATACCCAAACCCTGTCCTCAACAGTGTCGATCAGAAATACCCAAACCCTGTCCTCAACAGTGTCCATCAGTAACACCCAAACCCTGTCATCAACAGTGTCAATCAGAAATACCCAAACCCTGTCCTCAACAGAGTCCATCAGAAATACCCAAACCCTGTCCTCAACAGTATCCATCAGAAATACCCAAACCCTGTCCTCAACAGTGTCGATCAGAAATACCCAAACCCTGTCCTCAACAGTGTCCATCAGAAATACCCAAACCCTGTCCTCAACAGTGTCGCTCAGTAATACCCAAACCCTGTCCTCAACAGTGTCCATCAGAAATACCCAAACCCTGTCCTCAACAGTGTCGCTCAGTAATACCCAAACCCTGTCCTCAACAGTGTCCATCAGAAATACCCAAACCCTGTCCTCAACAGTGTCCATCAGTAACACCCAAACCCTGTCATCAACAGTGTCCATCAGAAATACCCAAACCCTGTCCTCAACAGAGTCCATCAGAAGTACCCAAACCCTGTCCTCAACAGTGTCCATCAGTAATACCCAAACCATGTCCTCAACAGTGTCGATCAGAAATACCCAAACCCTGTCCTCAACAGTGTCGATCAGAAATACCCAAACCCTGTCCTCAACAGTGTCCATCAGAAATACCCAAACCCTGTCCTCAACAGTATCCATCAGAAATACCCAAACCCTGTCCTCAACAGTGTCGATCAGAAATTCCCAAACCCTGTCCTCAAGAGTGTCGATCAGAAATACCCAAACCCTGTCCTCAACAGTGTCCATCGGAAATACCCAAACCCTGTCCTCAACAGTGTCGATCAGAAATACCCAAATCCTGTCCTCAACAGTGTCGATCAGAAATACCCAAACCCTGTCCTCAACAGAGTCCATCAGAAATACCCAAACCCTGTCCTCAGCAGTGTCCATCGGAAATACCCAAACCCTGTCCTCAACAGTGTCGATCAGAAATACCCAAACCCTGTCCTCAACAGTGTCCATCGGAAATACCCAAACCCTGTCCTCAACAGTGTCGATCAGAAATACCCAAACCCTGTCCTCAACAGTATCCATCGGAAATACCCAAACCCTGTCCTCAACAGTGTCGATCAGAAATACCCAAACCCTGTATTCAACAGTGTCCATCGGAAATACCCAAACCCTGTCCTCAACAGTGTCGATCAGTAATACCCAAACCCTGTCCTCAACAGTGTCGATCAGAAATACCCAAACCCTGTCCTCAACAGTGTCGATCAGAAATACCCAAACCCTGTCCTCAACAGTGTCCATCAGAAATACCCAAACCCTGTCCTCAGCAGAGTCGATCAGTAATACCCAAACCCTGTCCTCAACAGTGTCCATCAGAAATACCAAAACCCTGTCCTCAACAGTGTCGATCAGTAATACCCAAACCCTGTCCTCAACAGTGTCGATCAGAAATACCCAAACCCTGTCCTCAACAGTGTCGATCAGTAATACCCAAACCCTGTCCTCAACAGTGTCGATCAGAAATACCCAAACCCTGTCCTCAACAGTGTCCATCAGAAATACCCAAACCCTCTCCTCAACAGTTTCCATCAGTAACACCCAAACCCTGTCATCAACAGTGTCCATCAGAAATACCCAAACCCTGTCCTCAACAGAGTCCATCAGAAGTACCCAAACCCTGTCATCAACAGTGTCCATCAGAAATACCCAAACCCTGTCCTCAACAGAGTCCATCAGAAGTACCCAAACCATGTCCTCAACAGTGTCGATCAGAAATACCCAAACCCTGTCCTCAACAGTGTCGATCAGAAATACCCAAACCCTGTCCTCAACAGTGTCCATCAGAAATACCCAAACCCTGTCCTCAACAGTATCCATCAGAAATACCCAAACCCTGTCCTCAACAGTGTCGATCAGAAATACCCAAACCCTGTCCTCAACAGTGTCCATCGGAAATACCCAAACCCTGTCCTCAACAGTGTCGATCAGAAATACCCAAACCCTGTCCTCAACAGTGTCCATCAGAAATACCCAAACCCTGTCCTCAACAGTGTCGATCAGAAATACCCAAACCCTGTCCTCAACAGTGTCCATCGGAAATATCCAAACCCTGTCCTCAACAGTGTCGATCAGAAATACCCAAACCCTGTCCTCAACACTGTCCATCAGAAATACCCAAACCCTGTCCTCAACAGAGTCCATCAGAAATACCCAAACCCTGTCCTCAACAGTGTCCATCGGAAAATCCCAAACCCTGTCCTCAACAGTGTCGATCAGAAGTACCCAAACCCTGTCCTCAACAGTGTCCATCAGTAATACCCAAACCATGTCCTCAACAGTGTCGATCAGAAATACCCAAACCCTGTCCTCAACAGTGTCGATCAGAAATACCCAAACCCTGTCCTCAACAGTGTCCATCAGAAATACCCAAACCCTGTCCTCAACAGTATCCATCAGAAATACCCAAACCCTGTCCTCAACAGTGTCGATCAGAAATACCCAAACCCTGTCCTCAACAGTGTCGATCAGAAATACCCAAACCCTGTCCTCAACAGTGTCCATCGGAAATACCCAAACCCTGTCCTCAACAGTGTCCATCAGAAATACCCAAACCCTGTCCTCAACAGTGTCCATCAGAAATACCCAAACCCTGTCCTCAACAGTGTCCATCAGAAATACCCAAACCCTGTCCTCAACAGAGTCCATCAGAAATACCCAAACCCTGTCCTCAACAGTGTCCATCGGAAATACCCAAACCCTGTCCTCAACAGTGTCGATCAGAAATACCCAAACCCTGTCCTCAACAGTGTCCATCAGTAACACCCAAACCCTGTCATCAACAGTGTCAATCAGAAATACCCAAACCCTGTCCTCAACAGAGTCCATCAGAAATACCCAAACCCTGTCCTCAACAGTGTCGATCAGAAATACCCAAACCCTGTCCTCAACAGTGTCCATCAGAAATACCCAAACCCTGTCCTCAACAGTGTCGCTCAGTAATACCCAAACCCTGTCCTCAACAGTGTCGCTCAGTAATACCCAAACCCTGTCCTCAACAGTGTCCATCAGAAATACCCAAACCCTGTCCTCAACAGTGTCGCTCAGTAATACCCAAACCCTGTCCTCAACAGTGTCCATCAGAAATACCCAAACCCTGTCCTCAACAGTGTCCATCAGTAACACCCAAACCCTGTCATCAACAGTGTCCATCAGAAATACCCAAACCCTGTCCTCAACAGAGTCCATCAGAAGTACCCAAACCCTGTCCTCAACAGTGTCCATCAGTAATACCCAAACCATGTCCTCAACAGTGTCGATCAGAAATACCCAAACCCTGTCCTCAACAGTGTCGATCAGAAATACCCAAACCCTGTCCTCAACAGTGTCCATCGGAAATACCCAAACCCTGTCCTCAACAGTGTCGATCAGAAATACCCAAACCCTGTCCTCAATAGTGTCCATCGGAAATACCCAAACCCTGTCATCAACAGTGTCAATCAGAAATACCCAAACCCTGTCCTCAACAGTGTCGATCAGAAATACCCAAACCCTGTCCTCAACAGTATCCATCGGAAATAACCAAACCCTGTCCTCAACAGTGTCGATCAGAAATACCCAAACCCTGTACTCAACAGTGTCCATCGGAAATACTCAAACCCTGTCCTCAACAGTGTCGATCAGTAATACCCAAACCCTGTCCTCAACAGTGTCGATCAGAAATACCCAAACCCTGTCCTCAACAGTGTCGATCAGAAATACCCAAACCCTGTCCTCAACAGTGTCCATCAGAAATACCCAAACCCTGTCCTCAACAGTGTCGATCAGTAATACCCAAACCCTGTCCTCAACAGTGTCGATCAGAAATACCCAAACCCTGTCCTGAACAGTGTCGATCAGTAATACCCAAACCCTGTCCTCAACAGTGTCGATCAGAAATACCCAAACCCTGTCCTCAACAGTGTCCATCAGAAATACCCAAACCCTGTCCTCAACAGTTTCCATCAGTAACACCCAAACCCTGTCATCAACAGTGTCCATCAGAAATACCCAAACCCTGTCCGCAACAGAGTCCATCAGAAGTACCCAAACCCTGTCCTCAACAGTGTCCATCAGTAATACCCAAACCCTGTCCTCAACAGTGTCGATCAGAATACCCAAACCCTGTCCTCAACAGTGTCGATCAGAATACCCAAACCCTGTCCTCAACAGTGTCCATCAGAAATACCCAAACCCTGTCCTCAACAGTATCCATCAGAAATACCCAAACCCTGTCCTCAACAGTGTCGATCAGAAATAACCAAACCCTGTCCTCAAACAGTGTCGATCAGAAATACCCAAACCCTGTTCTCAACAGTGTCCATCGGAAATATCCAAACCCTGTCCTCAACAGTGTCCATCGGAAATACCCAAACCCTGTCCTCAACAGTGTCGATCAGAAATACCCAAACCCTGTCCTCAACAGTATCCATCAGAAATACCCAAACCCTGTCCTCAACAGTGTCGCTCAGTAATACCCAAACCCTGTCCTCAACAGTGTCCATCGGAAATACCCAAACCCTGTCCTCAACAGTGTCGATCAGAAATACCCAAACCCTGTACTCAACAGTGTCCATCGGAAATACCCAAACCCTGTCCTCAACAGTGTCGATCAGTAATACCCAAACCCTGTCCTCAACAGTGTCGATCAGAAATACCCAAACCCTGTCCTCAACAGTGTCGATCAGAAATACCCAAACCCTGTCCTCAACAGTGTCCATCAGAAATACCCAAACCCTGTCCTCAGCAGAGTCGATCAGTAATACCCAAACCCTGTCCTCAACAGTGTCCATCAGAAATACCCAAACCCTGTCCTCAACAGTGTCGATCAGTAATACCCAAACCCTGTCCTCAACAGAGTCGATCAGAAATACCCAAACCCTGTCCTGAACAGTGTCGATCAGTAATACCCAAACCCTGTCCTCAACAGTGTCCATCAGAAATACCCAAACCCTGTCCTCAACAGTGTCCATCAGAAATACCCAAACCCTGTCCTCAACAATGTCGATCAGAAATACCCAAACCCTGTCCTCAACAGTGTCCATCAGTAATATCCAAACCCTGTCCTCAACAGTGTCCATCAGAAATACCCAAACCCTGTCCGCAACAGTGTCGATCAGAAATACCCAAACCCTGTCCTCAACAGTGTCCATCAGTAATACCGAAACCCTGTCCTCAACAGTGTCCATCAGAAATACCCAAACCCTGTCCTCAACAGTGTCCATCAGAAATACCCAAACCCTGTCCTCAACAGTATCCATCAGAAATACCCAAACCCTGTCCTCAACAGTGTCCATCAGAAATACCCAAACCCTGTCCTCAACAGTGTCGATCAGAAATACCCAAACCCTGTCCTCAACAGTGTCGATCAGAAATACCCAAACCCTGTCCTCAACAGTGTCCATCAGAAATACCCAAACCCTGTCCTCAGCAGAGTCGATCAGTAATACCCAAACCCTGTCCTCAACAGTGTCCATCAGAAATACCCAAACCCTGTCCTCAACAGTGTCGATCAGTAATACCCAAACCCTGTCCTCAACAGTGTCGATCAGAAATACCCAAACCCTGTCCTGAACAGTGTCGATCAGTAATACCCAAACCCTGTCCTCACAGTGTCGATCAGAAATACCCAAACCCTGTCCTCAACAGTGTCCATCAGAAATACCCAAACCCTGTCCTCAACAGTTTCCATCAGTAACACCCAAACCCTGTCATCAACAGTGTCCATCAGAAATACCCAAACCCTGTCCTCAACAGAGTCCATCAGAAGGACCCAAACCCTGTCCTCAACAGTGTCCATCAGTAATACCCAAACCATGTCCTCAACAGTGTCGATCAGAAATATCCAAACCCTGTCCTCAACAGTGTCGATCAGAAATACCCAAACCCTGTCCTCAACAGTGTCCATCAGAAATACCCAAACCCTGTCCTCAACAGTATCCATCAGAAATACCCAAACCCTGTCCTCAACAGTGTCGATCAGAAATACCCAAACCCTGTCCTCAACAGTGTCGATCAGAAATACCCAAACCCTGTCCTCAACAGTGTCCATCGGAAATACCCAAACCCTGTCCTCAACAGTGTCGATCAGAAATATCCAAACCCTGTCCTCAACAGTGTCCATCAGAAATACCCAAACCCTGTCCTCAACAGAGTCCATCAGAAATACCCAAACCCTGTCCTCAACAGTGTCCATCGGAAATACCCAAACCCTGTCCTCAACAGTGTCGATCAGAAATACCCAAACCCTGTCCTCAACAGTGTCCATCAGTAACACCCAAACCCTGTCATCAACAGTGTCAATCAGAAATACCCAAACCCTGTCCTCAACAGAGTCCATCAGAAATACCCAAACCCTGTCCTCAACAGTATCCATCAGAAATACCCAAACCCTGTCCTCAACAGTGTCGATCAGAAATACCCAAACCCTGTCCTCAACAGTGTCCATCAGAATACCCAAACCCTGTCCTCAACAGTGTCGCTCAGTAATAACCAAACCCTGTCCTCAACAGTGTCCATCAGAAATACCCAAACCCTGTCCTCAACAGTGTCGCTCAGTAATACCCAAACCCTGTCCTCAACAGTGTCCATCAGAAATACCCAAACCCTGTCCTCAACAGTGTCCATCAGTAACACCCAAACCCTGTCATCAACAGTGTCCATCAGAAATACCCAAACCCTGTCCTCAACAGAGTCCATCAGAAGTACCCAAACCCTGTCCTCAACAGTGTCCATCAGTAATACCCAAACCATGTCCTCAACAGTGTCGATCAGAAATACCCAAACCCTGTCCTCAACAGTGTCGATCAGAAATACCCAAACCCTGTCCTCAACAGTGTCCATCAGAAATACCCAAACCCTGTCCTCAACAGTATCCATCAGAAATACCCAAACCCTGTCCTCAACAGTGTCGATCAGAAATTCCCAAACCCTGTCCTCAAGAGTGTCGATCAGAAATACCCAAACCCTGTCCTCAACAGTGTCCATCGGAAATACCCAAACCCTGTCCTCAACAGTGTCGATCAGAAATACCCAAACCCTGTCCTCAACAGTGTCGATCAGAAATACCCAAACCCTGTCCCTCAACAGAGTCCATCAGAAATACCCAAACCCTGTCCTCAGCAGTGTCCATCGGAAATACCCAAACCCTGTCCTCAACAGTGTCGATCAGAAATACCCAAACCCTGTCCTCAACAGTGTCCATCGGAAATACCCAAACCCTGTCCTCAACAGTGTCGATCAGTAATACCCAAACCCTGTCCTCAACAGTGTCGATCAGAAATACCCAAACCCTGTCCTCAACAGTGTCAATCAGAAATACCCAAACCCTGTCCTCAACAGAGTCCATCAGAAATACCCAAACCCTGTCCTCAACAGTATCCATCAGAAATACCCAAACCCTGTCCTCAACAGTGTCGATCAGAAATACCCAAACCCTGTCCTCAACAGTGTCCATCAGAAATACCCAAACCCTGTCCTCAACAGTGTCGCTCAGTAATACCCAAACCCTGTCCTCAACAGTGTCCATCAGAAATACCCAAACCCTGTCCTCAACAGTGTCGCTCAGTAATACCCAAACCCTGTCCTCAACAGTGTCCATCAGAAATACCCAAACCCTGTCCTCAACAGTGTCCATCAGTAACACCCAAACCCTGTCATCAACAGTGTCCATCAGAAATACCCAAACCCTGTCCTCAACAGAGTCCATCAGAAGTACCCAAACCCTGTCCTCAACAGTGTCCATCAGTAATACCCAAACCATGTCCTCAACAGTGTCGATCAGAAATACCCAAACCCTGTCCTCAACAGTGTCGATCAGAAATACCCAAACCCTGTCCTCAACAGTGTCCATCAGAAATACCCAAACCCTGTCCTCAACAGTATCCATCAGAAATACCCAAACCCTGTCCTCAACAGTGTCGATCAGAAATTCCCAAACCCTGTCCTCAAGAGTGTCGATCAGAAATACCCAAACCCTGTCCTCAACAGTGTCCATCGGAAATACCCAAACCCTGTCCTCAACAGTGTCGATCAGAAATACCCAAACCCTGTCCTCAACAGTGTCGATCAGAAATACCCAAACCCTGTCCTCAACAGAGTCCATCAGAAATACCCAAACCCTGTCCTCAGCAGTGTCCATCGGAAATACCCAAACCCTGTCCTCAAAAGTGTCGATCAGAAATACCCAAACCCTGTACTCAACAGTGTCCATCGGAAATACCCAAACCCTGTCCTCAACAGTGTCGATCAGTAATACCCAAACCCTGTCCTCAACAGTGTCGATCAGAAATACCCAAACCCTGTCCTCAACAGTGTCGATCAGAAATACCCAAACCCTGTCCTCAACAGTGTCCATCAGAAATACCCAAACCCTGTCCTCAGCAGAGTCGATCAGTAATACCCAAACCCTGTCCTCAACAGTGTCCATCAGAAATACCCAAACCCTGTCCTCAACAGTGTCGATCAGTAATACCCAAACCCTGTCCTCAACAGAGTCGATCAGAAATACCCAAACCCTGTCCTGAACAGTGTCGATCAGTAATACCCAAACCCTGTCCTCAACAGTGTCGATCAGAAATACCCAAACCCTGTCCTCAACAGTGTCCATCAGTAATATCCAAACCCTGTCCTCAACAGTGTCCATCAGAAATACCCAAACCCTGTCCGCAACAGTGTCGATCAGAAATACCCAAACCCTGTCCTCAACAGTGTCCATCAGTAATACCGAAACCCTGTCCTCAACAGTGTCCATCAGAAATACCCAAACCCTGTCCTCAACAGTGTCCATCAGAAATACCCAAACCCTGTCCTCAACAGTATCCATCAGAAATACCCAAACCCTGTCCTCAACAGTGTCGATCAGAAATACCCAAACCCTGTCCTCAACAGTGTCGATCAGAAATACCCAAACCCTGTCCTCAACAGTGTCCATCAGAAATACCCAAACCCTGTCCTCAGCAGAGTCGATCAGTAATACCCAAACCCTGTCCTCAACAGTGTCCATCAGAAACACCCAAACCCTGTCCTCAACAGTGTCGATCAGTAATACCCAAACCCTGTCCTCAACAGTGTCGATCAGAAATACCCAAACCCTGTCCTGAACAGTGTCGATCAGTAATACCCAAACCCTGTCCTCAACAGTGTCGATCAGAAATACCCAAACCCTGTCCTCAACAGTGTCCATCAGAAATACCCAAACCCTGTCCTCAACAGTTTCCATCAGTAACACCCAAACCCTGTCATCAACAGTGTCCATCAGAAATACCCAAACCCTGTCCTCAACAGAGTCCATCAGAAATACCCAAACCCTGTCCTCAACAGTATCCATCAGAAATACCCAAACCCTGTCCTCAACAGTGTCGATCAGAAATACCCAAACCCTGTCCTCAACAGTGTCCATCAGAAATACCCAAACCCTGTCCTCAGCAGAGTCGATCAGTAATACCCAAACCCTGTCCTCAACAGTGTCCATCAGAAATACCCAAACCCTGTCCTCAACAGTGTCGATCAGTAATACCCAAACCCTGTCCTCAACAGTGTCGATCAGAAATACCCAAACCCTGTCCTGAACAGTGTCGATCAGTAATACCCAAACCCTGTCCTCAACAGTGTCGATCAGAAATACCCAAACCCTGTCCTCAACAGTGTCCATCAGAAATACCCAAACCCTGTCCTCAACAGTTTCCATCAGTAACACCCAAACCCTGTCATCAACAGTGTCCATCAGAAATACCCAAACCCTGTCCTCAACAGAGTCCATCAGAAGGACCCAAACCCTGTCCTCAACAGTGTCCATCAGTAATACCCAAACCATGTCCTCAACAGTGTCGATCAGAAATATCCAAACCCTGTCCTCAACAGTGTCGATCAGAAATACCCAAACCCTGTCCTCAACAGTGTCCATCAGAAATACCCAAACCCTGTCCTCAACAGTATCCATCAGAAATACCCAAACCCTGTCCTCAACAGTGTCGATCAGAAATACCCAAACCCTGTCCTCAACAGTGTCGATCAGAAATACCCAAACCCTGTCCTCAACAGTGTCCATCGGAAATACCCAAACCCTGTCCTCAACAGTGTCGATCAGAAATATCCAAACCCTGTCCTCAACAGTGTCCATCAGAAATACCCAAACCCTGTCCTCAACAGAGTCCATCAGAAATACCCAAACCCTGTCCTCAACAGTGTCCATCGGAAATACCCAAACCCTGTCCTCAACAGTGTCGATCAGAAATACCCAAACCCTGTCCTCAACAGTGTCCATCAGTAACACCCAAACCCTGTCATCAACAGTGTCAATCAGAAATACCCAAACCCTGTCCTCAACAGAGTCCATCAGAAATACCCAAACCCTGTCCTCAACAGTATCCATCAGAAATACCCAAACCCTGTCCTCAACAGTGTCGATCAGAAATACCCAAACCCTGTCCTCAACAGTGTCCATCAGAAATACCCAAACCCTGTCCTCAACAGTGTCGCTCAGTAATACCCAAACCCTGTCCTCAACAGTGTCCATCAGAAATACCCAAACCCTGTCCTCAACAGTGTCGCTCAGTAATACCCAAACCCTGTCCTCAACAGTGTCCATCAGAAATACCCAAACCCTGTCCTCAACAGTGTCCATCAGTAACACCCAAACCCTGTCATCAACAGTGTCCATCAGAAATACCCAAACCCTGTCCTCAACAGAGTCCATCAGAAGTACCCAAACCCTGTCCTCAACAGTGTCCATCAGTAATACCCAAACCATGTCCTCAACAGTGTCGATCAGAAATACCCAAACCCTGTCCTCAACAGTGTCGATCAGAAATACCCAAACCCTGTCCTCAACAGTGTCCATCAGAAATACCCAAACCCTGTCCTCAACAGTATCCATCAGAAATACCCAAACCCTGTCCTCAACAGTGTCGATCAGAAATTCCCAAACCCTGTCCTCAAGAGTGTCGATCAGAAATACCCAAACCCTGTCCTCAACAGTGTCCATCGGAAATACCCAAACCCTGTCCTCAACAGTGTCGATCAGAAATACCCAAACCCTGTCCTCAACAGTGTCGATCAGAAATAACCAAACCCTGTCCTCAACAGAGTCCATCAGAAATACCCAAACCCTGTCCTCAGCAGTGTCCATCGGAAATACCCAAACCCTGTCCTCAACAGTGTCGATCAGAAATACCCAAACCCTGTCCTCAACAGTGTCCATCGGAAATACCCAAACCCTGTCCTCAACAGTGTCGATCAGTAATACCCAAACCCTGTCCTCAACAGTGTCGATCAGAAATACCCAAACCCTGTCCTCAACAGTGTCAATCAGAAATACCCAAACCCTGTCCTCAACAGAGTCCATCAGAAATACCCAAACCCTGTCCTCAACAGTATCCATCAGAAATACCCAAACCCTGTCCTCAACAGTGTCGATCAGAAATACCCAAACCCTGTCCTCAACAGTGTCCATCAGAAATACCCAAACCCTGTCCTCAACAGTGTCGCTCAGTAATACCCAAACCCTGTCCTCAACAGTGTCCATCAGAAATACCCAAACCCTGTCCTCAACAGTGTCGCTCAGTAATACCCAAACCCTGTCCTCAACAGTGTCCATCAGAAATACCCAAACCCTGTCCTCAACAGTGTCCATCAGTAACACCCAAACCCTGTCATCAACAGTGTCCATCAGAAATACCCAAACCCTGTCCTCAACAGAGTCCATCAGAAGTACCCAAACCCTGTCCTCAACAGTGTCCATCAGTAATACCCAAACCATGTCCTCAACAGTGTCGATCAGAAATACCCAAACCCTGTCCTCAACAGTGTCGATCAGAAATACCCAAACCCTGTCCTCAACAGTGTCCATCAGAAATACCCAAACCCTGTCCTCAACAGTATCCATCAGAAATACCCAAACCCTGTCCTCAACAGTGTCGATCAGAAATTCCCAAACCCTGTCCTCAAGAGTGTCGATCAGAAATACCCAAACCCTGTCCTCAACAGTGTCCATCGGAAATACCCAAACCCTGTCCTCAACAGTGTCGATCAGAAATACCCAAACCCTGTCCTCAACAGTGTCGATCAGAAATACCCAAACCCTGTCCTCAACAGAGTCCATCAGAAATACCCAAACCCTGTCCTCAGCAGTGTCCATCGGAAATACCCAAACCCTGTCCTCAAAAGTGTCGATCAGAAATACCCAAACCCTGTACTCAACAGTGTCCATCGGAAATACCCAAACCCTGTCCTCAACAGTGTCGATCAGTAATACCCAAACCCTGTCCTCAACAGTGTCGATCAGAAATACCCAAACCCTGTCCTCAACAGTGTCGATCAGAAATACCCAAACCCTGTCCTCAACAGTGTCCATCAGAAATACCCAAACCCTGTCCTCAGCAGAGTCGATCAGTAATACCCAAACCCTGTCCTCAACAGTGTCCATCAGAAATACCCAAACCCTGTCCTCAACAGTGTCGATCAGTAATACCCAAACCCTGTCCTCAACAGAGTCGATCAGAAATACCCAAACCCTGTCCTGAACAGTGTCGATCAGTAATACCCAAACCCTGTCCTCAACAGTGTCGATCAGAAATACCCAAACCCTGTCCTCAACAGTGTCCATCAGAAATACCCAAACCCTGTCCTCAACAATGTCGATCAGAAATACCCAAACCCTGTCCTCAACAGTGTCCATCAGTAATATCCAAACCCTGTCCTCAACAGTGTCCATCAGAAATACCCAAACCCTGTCCGCAACAGTGTCGATCAGAAATACCCAAACCCTGTCCTCAACAGTGTCCATCAGTAATACCGAAACCCTGTCCTCAACAGTGTCCATCAGAAATACCCAAACCCTGTCCTCAACAGTGTCCATCAGAAATACCCAAACCCTGTCCTCAACAGTATCCATCAGAAATACCCAAACCCTGTCCTCAACAGTGTCGATCAGAAATACCCAAACCCTGTCCTCAACAGTGTCGATCAGAAATACCCAAACCCTGTCCTCAACAGTGTCCATCAGAAATACCCAAACCCTGTCCTCAGCAGAGTCGATCAGTAATACCCAAACCCTGTCCTCAACAGTGTCCATCAGAAATACCCAAACCCTGTCCTCAACAGTGTCGATCAGTAATACCCAAACCCTGTCCTCAACAGTGTCGATCAGAAATACCCAAACCCTGTCCTGAACAGTGTCGATCAGTAATACCCAAACCCTGTCCTCAACAGTGTCGATCAGAAATACCCAAACCCTGTCCTCAACAGTGTCCATCAGAAATACCCAAACCCTGTCCTCAACAGTTTCCATCAGTAACACCCAAACCCTGTCATCAACAGTGTCCATCAGAAATACCCAAACCCTGTCCTCAACAGAGTCCATCAGAAGGACCCAAACCCTGTCCTCAACAGTGTCCATCAGTAATACCCAAACCATGTCCTCAACAGTGTCGATCAGAAATATCCAAACCCTGTCCTCAACAGTGTCGATCAGAAATACCCAAACCCTGTCCTCAACAGTGTCCATCAGAAATACCCAAACCCTGTCCTCAACAGTATCCATCAGAAATACCCAAACCCTGTCCTCAACAGTGTCGATCAGAAATACCCAAACCCTGTCCTCAACAGTGTCGATCAGAAATACCCAAACCCTGTCCTCAACAGTGTCCATCGGAAATACCCAAACCCTGTCCTCAACAGTGTCGATCAGAAATATCCAAACCCTGTCCTCAACAGTGTCCATCAGAAATACCCAAACCCTGTCCTCAACAGAGTCCATCAGAAATACCCAAACCCTGTCCTCAACAGTGTCCATCGGAAATACCCAAACCCTGTCCTCACAGTGTCGATCAGAAATACCCAAACCCTGTCCTCAACAGTGTCCATCAGTAACACCCAAACCCTGTCATCAACAGTGTCAATCAGAAATACCCAAACCCTGTCCTCAACAGAGTCCATCAGAAATACCCAAACCCTGTCCTCAACAGTATCCATCAGAAATACCCAAACCCTGTCCTCAACAGTGTCGATCAGAAATACCCAAACCCTGTCCTCAACAGTGTCCATCAGAAATACCCAAACCCTGTCCTCAACAGTGTCGCTCAGTAATACCCAAACCCTGTCCTCAACAGTGTCCATCAGAAATACCCAAACCCTGTCCTCAACAGTGTCGCTCAGTAATACCCAAACCCTGTCCTCAACAGTGTCCATCAGAAATACCCAAACCCTGTCCTCAACAGTGTCCATCAGTAACACCCAAACCCTGTCATCAACAGTGTCCATCAGAAATACCCAAACCCTGTCCTCAACAGAGTCCATCAGAAGTACCCAAACCCTGTCCTCAACAGTGTCCATCAGTAATACCCAAACCATGTCCTCAACAGTGTCGATCAGAAATACCCAAACCCTGTCCTCAACAGTGTCGATCAGAAATACCCAAACCCTGTCCTCAACAGTGTCCATCAGAAATACCCAAACCCTGTCCTCAACAGTATCCATCAGAAATACCCAAACCCTGTCCTCAACAGTGTCGATCAGAAATTCCCAAACCCTGTCCTCAAGAGTGTCGATCAGAAATACCCAAACCCTGTCCTCAACAGTGTCCATCGGAAATACCCAAACCCTGTCCTCAACAGTGTCGATCAGAAATACCCAAACCCTGTCCTCAACAGTGTCGATCAGAAATACCCAAACCCTGTCCTCAACAGAGTCCATCAGAAATACCCAAACCCTGTCCTCAGCAGTGTCCATCGGAAATACCCAAACCCTGTCCTCAACAGTGTCGATCAGAAATACCCAAACCCTGTCCTCAACAGTGTCCATCGGAAATACCCAAACCCTGTCCTCAACAGTGTCGATCAGTAATACCCAAACCCTGTCCTCAACAGTGTCGATCAGAAATACCCAAACCCTGTCCTCAACAGTGTCAATCAGAAATACCCAAACCCTGTCCTCAACAGAGTCCATCAGAAATACCCAAACCCTGTCCTCAACAGTATCCATCAGAAATACCCAAACCCTGTCCTCAACAGTGTCGATCAGAAATACCCAAACCCTGTCCTCAACAGTGTCCATCAGAAATACCCAAACCCTGTCCTCAACAGTGTCGCTCAGTAATACCCAAACCCTGTCCTCAACAGTGTCCATCAGAAATACCCAAACCCTGTCCTCAACAGTGTCGCTCAGTAATACCCAAACCCTGTCCTCAACAGTGTCCATCAGAAATACCCAAACCCTGTCCTCAACAGTGTCCATCAGTAACACCCAAACCCTGTCATCAACAGTGTCCATCAGAAATACCCAAACCCTGTCCTCAACAGAGTCCATCAGAAGTACCCAAACCCTGTCCTCAACAGTGTCCATCAGTAATACCCAAACCATGTCCTCAACAGTGTCGATCAGAAATACCCAAACCCTGTCCTCAACAGTGTCGATCAGAAATACCCAAACCCTGTCCTCAACAGTGTCCATCAGAAATACCCAAACCCTGTCCTCAACAGTATCCATCAGAAATACCCAAACCCTGTCCTCAACAGTGTCGATCAGAAATTCCCAAACCCTGTCCTCAAGAGTGTCGATCAGAAATACCCAAACCCTGTCCTCAACAGTGTCCATCGGAAATACCCAAACCCTGTCCTCAACAGTGTCGATCAGAAATACCCAAACCCTGTCCTCAACAGTGTCGATCAGAAATACCCAAACCCTGTCCTCAACAGAGTCCATCAGAAATACCCAAACCCTGTCCTCAGCAGTGTCCATCGGAAATACCCAAACCCTGTCCTCAACAGTGTCGATCAGAAATACCCAAACCCTGTCCTCAACAGTGTCCATCGGAAATACCCAAACCCTGTCCTCAACAGTGTCGATCAGAAATACCCAAACCCTGTCCTCAACAGTGTCCATCAGAAATACCCAAACCCTCTCCTCAACAGTTTCCATCAGTAACACCCAAACCCTGTCATCAACAGTGTCCATCAGAAATACCCAAACCCTGTCCTCAACAGAGTCCATCAGAAGTACCCAAACCCTGTCCTCAACAGTGTCCATCAGTAATACCCAAACCATGTCCTCAACAGTGTCGATCAGAAATACCCAAACCCTGTCCTCAACAGTGTCGATCAGAAATACCCAAACCCTGTCCTCAACAGTGTCCATCAGAAATACCCAAACCCTGTCCTCAACAGTATCCATCAGAAATACCCAAACCCTGTCCTCAACAGTGTCGATCAGAAATACCCAAACCCTGTCCTCAACAGTGTCCATCGGAAATACCCAAACCCTGTCCTCAACAGTGTCGATCAGAAATACCCAAACCCTGTCCTCAACAGTGTCCATCAGAAATACCCAAACCCTGTCCTCAACAGTGTCGATCAGAAATACCCAAACCCTGTCCTCAACAGTGTCCATCGGAAATATCCAAACCCTGTCCTCAACAGTGTCGATCAGAAATACCCAAACCCTGTCCTCAACAGTGTCCATCAGAAATACCCAAACCCTGTCCTCAACAGAGTCCATCAGAAATACCCAAACCCTGTCCTCAACAGTGTCCATCGGAAAATCCCAAACCCTGTCCTCAACAGTGTCGATCAGAAGTACCCAAACCCTGTCCTCAACAGTGTCCATCAGTAATACCCAAACCATGTCCTCAACAGTGTCGATCAGAAATACCCAAACCCTGTCCTCAACAGTGTCGATCAGAAATACCCAAACCCTGTCCTCAACAGTGTCCATCAGAAATACCCAAACCCTGTCCTCAACAGTATACATCAGAAATACCCAAACCCTGTCCTCAACAGTGTCGATCAGAAATACCCAAACCCTGTCCTCAACAGTGTCGATCAGAAATACCCAAACCCTGTCCTCAACAGTGTCCATCGGAAATACCCAAACCCTGTCCTCAACAGTGTCCATCAGAAATACCCAAACCCTGTCCTCAACAGTGTCCATCAGAAATACCCAAACCCTGTCCTCAACAGTGTCCATCAGAAATACCCAAACCCTGTCCTCAACAGAGTCCATCAGAAATACCCAAACCCTGTCCTCAACAGTGTCCATCGGAAATACCCAAACCCTGTCCTCAACAGTGTCGATCAGAAATACCCAAACCCTGTCCTCAACAGTGTCCATCAGTAACACCCAAACCCTGTCATCAACAGTGTCAATCAGAAATACCCAAACCCTGTCCTCAACAGAGTCCATCAGAAATACCCAAACCCTGTCCTCAACAGTGTCGATCAGAAATACCCAAACCCTGTCCTCAACAGTGTCCATCAGAAATACCCAAACCCTGTCCTCAACAGTGTCGCTCAGTAATACCCAAACCCTGTCCTCAACAGTGTCGCTCAGTAATACCCAAACCCTGTCCTCAACAGTGTCCATCAGAAATACCCAAACCCTGTCCTCAACAGTGTCGCTCAGTAATACCCAAACCCTGTCCTCAACAGTGTCCATCAGAAATACCCAAACCCTGTCCTCAACAGTGTCCATCAGTAACACCCAAACCCTGTCATCAACAGTGTCCATCAGAAATACCCAAACCCTGTCCTCAACAGAGTCCATCAGAAGTACCCAAACCCTGTCCTCAACAGTGTCCATCAGTAATACCCAAACCATGTCCTCAACAGTGTCGATCAGAAATACCCAAACCCTGTCCTCAACAGTGTCGATCAGAAATACCCAAACCCTGTCCTCAACAGTGTCCATCAGAAATACCCAAATCCTGTCCTCAACAGTATCCATCAGAAATACCCAAACCCTGTCCTCAACAGTGTCGATCAGAAATTCCCAAACCCTGTCCTCAACAGTGTCGATCAGAAATACCCAAACCCTGTCCTCAACAGTGTCCATCGGAAATACCCAAACCCTGTCCTCAACAGTGTCGATCAGAAATACCCAAACCCTGTCCTCAACAGTGTCCATCAGAAATACCCAAACCCTGTCCTCAACAGAGTCCATCAGAAATACCCAAACCCTGTCATCAACAGTGTCCATCGGAAATACCCAAATCCTGTCCTCAACAGTGTCGATCAGAATACCCAAACCCTGTCCTCAACAGTGTCCATCGGAAATACCCAAACCCTGTCCTCAACAGTGTCGATCAGAAATACCCAAACCCTGTCCTCAATAGTGTCCATCGGAAATACCCAAACCCTGTCATCAACAGTGTCAATCAGAAATACCCAAACCCTGTCCTCAACAGTGTCGATCAGAAATACCCAAACCCTGTCCTCAACAGTATCCATCGGAAATAACCAAACCCTGTCCTCAACAGTGTCGATCAGAAATACCCAAACCCTGTACTCAACAGTGTCCATCGGAAATACCCAAACCCTGTCCTCAACAGTGTCGATCAGTAATACCCAAACCCTGTCCTCAACAGTGTCGATCAGAAATACCCAAACCCGGTCCTCAACAGTGTCGATCAGAATACCCAAACCCTGTCCTCAACAGTGTCCATCAGAAATACCCAAACCCTGTCCTCAGCAGAGTCGATCAGTAATACCCAAACCCTGTCCTCAACAGTGTCCATCAGAAATACCCAAACCCTGTCCTCAACAGTGTCGATCAGTAATACCCAAACCCTGTCCTCAACAGTGTCGATCAGAAATACCCAAACCCTGTCCTGAACAGTGTCGATCAGTAATACCCAAACCCTGTCCTCAACAGTGTCGATCAGAAATACCCAAACCCTGTCCTCAACAGTGTCCATCAGAAATACCCAAACCCTGTCCTCAACAGTTTCCATCAGTAACACCCAAACCCTGTCATCAACAGTGTCCATCAGAAATACCCAAACCCTGTCCGCAACAGAGTCCATCAGAAGTACCCAAACCCTGTCCTCAACAGTGTCCATCAGTAATACCCAAACCCTGTCCTCAACAGTGTCGATCAGAAATACCCAAACCCTGTCCTCAACAGTGTCGATCAGAAATACCCAAACCCTGTCCTCAACAGTGTCCATCAGAAATACCCAAACCCTGTCCTCAACAGTATCCATCAGAAATACCCAAACCCTGTCCTCAACAGTGTCGATCAGAAATAACCAAACCCTGTCCTCAACAGTGTCGATCAGAAATACCCAAACCCTGTCCTCAACAGTGTCCATCGGAAATATCCAAACCCTGTCCTCAACAGTGTCCATCGGAAATACCCAAACCCTGTCCTCAACAGTGTCGATCAGAAATACCCAAACCCTGTCCTCAACAGTATCCATCAGAAATACCCAAACCCTGTCCTCAACAGTGTCGCTCAGTAATACCCAAACCCTGTCCTCAACAGTGTCCATCGGAAATACCCAAACCCTGTCCTCAACAGTGTCGATCAGAAATACCCAAACCCTGTACTCAACAGTGTCCATCGGAAATACCCAAACCCTGTCCTCAACAGTGTCGATCAGTAATACCCAAACCCTGTCCTCAACAGTGTCGATCAGAAATACCCAAACCCTGTCCTCAACAGTGTCGATCAGAAATACCCAAACCCTGTCCTCAACAGTGTCCATCAGAAATACCCAAACCCTGTCCTCAGCAGAGTCGATCAGTAATACCCAAACCCTGTCCTCAACAGTGTCCATCAGAAATACCCAAACCCTGTCCGCAACAGTGTCGATCAGAAATACCCAAACCCTGTCCTCAACAGTGTCCATCAGAAATACCCAAACCCTGTCCTCAACAATGTCGATCAGAAATACCCAAACCCTGTCCTCAACAGTGTCCATCAGTAATATCCAAACCCTGTCCTCAACAGTGTCCATCAGAAATACCCAAACCCTGTCCTCAACAGTGTCGATCAGAAATACCCAAACCCTGTCCTCAACAGTGTCCATCGGAAATACCCAAACCCTGTCCTCAACAGTGTCGATCAGAAATACCCAAACCCTGTCCTCAACAGTGTCCATCAGAAATACCCAAACCCTGTCCTCAACAGAGTCCATCAGAAATACCCAAACCCTGTCATCAACAGTGTCCATCGGAAATACCCAAATCCTGTCCTCAACAGTGTCGATCAGAAATACCCAAACCCTGTCCTCAACAGTGTCCATCGGAAATACCCAAACCCTGTCCTCAACAGTGTCGATCAGAAATACCCAAACCCTGTCCTCAATAGTGTCCATCGGAAATACCCAAACCCTGTCATCAACAGTGTCAATCAGAAATACCCAAACCCTGTCCTCAACAGTGTCGATCAGAAATACCCAAACCCTGTCCTCAACAGTATCCATCGGAAATAACCAAACCCTGTCCTCAACAGTGTCGATCAGAAATACCCAAACCCTGTACTCAACAGTGTCCATCGGAAATACCCAAACCCTGTCCTCAACAGTGTCGATCAGTAATACCCAAACCCTGTCCTCAACAGTGTCGATCAGAAATACCCAAACCCTGTCCTCAACAGTGTCGATCAGAAATACCCAAACCCTGTCCTCAACAGTGTCCATCAGAAATACCCAAACCCTGTCCTCAGCAGAGTCGATCAGTAATACCCAAACCCTGTCCTCAACAGTGTCCATCAGAAATACCCAAACCCTGTCCTCAACAGTGTCGATCAGTAATACCCAAACCCTGTCCTCAACAGTGTCGATCAGAAATACCCAAACCCTGTCCTGAACAGTGTCGATCAGTAATACCCAAACCCTGTCCTCAACAGTGTCGATCAGAAATACCCAAACCCTGTCCTCAACAGTGTCCATCAGAAATACCCAAACCCTGTCCTCAACAGTTTCCATCAGTAACACCCAAACCCTGTCATCAACAGTGTCCATCAGAAATACCCAAACCCTGTCCGCACAGAGTCCATCAGAAGTACCCAAACCCTGTCCTCAACAGTGTCCATCAGTAATACCCAAACCCTGTCCTCAACAGTGTCGATCAGAAATACCCAAACCCTGTCCTCAACAGTGTCGATCAGAAATACCCAAACCCTGTCCTCAACAGTGTCGATCAGAAATACCCAAACCCTGTCCTCAACAGTGTCCATCGGAAATACCCAAACCCTGTCCTCAACAGTGTCGATCAGAAATACCCAAACCCTGTCCTCAACAGTATCCATCAGAAATACCCAAACCCTGTCCTCAACAGTGTCGCTCAGTAATACCCAAACCCTGTCCTCAACAGTGTCCATCGGAAATACCCAAACCCTGTCCTCAACAGTGTCGATCAGAAATACCCAAACCCTGTCCTCAACAGTGTCCATCAGAAATACCCAAACCCTGTCCTCAACAGTGTCCATCAGAAATACCCAAACCCTGTCCTCAACAGTGTCGATCAGTAATACCCAAACCCTGTCCTCAACAGTGTCGATCAGAAATACCCAAACCCTGTCCTCAACAGTGTCGATCAGAAATACCCAAACCCTGTCCTCAACAGTGTCCATCAGAAATACCCAAACCCTGTCCTCAGCAGAGTCGATCAGTAATACCCAAACCCTGTCCTCAACAGTGTCCATCAGAAATACCCAAACCCTGTCCGCAACAGTGTCGATCAGAAATACCCAAACCCTGTCCTCAACAGTGTCCATCAGAAATACCCAAACCCTGTCCTCAACAATGTCGATCAGAAATACCCAAACCCTGTCCTCAACAGTGTCCATCAGTAATATCCAAACCCTGTCCTCAACAGTGTCCATCAGAAATACCCAAACCCTGTCCGCAACAGTGTCGATCAGAAATACCCAAACCCTGTCCTCAACAGTGTCCATCAGTAATACCGAAACCCTGTCCTCAACAGTGTCCATCAGAAATACCCAAACCCTGTCCGCAACAGTGTCGATCAGAAATACCCAAACCCTGTCCTCAACAGTGTCGATCAGAAATACCCAAACCCTGTCCTCAACAGTGTCCATCAGAAATACCCAAACCCTGTCCTCAACAGTGTCCATCAGAAATACCCAAACCCTGTCCTCAACAGTATCCATCAGAAATACCCAAACCCTGTCCTCAACAGAGTCCATCAGAAGTACCGAAACCCTGTCCTCAACAGTGTCTATCAGTAATACCCAAACCATGTCCTCAACAGTGTCGATCAGAAATACCCAAACCCTGTCCTCAACTGTGTCGATCAGAAATACCCAAACCCTGTCCTCAACAGGGTCCATCAGAAATACCCAAACCCTGTCCTCAACAGTATCCATCAGAAATACCCAAACCCTGTCCTCAACAGTGTCGATCAGAAATACCCAAACCCTGTCCTCAACAGGGTTGATCAGAAATACCCAAACCCTGTCCTCAACAGTGTCGATCAGAAATACCCAAACCCTGTCCTCAACAGTGTCCATCGGAAATACCCAAACCCTGTCCTCAACAGTGTCGATCAGAAATACCCAAACCCTGTCCTCAACAGTGTCGATCAGAAATACCCAAACCCTGTCCTCAACAGTGTCGATCAGAAATACCCAAACCCTGTCCTCAACAGTGTCCATCAGAAATACCCAAACCCTGTCCTCAACAGAGTCCATCAGAAATACCCAAACCCTGTCCTCAACAGTGTCCATCGGAAATACCCAAACCCTGTCCTCAACAGTGTCGCTCAGTAATACCCAAACCCTGTCCTCAACAGTATCCATCAGAAATACCCAAACCCTGTCCTCAACAGTGTCGATCAGAAATACCCAAACCCTGTACTCAACAGTGTCCATCGGAAATACCCAAACCCTGTCCTCAACAGTGTCGATCAGAAATACCCAAACCCTGTCCTCAACAGTGTCGATCAGAAATACCCAAACCCTGTCCTCAACAGTGTCCATCAGAAATACCCAAACCCTGTCCTCAACAGAGTCGATCAGTAATACCCAAACCCTGTCCTCAACAGTGTCCATCAGAAATACCCAAACCCTGTCCTCAGCAGAGTCGATCAGTAATACCCAAACCCTGTCCTCAACAGTGTCCATCAGAAATACCCAAACCCTGTCCTCAACAGTGTCGATCAGTAATACCCAAACCCTGTCCTCAACAGTGTCGATCAGAAATACCCAAACCCTGTCCTGAACAGTGTCGATCAGTAATACCCAAACCCTGTCCTCAACAGTGTCGATCAGAAATACCCAAACCCTGTCCTCAACAGTGTCGATCAGAAATACCCAAACCCTGTCCTCAACAGTGTCGATCAGAAATACCCAAACCCTGTCCTCAACAGTGTCCATCAGTAATACCCAAACCCTGTCCTCAACAGTGTCCATCAGAAATACCCAAACCCTGTCCGCAACAGTGTCCATCAGAAATACCCAAACCCTGTCCTCAACAGTGTCCATCAGTAATACCCAAACCCTGTCCTCAACAGTGTCCATCAGAAATACCCAAACCCTGTCCGCAACAGTGTCGATCAGAAATACCCAAACCCTGTCCTCAACAGTGTCCATCAGAAATACCCAAACCCTGTCCGCAACAGTGTCGATCAGAAATACCCAAACCCTGTCCTCAACAGTATCCATCAGAAATACCCAAACCCTGTCCTCAACAGTGTCCATCAGAAATACCCAAACCCTGTCCTCAACAGTGTCCATCAGAAATACCCAAACCCTGTCCTCAACAGTATCCATCAGAAATACCCAAACCCTGTCCTCAACAGTGTCCATCAGAAATACCCAAACCCTGTCCTCAACAGTGTCGATCAGAAATACCCAAACCCTGTCCTCAACAGTGTCCATCAGAAATACCCAAACCCTGTCCTCAACAGTGTCGATCAGAAATACCCAAACCCTGTCCTCAACAGTGTTGATCAGAAATACCCAAACCCTGTCCTCAACAGTGTCCATCAGAAATACCCAAACCCTGTCCTCAACAGTGTCGCTCAGAAATACCCAAACCCTGTCCTCAACAGTGTCCATCAGTAATACCCAAACCCTGTCCTCAACAGTGTCGATCAGTACCGTTAACCCGCCTCCTCGCACCTTTTACTCGGGCGCGTTTGCCAGTGCTGCCGTGACCCGAATAGCAGAGGCGGTTGACCTAATTTAGACAATTATTATGTTGTTGTCAGACCCTTAAGCATCCTTTTAACCCTACCTTTGGAATTTAACTGCATGATGACAGGAATCACGCAGCTCGATCCACGTTTGTGAACTTGAGGTGGAAGTTCAGTGCCACTGATGGAACTCATTACTGCACAGCATGGAAAGCACAATAAATACTCCCACCTGATACCTGGTTACTTTCCTCAGGCAGATGCTGTTGCTGAGTGCATTGTCAGCACAGATTCAGGATTCTAGAGGTTGGAAGTGTTTTCAGTAAATTCAGGAACCACTGTCACCCTAGTGCTGCAACCTATCACATTATTGACAGATTGCTTCTCTCATCTCTACTTGACCTGCCACCTATTACATCATGCGGAGATGCCGGTGTTGGACTGGGGTGGACAAAATTGAGAGGTCGCACAACACCAGGTTATAGTCCAACAGTTTTATTTGAAATCCTATTACATCAGCATGGGTGCCGTTTATACTGTCTCACCTTATTCCTCAGAATCAGACCATGATGAGCCCCAAGACCAGGTGCAGCAGGCACACCAGAAGCATGAACAACAACACCGCCAACCTTCTCCTCAACCACCTGATGCTCCACAGGACAGAGAGCATCAGCGCAGGGCTGCACCATGCCGGAGGCGATACTCCCAACACAGGGTATACAGGCAGAGGATGAACTTCCTCAATATGACTAAGCAGCAGTGCCAAAGGAGGCTCCGGCTGTCGCGCCAGGTCGTCGCAGACATTTGCACATTGCTGGACCAAGACCTGCAGCCCAGAGGACTGATGTGGACACGCCTTACCAGTGGCTGTCAAAGTCACCAGCGCCCTCAACTTCTTCACCTCAGGCTCCTTCCAGGGATCTGCAGCAGACATTTGCAGCATCTCGCAGTCGGCCACCCACAGATGCATCACACAGTTCACCGATGCCCTGTTTGACAAGTCAGCCAATTATATCAACTTTGTCACAGATGACGCCAGTATTACTCAGCGGACGTTCGGCTTTGCTGTTCTGGCTGGTTTCCCACGAGTGCAGGGCATCATTGACTGCACACATGTGGCCATCTCTCACTCCCTCCACAAGCATAAGGAGGGAGTCATCTGAGAACATGGGTGCAGCCCTCTGCCTCTGTGCAGTCATGTTTTCAAGGCTTATCAAGACCCAAATGCTCTAATACAGTGCCTGCACACTCCTAGATGAGCCTTCAAATGCAATGTGGCCAAGGCTCCTTTAAATATCCTGGTTGGAAATGAGTCATCGATTACGTCATCAGACCCGCACCATTTAATAGGGCCGGGTGACGCGCAGGGCTGACTTAATAGGCGCCATTAAGGGAAAGTCGCTCTGAGGAGCGGCATGAGATGAGGAAAAGGGTCCCGATCCGCCACACCGACCGCCCGCATACGACTTGTCCAGGTAAACAAAACTCCGGCCATTATTGTTGATAGATATGCATGGACAGTTCCCAGCATACCCTTTTTTAAAATCTGTGTGTTAACTTTTTGAGATGACAAGTTAATTTCCATAGACGACCAAGCAGATGGACAGACAAAGAAACAGATGAAGGCAGCCATTAACATACTGAAATGTACACTGAACATATGTTGGGACGTTAATTAGTCTACTAGGATACTGTATAATTAAAGAGCGAGTCTCACAGTCAAAGCTTCCTTTAAAAATCAAAATCTTTACAAAAAATTACCATAAACTTTTATATCAATTATTTGGTCTATTTCTGTTGAGTATTTGAAGATTTTTGTTTAAATAATGATTGCTGCAGTCATCTGGAGCTGGGGCAAGGATTGAAGGAGGCATTGGGGCCCAACAGCATTGGTAGTGATAGCCATTCACCCGGGTAGGGTCAGTGACCTCGTTGGTTCAAAGCTGTCATTGTTAAGACAGCCCTTTGAGGCTCAAGAATTCATCCAGCCAGCTCCATCTGCACAAGACAGTTCATAACTTGGTGGGCATCAGGCATCTGCCACGTTGAGTTGTAGCCAAAGCAAAAAAATTAGAAACTTTTTAAAAGATTGGAAAAGATAACTATCCTTTTTATTGGTGCCTGATGGTCTCTGTTTAATTTTCTTTCAATCTGGGTGCTGGTGCGCTATTCAGGGTGAAGGTTATCAGCGCCCATGGAATACTCCCACTGTAGTCACCACTTCTGTTAACATTAAGCGCTTCCAGACCAGCGAAAGCAAGGGTCAAATGCAGGACAAAGCGCCTTCTACTCTGCCTAAACAATACACCTTAATCGCAACCTTAGAAAAGCCTCCTCTCTCTACTGATGAAATTTGGATTTCACACAACAGCCAGTCATATCGGGGCTCACTGACAATTTAATGCTAATTAAGGCTGAATTATAAACATTTTTCTGTGCTGTTTACCTGCACCCACAAAGAGCTGGGTTCAGACTGCTCCAGGCCCATTTCCTTAGGGCCATACCTTAACTGGCAAATGATTAAAAGGATAGAAATGAGGTCAGGTCATGAGGCAGGAGTACTGTTTCCTGTGGAACTGGGAAATGAGCTGACTTTGCCTGCTCAAACCTTGGCTGCTCAAACTGTTCGCAACCTTGATGTCATATTTGACTCTGAAATGAGCTTCCGACCACATATCCGTAGCATAACAAAGACCGCCTATTTCCACCTCTGTAACATCATTCGTCTCGCCCTTGCTTCAGCTCATCCGCTGCTGAAATGCTCATCCATGCCTTTGTTACCTCTAGACTTGACTATTCCAACGCACTCCAGGCTGGCCTCCCACATTCTACCCTACGTAAACTTGAGCTCATCCAAAACTCTGCTGCCCGTGTCCTAACTCGCACCAAGTCCCGTTCGCCCATTGTGTGCTCGCTGACCTACAGTGGCTCCCGGTTAAGCAGCACCTCGATTTCAAAATTCTCATCCTTGTTTTCAAATCCCTCCATGGCCTCGCCCCTCCCTATCTCTGTAACCTCCTCCAGCCCCACAACCTCCCAAGATATCTGCGCTCCTCTAATTCTGCCCTCTTGAGCATCCCTGATTATAATCGCTCAACCATTGGTGCCGTGCCTTCTGTTGCCTAGGCCCTAAGCTCTGGAATTCCCTGCCTAAACCTCTCTGCCTCTCTTTCCTTCTTTAAGACACTCCTTAAAATCTACAGGGGAAAAATTCAGCTGCTTGCGCCTCCCGTTAGCGCCTTAAGAGGGCGCTAATGGGGCGTAAAGCAGCTAACGCCCGGGCGCAGCGCCGCCCACGCCTCCCGAAAAATTTAGTGGGAGGTTAGCGGCGGCGGCAGCCGGTAGCGCCCTGTGGCGCTGCACCGCCGGCGATGACGTCATCGCCGTGCGTAGCACCCCGCTCGCGCCCCGGCCGTGATCTTCAGTCGCGCCCCCTGATTTACCGCCAGACGCTATGTCCGACGGGTTCAGGGAGGCGTACGTGCGGCCGGGACGGCGATATTTAAAGCGGAGGTGGCAGGCGGCCATTTTTGTTGCTGGCCGCCTGCCAGCACCTGCCCCCGGCCCCCGTGAAGCCCCCCCACCGTGAAGTGCCGGCTGCGCTCCAAGAGCCCGGCACTTCTCTTGAGTGCCGGGCTCTTTTGCCGGCACTCCCGATCCCTGGGGGCCCAGCTGGGCCCCGGTTCGCGCTGCGCAGGGTCCCTCCCCTTTAAGAAGGGGAGGAAGGCCTGCAATACCGCGGTGCGACGTGCCGCAGCGTAGCGCCAGGATATTCACTCGCAGCGCCCCAAGAGGGATGCGGGCTGCTTCCAGTTGCGCCCCGCTTCCCTCTTGGGGCGCAACCACTGAAGTTCCGGCGCGGGGCCGCTAATTTTTTCGGGGCGCTAAAAGTCGCGCCCCGGCGAGGTTAGCGCCCCAAATGGGGCGCGACTCAATTTTTACCCCTACCTCTTTGACCAAGCTTTTGGTCACCTGCCCTAATTTCTCCTTATGTGGCTCGGTGTCAAATTTTTTGTCTTATAATACTCCTGTGCAGCGCCTTGGGACATTTTAATACGTTAAAGGCGCTAGAAAATACAAGTTGTTGTTGTTGTTGCTGCTCAGGAGTTTTGTATATAATTGCTGCTTTACCCAGCTACGCTGTTTAATATTAGGACATCCTAGTTATAATGGGACAGTTGGAGTACTGTGTGCACTTCTGGTCTCCATACTAGAAACATAGCGCCTTCTACATAGAAAAATAGGAGCAGGAGTAGACCATTCGGTCCTTCGAGCCTGCTCCGCCATTCAATATGATCATGGCTGATCCTCTATCTCAGTACCATAAAAGTATGGCAGGGGACCTCAGTCCCGTGCGTTGCACGGCCTGCAGCATGTGGGAATTCCTAGATGCTTCTTGCAGTCAGGATAGAAACATAGAAACTAGGAGCAGGAGTAGGCCATTCGGCCCGTCGAGCCTGCTCCACCATTCAATACGATCATGGCTGATCATCCAAATCCAATACCCTGTCCCTGCTTTCTCACACAGAATCCCCATCGAGCCTGCACCGACACATATCCCATCCTATCCCCGTAACCCACATATTTAATCCCCCCCTAACACTAAGGGTCAATTTATCATGGCCAAATCAACCTAACCCGCACATTTTTGGACTGTGGGAGGAAACCGGAGCACCCGGAGGAAACCCACGCAGACACGGGGAGAATGTGCAAACTCCACACAGACCGCATGTGCAGTAAGTACCAACGGTTTGGCCAACTTGAGATCCGGTTTTCGGAGCTCGAGCATCAGCTGGAGGCACTGCGGTATATCCACGAGGCTGAGAGTTACGTGGACAGCACGTTTTTAGACGTGGTCACCCCGCAGCTTAAGAAAGTGCAGTCAGAGATGGAATGGGAGACCACCAGTCAGAAGAAGGGGGGCAGGCAGGTCGTCAGGAAAGCCCCAGAGTGCATCTCACTCAACAACCGTTTTTCTGTGTTGGAAAACGGTGAAAGTGACGGTTCCTCTGGGGAGTGCAGCCAGAGCCAAGTTCACGGCACTGTGGGTGGTTCAGCTGCACAAGGGGGGAGGAGTAAGAGTGGAAGGGCAATAGTGGTAGGAGACTCAATAGTGAGGGGTACAGACAAGCGTTTCTGCGGCCGCAGACGTGACTCCAGGATGGTATGTTGCCTCCCTGGTGCCAGGGTCAAGGATGTCACTGAATGGCTGCAGGGCATTCTGAAGGGGGAGGGCGAACAGTCAGAGGTCGTGGTTCACATTGGTACCAACGACATAGGTAGAAAGAGGGATGAGGTCTGCAACAAGAATTTAGGGAGCTAGGTAGCAGATTAAAAAGCAGGATCTCAAAGGTTGTAATCTCTGGATGACTCCCGGTGCCACGTGCTAGTGAGTATAGGAATAGGAGGATAGAGCAGATGAATGCGTGGCTAAAGAGTTGGTGCAGGAGGGAGGGCTTTTATTTCCTGGATCACTGGGTCTATTTCTGGGGAAGGTGGGACCTGTACAAGTCGGACGGGTTGCACCTGAACCAGGACGGGACCAACATCCTTGTGGGGAGGTTTGCTAGTGCTGTTGGGGAGGGGTTTAAACTAACTTGGCAGGGGGATGGGATACGGAGTGGAGCTATAGTAGGGAGTGATGCACAGCCAAATATAGAGGAAAAAACAAGTCAGTCTGGAAGGCAGAGCAAATATGTAACACAAGGGAGTATGGCAAGGCTGGATGGCATTTATTTTAATGCAAGGAGTCTTACGAGTAAGGCAGATGAATTGAAGCTGTTGATGAACATATGGGAGTATGATATTGTTGCTATCACAGAGACATGGTTGAGGGAGGGGCAGGACTGGCAGCTCAATATTCCGGGGTATAGAATCTTCAGGTGAGACAGAGGGGGGTGTAAAAGAGGAGGGGGTGTCACAATATTAATCAAGGAGTCAATTACTGCAGTAAGGAGGGATGATATCTTTGCAGGTTCCTCTAATGAGGCCATATGGATAGAACTTAAAAACAAAAAGGGGGCAAGCACTTTGCTGGGAGTGTACTATAGGCACCCAAATAGTCAGGGGGAGATAGAGGAACAGGTATGTAGGCAAATCTCAGAGAAGTGTAGAAATAATAGGGTAATAATAGTAGGGGATTTCAACTTCCCCAATATTAACTGGGATAGTCAGAGTGTGAAAGGCTTAGAGGGTGCGGAATTCTTAAAGTGCATCCAGGAGAGCTTTTTGAGCCAGCATGTAGAAAGTCCTACAAAAGAGGGGGCGGTACTGGACCTAATTCCAGGGAATGTAGCTGGGCAAGTGGTAGAAGTGTCAGTAGGAGAGCATTTTGGTGACAGTGACCATAATTCAGTGAGATTTAAGGTAGTCATGGAAAAGGACAAAGATGGACCGGAAATAAAGGTTCTAAATTGGGGGAAGGCTGATTTTAATATGATAAGGCAGGATCTGGCCAAAGTGGACTGGGATCAGCTACTTGTAGGAAAATCTACATCAGAGCAGTGGGAGTCATTCAGAAAGGAAATGGAAAGAGTACAGCGCCAACATGTTCCCGTAAAGGTCAAGGGTGGGACCAACAAGTCCAAGGAACCCTGGATGTCAAGGGATATACAAGAATGGATTAGGAAAAAAAGGGAGGCTTTTGGCAGAGACAAAGGACTAAAACCAGTGGAAGCCCTAGAGGAGTATAGAAAGTGCAGGGGGGTACTTAAAAAAGAAATTAGGAGAGCAAAGAGGGGGCATGAAAAAACACTGGCAGGCAAAATAAAGGAAAATCCCAAGGTGTTTTATAAGTATATTAAGGGCAAGAGGATAACCAGGGAACGAGTAGGGCCCATTAGGGACCAAAGTGGCAATCTGTGTGTAGAGCCGGAAGATGTAGGTGAGGTTTTAAATGAATATTTTGCATCTGTGTTCACTATGGAGAAGGACGATGTAGGCATAGAAATCAGGCAGGGGGGATTGTGATATACTTGAACAAATTAGCATTGAGAGGGAGAAGGTACTAGCAGTTTTAGCGGGCTTAAAAGTGGATAAATCCCCAGGCCCAGACGAGATGTATCCCAGGCTGCTGTGTGAGGCAAGGGAGGAGATTGCAGGGCCTCTGACACAAATTTTCAGAACCTCTCTGGCCACAGGGGAGGTGCCAGACGACTGGAGGACAGCTAACGTAGTACCATTATTCAAGAAGGGTAGTAGGGATAAACCAGGGAATTACAGGCCAGTGAGCCTAACATCAGTGGTAGGGAAATTATTGGAAAAAATTCTGAGGGACAGAATTAGTCTCCACTTGGAGAGGCAAGGATTAATCAAGGATAGTCAGCATAGCTTTGTCACGGGGAGATCATGTCTAACCAATTTGATTGAATTTTTAGAGGGGGTGACTAGGTGTGTGGATGAGGGTAATGCAGTTGATGTAGTCTACATGGACTTCAGTAAGGCTTTTGACAAAGTCCCGCATGGGAGACTGGTCAAGAAGGTAAGAACCCATGGGATCCAGGGCAATTTGGCACATTGGATCCAAAATTAGCTTAGTGGCAGGAAGCAGAGGGTGATGGTCGAAGGTTGTTTTTGTGACTGGATGCCTGTGTCCAGTGGTGTACCACAGGGATTGGTGCTGGGTCCCTTGCTGTTTGTAGTGTACATGAATGATTTAGAAATGAATGTAGGAGGTATGATCAGTAAGTTCACAGATGACACGAAAATTGGTGGAGTGATAAATAGTGAGGTGGGAAGCCTCAGGCTACAGGACGATATAGACAGGTTGGTCAGATGGGCAGAACAGTGGCAAATGGAATTTAATCCTGAAAAGTGTGAGGTGATGCATTTTGGGAGGACTAACAAGGCAAGGGAATACACAATGAATGGTAGGATCCTAGGAAGGACAGAGGATCAGAGGGACCTTGGTGTGCATGTACATAGATCCCTGAAGGCAGCAGGACAGGTAGATAAGGTGGTTAAGAAGGCATATGGGATACTTGCCTTCATTAGCCGAGGCATAGAATATAAGAGCAGGGAGGTTATGATGGAGCTGTACAAAACGCTAGTTAGGCCACAGCTGGAATACTGTGAGCAGTTCTGGTCGCCACACTATAAGAAGGATGTGATTGCATTGGAGAGGGTGCAGAGGAGATTCACCAGGATGTTACCTGGGCTGGAGCGTTTCAGCTATGAAGAGAGACTGGACAGGCTGGGGTTGTTTTCCTTAGAGCAGAGAAGGCTGAGGGGGGACCTGATTGAAGTGTACAAAATTATGAGGGGCATAGATAGGGTAGATAGAAAGGAACTTTTCCCCTTAGTAGAGGGGTCAATAACCAGGGGGCATAGTTTCAAGGTAAGGGGCAAGAGGTTTAGAAGGGATTTGAGGAAAAACTTTTTCACCCAGAGGGTGGTTGGAATCTGGAACTCACTGCCTGAAAGGGTGGTAGAGGCAGGAACCCTCACAACATTCAAGAAGCATTTAGATGAGCACTTGAAATGCCATAGCATACAAGGCTACGGACCAAGTGCTGGAAAATGGGATTAGAATAGATAAGGCTTGATGGCCGGCGCGGACACGATGGGCCGAAGGGCCTCTTTCTGTGCTGTATAACTCTATGACTCTGTGACTATGCTCTCTCCCCATACCCCTTGATGCCTTTTGTGTCTAGAAATCTATCTTTCTCCTTCTTAAATATATTCAGTGACTTGGCTTCCACAGCCTTCTGTGGTAGAGAATTCCACAGGTTCACCAGCCTCTGAGTGAAGAAATTTCTCCTCATCTCAGTCCTAAATGTCCTACCCCGTATCCTGATACTGATATTGAAGCACTGGAAAAAGTGCAGAAAAGATTTACAAGGATGTTACCAGAATTGAGAAGATGCAACTATCGGGAAAGATTGAGCAATTGGGGCTCTTTTCTCTAGAAAAGAGAAGACTAAGAAGAGACCTAATAGAGATTGTTAAAATTATGACCGGGTTCGATAGAGTGGATGTGGAGAAACTATTTCCACTTGTGGGCGAGTCCAGAACAAGGAGGCATAAATATAAGATCGACACCAATGTTCCCTATAAGGTGTGCGGCCCTCTCTGCGCAGCCCGGGACCGGCTTTTTCAACGTAAAGTTCCGCACATGTGCAGAACTGTGAACATTGATTGACACTAACAGATCAAATAAATAATTTAGGAGGAATGTCTTTGCACAGAGTGGTGAGAATGTGGAGCTCGCTGCCATATGGAGTGGTTGAAGCAGATGGCATTGATGCATTTGAGGAGAGGTTTGATACACGCATGAGGGAGAAGGGGATATGGGGGCAAAGTGGGAAGCGGTTATTACATAAAATATACAGTATAGAAACAGGCCATTCAGCCCGACTAGTCTGTGCTGGTGTTTATACTCCACATGAGGCTCCTCCTATTCCATCTACCTCATCTCAGCCTTTCAGCCTATCTTTCTATTCCCTTTTCTCTCATGTACTCATCTAGTTTTCTTTTGAAAGTATCTAAGCTATTTGCCTCAACCACTTCCTGTGGTAGCGAGTTCCACATTCTAATCACTCTCTGAGTAAAGACATTTCTCCTTATTTCCCTATTGAATTTATTAGTAACTATCTTGTATTTATGGCCCCTAGTTTTGGATTCCCCCACAAGTGGAAACATTCTCTACACATCTACCCTTTCCAACCCATTCATAATTTTAAAGAACTTTATCAGGTCTCGTCTAAGTCTTCTATTTTCTAAAGAAAAAAGCCCCAACCTGTTCAAACTTTCCCGTTAGCTGTAATCTCTTAGTTCCATCATTGTAAATCTTTTTTGCACTTTCTCCAGTGCTTCTATGTCCTTTTTATAGTATGGAGACCTGAACTATGCATATCACTCTGAGTGCAGCCTGATCAGGGTCCTATACAAGTTTAACATAACTCACTACTTTTGAATTCTATCCCCCTAGAAATAAATCCCAGTGCTTTGTTAGCATTTTTAATTGCTTTGCTGACCTGTGATGCTGCTTTTAATGATTTGTTCACCTGTATCCCTAGATCCCTTAACTCTTCTACCCCATTCAGTTTCTTATTTTCTAAGGTGTAGGTGATGTTTCTGTTTTTCCTACAAAAGTGCGTCACCTCACATTTATCTCTATTAAAGTTCATTTGCCACTTAACTGTCCAGTCTGCAAGTTTTCTAATGTCTTATATTATGTTAATTAGAGTGAGAGGAGACTCGGGTGAAGTATAAACACCAGCATAGACTAGTTGGACCGAAAGGCCTGTTTGTGTGCTGTAGATTCTATGTAGGTATGACGAGCTTTTCTCAACTACCTCAACAGGAAGTGTTACCACTCCCTGAAGGTACAGATTGTGTACGACAACATGCCGGGTATCCCAAGCGGTCATGCCAGGTATGTTGGAAGTTGGAACCATATATTTCGTCCTTCAAAATTTGTCCCTCTTTGATCTCTTCATGGAAGAAAATCAGGTCAACTGTTGGCTTCTGGTGACAAAGCCTACCCCTTGGATAATGCTTCCAGGGATAATGACTCCATTAAGAGACCCCTGAACAGCAGCAGAGGAGCACTACAACATGGTACATGCCTGTCCCAGATTGGTCATTAAAAGGGCCATGGGGGTCTTAAAGCACACTTTTGCTGCCTGGACAGGTCGGGAGGGGCTCTGCAGTGTGTTCCAGATTGCGTGTTACGAGTAGCAATAGCCTGCTGTGCCCTTTACAACTTCGCCTTTCAACAGAGCTTTGAGGTGTGAGTCTGAAAAATTCTGGGTTCTTGTTCTGTGCCTGGGTGCCGTGCCCAGCTACCTTGTTTGGTAGCTCGCTCCAGAGAGTCCTGCTGTAGACATTCTTGAATAGTATTATAAAGAGATTGCTGAAACAAACAGTGAAGTTATCTGAGAGCCAAGTGAGTGAGCCTTCCTTACGGCTGTCTCCCAGTCTGCTGGGGCTTTTTAAAATCTGCACTCTAATTTCCATGCACTCCAGGAGATTACACCAGTTTTACATGGGATTTACTCCAATCACTACGCCGATGGGTATACTCATGAGCCGAATCAGGAAACCCTTGTGTAAATACCTCTCCAAACACCCAGCGGGTGCAAGTCTTTTTTCATTGGTGTAAAAGCAGGGCAACTCATCACATGGAAATTCACACCCGATGTGTCAGTGTAAGAGGGCCCTGCCTCCTTGCTGTTTCAAAGGACCATTTCTCCAGCAACTGTCACAGCCCATCAGATCTTACTGAGACTGACTGACGTACTATGTTCTTTGCATCAACATTTCCACTCAACAGTTTTGTTTCTTAATGTTTAAATGCATGATCCCTCTGAACCACACAGGCAGCAACCAAAGTACACTTGTCAGGCGCTATCTGATACTTGTTTGAAATGTTGTTGAAAGCTAATCTATATTCTCAGATCTAAAAAGTGCAGTGCAAATTTATTTCTTGACTTCCAAAGGCTATGAAATACCAATAACATTGAGATAAATGATATATCTATTGCACAACAGTGATCCCACACGGATCACGACTTTGTCAGGGGAAAGTTTGTTGCTGTTGTTGAGGAAAGTTTGTGGGGAAACCACGGCTTCAAAGCCGACATTTTAACAGGTCGGGCCATATCAGAGGTGGCACGCAGTCTGTGCACAGGGTCTGCATCAACGTCTAACCGGCCTGAAGAGTCGGCCCCTTTATAAATGCACAGAGGGAATGTTAATTGCCATGACACCTTTTTGGTGTTTTCCGGTTGTGGAACAGGCACCCTCCCCATAGTAAGTTTTTCATCTAAACAGGATTGCAATGGTGCACATTGAGTAAGCCTTGCAAATTCCACCTATGTCTCAACTGACTGGAATACACTAGTCATGTCAGTTAGTACTGTGACAGATAGTGGTCCCCGATGTCCTCCTCCCTCCGGAACTTGCCAAATCCCCTCTTAAAAGGCTGTAGCATACTCATCCCTAACACATCCCTCTGGTAACCTGCGGCAGAGAGCAATAGACATCTGAACTACTTAAAACAAAACACTTCCAGCATCTAATCCACACATATTATGGGCCTGTGCTCTTCTCCTATCACCATTCATTTCAAATATTTGACGATATCTACTACAGCCACTCCTTTCAGAATTTTAAACCCCCTCCCAAGCCTACATTTCTTCAAGGGTTGCCAACTCCAGTTGACATATTCCTGGAGCTTTCATTACATGTCATCCCACCCAGTCAAACAGTCTTTTTCTCCATCTCTAATATTGTTTATAACTAATAAACAAAAGTTGTTCAAAGAAAATGAAAAAAACAGCATTTTTAAAGCCCCTATGATTTTTCTCCAGGTCTGCAAGATTAATCTTCACTTTTTGGAGATTCCAGGAGAGTCCTGGAGGGTTGGCAACCCTAATCCCTCCCCAACTATCCTCATAACTAAGAGCTCTAAGTTTGATGTCATCCTCTACACTCTCTCTAGAGCCTCAATATTCATCAATGGATGTGGGGACAAAAACTGGGCACAGATGCCTTGTATAGCCTAAGTATAGCACTCTTTGAGCATTACTTTCAAGAACTCTATTTGCTCTCCATTTGGCTACCTCATATTGCTTGTAAACTTCTCGTGACTCAGTGACTACACCCAACGGGGGCAAAATTGGGTCGCACTCCCTTTGGGACGCTAACTTCGCCGGGGCGCTACTGTTAGCACCCTGAAAAAATTAGCGACCTCGTGTCTGAAATTCACTGGTAGTGCCCCAAGAGGGAAGCGGGGTGCTACTGGAAGCGAGTGAATATCGCGGCGATACGTGCCGTGGTACTGCAGGCCTTCCTTCCCTTATTAAAGGGGAGGGGCCTCATGCAGCTGGGCCACCAGGGATCGGAGTGCTGGCAAAAGAGCCCAGCACTCAAGAGGAGTGCCGAGCTCACAGAGCGCAGCTGGCACCCCGCAGGGGGGCTTCATAGGAGGCCGGGGACAGCAACGGGGGCAGGTGCTGGCAGGCGGCCAGCAACAAAAATGGCTGCCTAGCACCTCCCCTTTAATTTGCCCTGCCCCAGCCGCATGTACGCCCCCCCTGACCCTGTCGGACATAGCGTCCGGAGGTAAGTCAGGGGGCGCTACCGAAGAACGCAGCCGGGGGGCTAACCTCCCGCTGAATTTTGTGGGAGGTGTTAGCAGCGCCGCGCCCTCTTAGGGTGCTAACGGCAGGCGCAAATCAACCGAATTTTTCCCCCAACGTCTCTTTACTGTTCTTTTACTTTTAATGGACACCTAATGGCAAAATCATGAACCTACTTTTATAAACGTATTTATGATTTCACTACACCTAACACCTAGAGGAGCTCTTCCTCCATTGATGCAAGAATAATGGATTGGTAATTGCCCAGGTCAGTTTGTCACTTTTTTTTAAAACAGGCACCACACAGCTGATTTCCAATCTGACAGCAATTCACCAGCATTCATTGAGTTCATCACGATAGCTGTCAGCATCTCATAGATCTCATTGCATGTCTTTCTAAATACCCTAGGATACACACCATCCACTTCATAGACGTGTTTGCTAGCCATCTCATTCAGGTGTAAATTATTAATCTTCCTTGGATTATTCCTGATTGTGAAAGGCCTGATACTGGTGTCTTCTCTAGAATACTTGGAAGAAATAATCATAGAATCAAACTGCGAGCTCCACACTGGAACAATCTACTCTAATCACATTTCCCTGCTCGATCACCATTACCCTATAATATGTTTCTCCTTTAAGTCTTTATCTAACTCCCTCTTAAATGCTGATTTATTTGGTTTTAATGTGTAAGCCATGTGTGGTAATGCATTCCTTATTCTAATAGCCCTTTGCATGAATAAACATTATCTAAGCTCCCCCTTTATGCTTCTAGTACGACTCCTGAGTTTATGTCTGCTCGCTACCAATTCACCAACCAGGAGAAATGATCTTTCACTATTTACCCTTTTCAATCCTTTCAAAATTTTGAACAGTTCTACTAGATCCACCGTAACCTTCTCTGCTGCAGATGAATACAGCCCTAGTTTTTCAAGTTCTTGCATAATTATATTCTTCCAGCCTTGGTACCATCCTCGTGAATCTATGCTGCACCTTTTCCATGGCTCCAATATCCTTCCTATAATGGGGTTCCCAAAACACCATGCAATACTCCAACTGGAGTCTAATCAGTGTCCTGTCCGAATTCACACACCCCTGCTATTGTATTCAATGCCTATAAACCCTGGGTCTCATTTGCCCTTTTTATGTTTTTTTCCTTGCAATCCCACTATTTAATATCTGTGTATCTGCCCTCCTAGACCTCTCTGGTCCTCCACTCCATTGGGAATTTTCTTATTTATGGTATACTTCTAGTCCTTGTTCTTTTTTGAAAAAATGGACAAATGTCAGCCTTGGTGGTACTATCATTGCTGAGTCAGAAGGTTGTGGATTCAACTCCTACTCCAGAGGTTGAGCACATGATCTAGGCTGACACTCCAGTGCAGTACTGAGGTGTAAGAAATCGTGAATTGGAAGAATTAACTTGAGACAAAAAAGTCTCTTCAGACTGGTATTAGAATAACTGGATAGATGCTTAGAATTTGCTTATGTTCTTGGTTCCCTGTGGATGTTATAACATTCTTCACTGTGGCGGTGACCTTGTTTCCAGACTAGCTGTCTGCTGTTTGTGTGCTAGAAAGGTTGTTGACTGTATCTCTGATAATCTACCCTAGGCCCACCCCTAAAAAGAGAGTAAAAGAGATATCTAAAGAGCTTTTAGCACAGACGGTGAAGGGAAGGGAAGAGCTGTTGGCGCACGCCAGCCGTCTGTCCAATCGGAACCGATACCAGCTGCTTGTCACGGTCGAATGTTGACTATGTCTATCTTGATTGCATGTTATACTTAACTTAAACTGCCGCTCCTTAATAAAATGCCTTACAACTCCTAAGACCCTTTGAGTAATCTGTGTGTGACCTGTGATCCGAATCTTACAGAGGGAGTGCTGCACTGTTGGAGGTGTCATCTTTCAGATAAGATGTTGAATTAATGCCCTGTTTGCCTGTTCAGGCGGATGTAAAAGATCTCATTGCTTATCCGAAGAAGAGCAGGGAAGTTCTCCCTGTGTCCTGGCCAATATTTATTCCTCAACCAACACCACTAAAACACATTATCTGGTCAATATCTCATTGCTGTTTGTGGGAGCTTGCTGTGGACAAATTGGCTGCCGTGTGACTACACTTCAAAAGTAATTTGAATGTAATGTGAAGCGCTTTGGGACATCCTGAGGATGTGAAAGGTGCTAAATAACTGCAAGTTCTTTCTTTATTCTTCTTATATCTACGCTGAATTGCATTTGCTAAATATCTGCCCATCACCCTAACCTGTCTTGGTCCTCCTGCAGTCTCCCTCAGTCTTCCTCACAGTTTGCTCTGCCTCTAGTTTGGTATCACTAGCAGATTGTGATATAATTCCTTCTCTGTTAATGTCTAAATTATTTATATAAATGGAGAAGAGAAATCTCTGCACAGATTCCCCAGGATAACCACTGTCATGTTTTGGGATATTCTGACCATTATTCCACAGAAAAGATCTACCTATGACTTATATTTAAAATGTGCTTCTAAGTTAAAGCTTGCTTTAAAGGGGTTAGTTTCCCAGGAGAGCCTCATGCTGGGATGCAAATCAGACGCCAGATAAAGCCTCTGGCTGCACAGGCTCAGACAATGAGAGCTCATTAAAAGACTTATCAGCAAACATTCATACCATGGGAATTTGAAGATATCATTCTTTCTAAACTTTGCATGGAGCTGCTTCCAAAGGGAGGCGTGCATTCCGACAAGCTTGATTGGTAGCACTATAGGTCAGCCCTCAGTCCCCAAGGGAGTCAGGAGTAAAATGGTCTAACTTCCTGTTCATGGAAGCATTTGAATCAGCAAGGCTCAAAGAGCAGTCAGCCTTTTGTTCAGGGGAACGCTACGAATGGCTCTGCTGAGGTGGAGAGGTTTGAAATGCTAGATAATCGTTAGAAGTCCTCTTGTTTACGTAAGAGGACCTACTGATGTGGGAAAGTGGCATATTCTTTATTTTGTATCATTTCACAAATATAAGTTGTACTATTTGAACAAAGTACCTCTGATCATACTTGTTGCTCTGTATGTTTCACCTTACTGTGGAGTAAAGCAGTTTAATGATTTGGAACAAACTTAGTTTCAATCTCAATTGAAGAAGAAACACACATGCAAGAGACATGAGTTTCTGATCCAGCTCACAAAGGAAAGCTGTTGGTGTGTCCCTGGGTTATGCTATGGTACATGTAGATACAGGGCAGTGCAAGTCAAACCCCATAAAAGTAAGATGCTCGGACTGCTTAACGGAACAGCAGATGTCAATGAACCCCAGAACGTATTGATGGCAGACTCAAATTTATAACTTAGCGAAAGTTTTTTGAAAGTCCAAGTATACTACAGCTATTATATTCTGAGTCTAGACGTGCCCGATCTGTTGTCCTCATTTGGGTGTGTAACATGTAACCTAGTGAGTAGGGAGCACATCTAAAGTTTAAATCCATGATCCCATTAAATTGCATAATTCTATGCTGCTGATACAGATCTTGGGGTTCTGACTGAGGATTTATCCAACCAATGAGGCAACAGTGCTGAAAACTGCCCTTCACAAACCTCCTGGTCTACAGAATTCGAAGAGGACAAACCAGTGAATAAGAATATAAGCACAATTAAAACTAAGCTCCCTTGGCTTCAAGGGCAGGATTGCCAGGTGGGACACCCTTGCCTTAATCTATATGCTTTTTAAAACGAGGATGAGAATTTTAAAATCGAGGCGTTGCCTGACCAGGAGCCAAATGTAGGTCAGCGAGCGCAGGGGTGATGGGTGAACGGGATTTGGAGCAAGTTGGGATATGGGCAGCAGAGCTTTGGATGAGCTCAAGTTTAGAGAGGGTGCAAGGTGGGAGGCTGGTCAGAAGCAACAGAATAGTCTAGTCTAGAGGTAAGAAAGACATGGATGAGGGTTTCAGCAGCAGATGGGCTGAGGCAGGGCGGAGACGGGAGATGTTACGGAGGTGAAAGTAGGTGGTTTTAGTGATGGCGCGGATACGTGGTCGGAAGCTCATCTCAGGGTCAAATAGGAATGCCACGGTTGCTAACAGTCTGGTTTAGCCTCAGACAATGGCCAGGGAGAGGAATGGAGTCAGTGGCTAGGGAACGGAATTTGTGGTGGGGAACGAAGACCAATGACTTTGGTCTTTCCGATATTTAATTGGAGGAAATTTCTGCTTATCCAGAACTGGATGTTGGACAAGCAGTCTGACAATTTAGAGACAGTGGAGGGGTCAAGGGAGGTGGTGATGAGGTAGAGCTGGGTGTTGTCAGCGTACAAGACAATGACTTTGGTCTTTCCAATATTTAATTGGAGGAGATTTCTGCTGATCCAATACTAGATGATGGAGAAGCAGCATGAGAAATCAGAGGCAACCAGGGTTCCCAGTCCTGATCACTATCCAGGGGGCTTCTGCTGAAAAGTCAATGTGTGGACATTGAATAAGAACATGATCAAGTTCAGTGGTGATGCTTGCATGCTGAATAGCTATCTGGTACTTCAGCCTGTATTGCTCCTCAGCTGCCAACTCCCATAGGGCAGGTCTCACACATCAGGCAGCAAAATTAGGTTAAATTTGCCAGAATTTTTAAGACCAGTGGCCCAGAAGCCCTGTTTTATTTCACCTGGATGCTCCCAGCTGTTTCTGGCCTGCCTTGGCCAGTGAAAGTAATGTCACGATGTCAGCACCTCGCACACGTGAACCGATCAAAGTTGCATGGCCAGGCTGCGAGTGTGTGAAATAACGTGCCCCAAGGAGCAGTTGCCTCACAGGAAGGCCGGTTGCAATGGACAGGTAGATGTGGGAGAGCAGTCAGTTAGCACTCTCCCAAGGCCCAAGCTGCTGCAGTAAACAGTGTTACTGCCCAGACTCACACATGAAGAAGGATCACCAGCGTAAAGTACCGCATGGGGGGCTGGAACTGCAGCTCAGGAACTGGGAGGAGAGGAAAGTGAAGGGAATGTTTTCTTCTAAATCAAAAAATAGTTTATCTTACATTTTTGTTTGCAGACATAATCAAGGTTAGTAGCGGCCACTGAGTGTGACCTACCCCTCTCCCTACAAGGTAATTACATCTGTGCCAATAATAATTCAGCTTCTGCGCTAAAGCTGCTTTTACCTTAATGCTGGTCTGGGTCAGGGTTCTAGGAGAGTGACAGCAAACCAGCCCATGTGCATCATCACTATCCTGGGTGTAGACTGTCACCTGGTTCTGGTGTGTGCGTGGGCTAGCTCCACGATCAGAGATGCACCGTTCTGCCCATGCACTGCTCCCAAGTGCTGACCCTGTGACGTTTACTGCGCTGTGCACCCACATTTATCTGGCTGGCAATCTGCTGCTCAGCCACTCCTGTGTGTCCGCCTGCTCACAGCACGATGCAAGCACTCTGATGCACCTCACTGAACCGCCTGGGGTCGCTTGGAAGGCCAACAGGGGAATTTGCAGATCGGGAAATCCATGACAAGGCGGTTTTGTGCTGCTACTACTGATCATGTGTAGCTTCACATTCGCCAATGCAGATTGGGTAGCAACAGCATTGCAGCAAGGTCCAAGTCCTCAGTCAGGCTCAGTAACTCCTTCCAGTTCTACAACGTCCAGATAACATCATCGTGACTCAGTGCTTAAACAAAAAAAACATACATAACAGAAAACAAAATCTCTGCAAAAAGGCACTAAAGTTAATTAGAACTCCTTGTAATGGTTTGATTTAGTCATCCTGTTTAGGAGACTGCATCAACAACAAACAGCTTCCTAAAAACTAGAGGCTTTTTGGATGGGTGAGCTAATGGTCTTTCTCATCTATATCGAACTTGTGAAGGACAAAGTACTACAGCTCACTGGAGGCGAGACAAGAGCACAATTTGTGGATGGATTACAAAGCAATCTGTTGTTAGTAACTACTGATGCACTCTTCTTATTTAAGCCATGTCTTGGCATTGGAAAAATACGATGAGAATGCAGCGAGACAGTCACTGCCCCAGGCAATACACAGCGCACAGGCAGAGCAGGGTCCACATGGTTATTAATGAGGCAAAAACTACTCGCAAGATCCTCACTCACGGCTCATTTATAGTGAACAAAATATTATGTTATTGTGACACGTTCGCTTTATTCTTTTCCCACTAAGTACAAGATTTCTCCTTTTTTCAAGCAATGTTTTATTTATCTTCCTCTCAGTTTAGATTCCTTTCTGCTCATCGCACGATATTCTGCCAAGAGTGGCTGGGAATTTATCAATGGCAGTCTCTGGTCGCCAGCTGACATGCACAGTTTGGGCTACTGTGTCCCCCCCCCCTGTCTGCAAGTCTCGTTCTCTTCTTATCCCCAGACAACACTGCAAAAGTCACAAATTCACCATAGGCTCCTTTACAATGATGCCACTTTGCAGTATGGAATGAGGGAGATGCATGGTCTGTGCGCCAGCTCCCTAAATTAGAACTGACTCCCTTATCCCAACAGCAGAATCACTGACCCATTAAACTGTGGGCCTACAGTCAGGAACCAGTTTTTACAACATTGTCTCCAGCGGTCCGAATTACAGAGGCACTAAATATGAAGCATCTCATGTGTAATTGCTGTTATGGACACAGCCCTACTATTCTGTGTCTATATACCAAGTTTGGTGTCCTCTAACCATGACTTCTTCATTTAACTCGTCTTCTCTCCTACTCTGTCAGCTTTAGTGGTGTCCTGCACTGTGGCCTTTAGTTTCTACCAGGTCTCTGTGCTCTCTAGTTTTTCCTTCATATCAATGACCGACCCTACCCAATCTTGTACTAATGATTGCACTCTACATTCAACAACTTCCTTCGGGTGGCATTCCACAGTGCTGGCAACCTCTTGCAGTGCAATGGCTGAATCAATCACTACATGCTCGTTCCTGAGACCGATGTCCGTCTCTTCAACGTTTGTCAGTCCAGTACCTCATCGTCTGATTAATTGTCATTGATGGTGGTTGATGCGCTGCATGTTACAAGGTCAGTGTAAATAAAGAGCAGGTATGACCACACGACTGATGCTCTGTTCAAGTATATAAGCTGGGCCGTTGAGTTTCTTACCGTTTAATTCTCAGGTTATGTACTCTGTGACCCATCACCGATTGTGGTAAACTAGTGCACTCCAATCAGGCTGGTGCCTCTGCAGCCTTAGCTCAGAGTGTGGTGACCTGCTGTTTGGACAGTGTCTGCTGGGCATGTTTGTGGCCTGGCAGCTGGGAACTTCAGGGAACTAAGTATGAGCTAAGAACAAAAATGGGTAGTGAACATAATGAGAGGAGACATAACCTCTTTGCTCACCATTAGTTGCTTATCTCAGTGGGGAAGTGTTTGTTGGCTTTGCTTTTCTTGCCTTGGGACGATGTTTCTCTCACTTATAATGGAGTGAATGCTTGGGGTGAATTACAGATATACATGGGGTCTCCAGCCAAATGCTTCTGACATGGAAGGCATCACATCTTACTTACAAAAACTCTAGGGAGGTGGGGTTAATTTCCTCGGGACTTCTCCCACTGCGCTGCCGTAACGTCAGAAGAAATCTGGTTTATATGCATAAACGGGGTTTCTGCTGAAGTAACGGCCGAGCGGGAGAATCCCCATGGAAATTCCCAGTGCAGGTAACAACTGATGCTCTCAGACCATCTGTCATGTACAATTTCCAAAAGGTCCTTTCTTATCCTTTCCTATGTCTGAATTATAAAAATGCACAAAAGCAGGAGATGTGCTGCTGAAGATTCAGTGTATTCCAATACGGTGTCTCACCAGCAAAGATGGGCTGATGTTTGGGTTACAAATCACTTCGCTCCATGACACAACACACTGGTAACCTGATGCTCTGACCTCTACACTACCCATGCAGAGAGAATCCAAGCAGATATTTTGGAGGTGACCATATGAGTGAAGGAAGAGATGTCATTGCCGGAGGTGTGCTGGCTGCACTGGGGCAGGTACGAATGGAACATTGGTGACAGTCATTCTTAGCGCTGTGTCCAGGGTGGACATTTGACTAAAAGGATTTCAACTGGGAATTGTGGGAGAGGTGAGCATGGATTTAGGAGGCAAAGTTAGGTTTGAGAACCTTAGGGAGGTTAGAAACAGGGCAGTGGCTGGAGAGGTTGGAGTGATTTAGGGTGGGTTTCTTAAAAAAGGAGGTAATGACTATGGCTTTGAAGGGGAGAGAAATGGTGCCTGAAAAAAGGGAACCGTTTACAATATCAGTGAGCGGCAGGGCAAGGAAATGTAGTTGAGTGATCAGGAGTCGAGATAACAGGAAACAAGAGGAGGGTTTCTTGAAGGAGGTGAGCCTATGAGGGCAGGGAAGGAGATGGGGGAGAAGCTACAGAGCTATGAGTCAGTGCTAGGATAAGATAAGAGGTGGGAGTGGGGGTTCATAGTAAATTGTCCTCATCGTTTTGGAGGATGATCCTGGAGTAACATTCAACTGTGGAGACAGAGGTGTGGTATTGCTTGAGATGATGGAACCACATCTGGTGTTAGGATTACCAGACCACTCTCGTGCCCCTCACACTTGAGGGCTCAAAGGTGGGAACTGCACTGGGGAACCGGGGTGGTGGTGGCGAGTGGGGCGGGTGGAGGTAGGGAGGAGAGAAAGTGAGCAACCTGGAGGGGATGAGAGCTTTGAAGGCAGAACCAAGGGATCTGTTGAATAGGCTAACAGCAGCAACACTGTCAGGGCATGTCAAGGGCCATTTCTCTCCCCTTCAAAGCCATAGTCATTACCTCTGCTGATTGAGGACATTGATGCTAAGTTTCTAAACTGAACGCAGATTCTGTGTCATTCATTGATGAAGGAACACGCAATCACATCCTCCGAGAACCTCTTCGGTACTCGCTCAAAGCCGTATGGAGACATGTCAGGAAAGTCATTTTCTGCTAGAGATAACAACTTCTCTCAGGTGGTAAGAGTTTAAGCAGCAGTGTGCGCAGGGCTGATCTGTCATGTGTATTGGGAGGTGTGATTGAAGAGGACTATTAGCACGGCAGAGGAAAAAAATAATCAATATATGATGTGTAGGGATTGGAATAAAATGTGAATTCTGACCTCTGCTCAAGTGAGACCTATACACCTTTTGATGATAATCTTGGCTGCCTGATGTTTAATAACAACAACATCAACTTGTATTTATATAGCGCCTTTAACATAGTAAAATGTCCCAAGGTGCTTCACAGGAGCGTTACCAAAAAAAAATTGACACTGAACCACAAAAGGTAATATTAGGACGTCTTAAAGGAGGAAAGAGAGGCGGAGAGGTTTAGGGAGGGAATTCCAGAGCTTAGGACCTCGGCAGCTGAAGGCACGGCTGCCAATGGTGGAGCAATTCAAATCTGGGATACGCAAGAGGCCAGAATTGGAGGAGCGCAGATAGCTCGAGAAGTTGTGGGGCTGGAGGAGGTTACAGAGATAAAGCGGGGCGAGGACATGGAGGGATTTGAAAACAAGGATGAGAATTTTGAAATCGAGGTGTTGCTTAACCGGGAGCCAATGTAGGTCAGCGAGCACAGAGTTGATGGGTGAAAGGGACTTGGTGCGAGTTAGGATACAAGCAACAGAGTTTTGGATGAGCTCAAGTTTATGGAGGGTATAAAGTGGGAGACTGGCCAAGAGTGCGTTGGAATAGTCAAGGCTAGAGGTAACAAAGGCATGGATGACGGTTTCAGCAGCGGATGAGCTGAGGCAGGGGTGGAGACGGGCGATGTTACGGAGGTGGAAATAGGCGGTCTTAGTATTGGCATGGATATGTGGTCGGAAGCTCATCTCTGTCAACTAAAGAACAGAATCTGCCTGCCGATGTAAGAGATGTGTGTAAATGGTAGCCTGTGACTGACTGGATCACCACACCTCAAAAGCTCATGGTAAACTCTCCACTCAAAAAAAACCTCCCGGGACAACCAACCACCACATCCATCCTTGTGAGCCTGTGTCGAATTTCTTCCTTTACCTTCGTCTCTCATCCTTTTTAACATAAGATTGCAAGAGCCATCTTCATGTGGCTGCTGAGCTCATAAGCCAATTAGTGGCAGGTACAAAGCAGCCACGATGGACATGCATGTTCCCACATACACCCAGGGAGCCCACCATCCTGTGGCTGTTTTATAGAAATTAGGTTTGTCAACTCTGGTTGGATGAATTCCTGGAGGTTTCATCACATGACCTTCTGCATCTAAATGTTCCACCCAGTTCCTTCCTACAGATGAGATGTTAAACAAAGGCCCGCCTGCTTTCTGAGGTGGATGTAAAATATCCCACAAAACTATTCAAAGAAGAGTAGTGGAATTCTCCTACTGGCCAACATTTACCTGCCAACTATCATTAAAATAGATTATGGTCATTTATCTCATTGCTGTTTGTGGAACCTTGCTGTGTGCAATTTGGCCGTCACATTTCCCTGCATCACAACAGTGGCTGGACTTTGTTAGATGTGAAATGCTTTGGGACGTCCTGAGGTCATAAAAGGCGCTATATAAATATAAGTTATTTCTTTACTGATCAGTTGTTCCTGGGCAGTTTGCATGTGGGAGAGGCTAGTCACTCATTTCAAACACAAATCTGCTGTGATTCTTTCAGATATCTGTCTGATTGGTAGCTCCTTTTGAACTTAATAGACAGATATGTAAATTTGGGGTTATTTCTTACCCTGCACTTTTCAAATGAATGAATTTGATCTGGAGCCTTTGCACAGAGCAATCTCTCTTCAACTTGGTTATTTAATAATCTCACTACAAAGGCCGGAGGCCTGTTGGGGATGAGATTGCCTTATACATCAAGGGCCGATATGTTCCATTGATAGGAATATTACTACCCTCAGTAAACAGCAGCCTCCATCAAAGTACAACTGCAACAAGACGGGATTGCAATTCCCGTTTCCAGATACCTGTTGTGCAGGGAGTGTTTTTTGGCATCAGTGGCTGTCCTAGTTAGGAAATGGTGGATGTGTTTTGATGTGGATTAATAATGTCCGGTAATGCAACTGTAAAAGGAACATGTGACACACCTGGATTTAACAAAAAGATGTCCAAAGGGAGAGAAGCAAAAATATCTGACCATTCGTTGAAAGTTTCCAGTTAACAAGAAGTTTCAACCAATGAAGTACTGGGTTAAATCTCAAGGCCTGGAGGTTGCAGCTGCCAAGTTAGGGAGGAAAAACCGTCGTGGATTCCCGCTCCTGTTTGCTATTCACTGACCTCTGAAAGTATACATGTGAAGACAGCCAGAGGACAGCAGCGGGCTCGGCGCTGATGCCCTGCCATTAGAATAGATTGTCCAAACTTACACATGAAGGACGCCCACTTGGACAAGCTACTGCAGGGCAACCAGTGACCATGGAACTGCACTGAAACAAGAAGTAAACACCTTCAGGAAAGAAGGTGAGGTGAGGGGAGAAAATTGGCAAAAAAAAGGAGTATAACTAAGAGGCACAATGGCAGGTGCTTGCCCTACAGAGCAGGAAGGTATTATTCATACAGCGCGGATTCCATTGAGAGTGATGGACTGCTATTTTATTGTAAATTAGTTTGTAGATGGACTTCTCCAGTCTCCTCTCAGAAAGCGATAGATTACTGCTTTAATTCAGGCTCCAAGTCACGTTAATAAAAGTCAGCATTAGATAATAAACACCAGCACCGACACAAAGCACAGATTACACACAGAGTTATTAATTTTATATTACTCACTACAGCTCGGATTTACTTTAGGGACCTCACCAGAAAGGGTTTTACTAAGACACTAATTCTGTAGTCTGCATTGAAATCTCTGAAATATTGAAAAATAAGCTGCTCATTAAAAGTTGGGAACTGTCACCTTTCATTAACTCATGCTGCACTGGATTTGCTCTCGACTGGATTAGCTCCAGTACTAGACTTTCTTTCCTACTGGATTAATTGTAGCAGAGGGTTCACTCTCATACTGTATGAGATTTGCTGTAGAATTGGATTTTCTCTAGTGTTGGCTTTGCTCAAGTACTGGATTTTCACTGCACCGCTCACTCCCACATCCATCCCCTCTACTCACTGCACCGCTCACTCCCACATCCATCCCCTCTACTCACTGCACCGCTCACTCCCACATCCACCCCCTCTACTCACTGCACCGCTCACTCCCACATCCACCCCCTCTACTCACTGCACCGCTCACTCCCACATCCATCCCCTCTACTCACTGTACCGCTCACTCCCACATCCATCCCCTCTACTCACTGTACCGCTCACTCCCACATCCACCCCCTCTACTCACTGTACCGCTCACTCCCACATCCATCCCCTCTACTCACTGTACCGCTCACTCCCACATCCATCCCCTCTACTCACTGCACCGCTCACTCCCACATCCATCCCCTCTACTCACTGCACCGCTCACTCCCACATCCATCCCCTCTACTCACTGCACCGCTCACTCCCACATCCATCCCCTCTACTCACTGCACCGCTCACTCCCACATCCATCCCCTCTACTCACTGTACCGCTCACTTCCACATCCATCCCCTCTACTCACTGCACCGCTCACTCCCACATCCATCCCCTCTACTCACTGTACCGCTCACTCCCACATCCATCCCCTCTACTCACTGTACCGCTCACTCCCACATCCATCCCCTCTACTCACTGTACCGCTCACTCCCACATCCATCCCCTCTACTCACTGTACCGCTCACTCCCACATCCATCCCCTCTACTCACTGCACCGCTCACTCCCACATCCATCCCCTCTACTCACTGCACCTCTCACTCCCACATCCATCCCCTCTACTCACTGCACCGCTCACTCCCACATCCATCCCCTCTACTCACTGCACCTCTCACTCCCACATCCATCCCCTCTACTCACTGCACCGCTCACTCCCACATCCATCCCCTCTACTCACTGCACCTCTCACTCCCACATCCATCCCCTCTACTCACTGTACCGCTCACTCCCACATCCATCCCCTCTACTCACTGTACCGCTCACTCCCACATCCATCCCCTCTACTCACTGCACCTCTCACTCCCACATCCATCCCCTCTACTCGCTGCACCGCTCACTCCCACATCCATCCCCTCTACTCACTGTACCGCTCACTCCCACATCCATCCCCTCTACTTACTGTACCGCTCACTCCCACATCCATCCCCTCTACTCACTGCACCGCTCACTCCCATATAGAATCATAGAATAGTTACAGCACAGAAGGAGGCCATTCGGCCCATTTATCCTGTGCCGGCTCTCTGCAAGAGCACTTCAGCTAGTCCCACTCCCCAGTCCTTTCCCTGTAAGCCCTGCAAATTTTTTTCCTTCAGGTACTTATCCAATTCCCTTTTGAAAGCCACGATTGAATCTGCCTCCACCACCCTCAGGCAGTGCATTCCAGATCATAACCACTCGCTGCGTTAAAAAGATTTTCCTCATGTCGCCTTTGGTTCTTCTGCCAATCACCTTAAATCTGTGCCCTCTGGTTCTTGACCCTTCCACTAATGAGAACAGTTTCTCTCTATCTACTCTGTCCAGACCCCTCATGATTTTGAACACCTCTATCAAATCTCCACTCGATCTTCTCTGCTCTAAGGAGAACAACCCCAGCTTCTCCAGTCTATCCACGTAACTGAAGTCCCTCATCCCAGGAACCATTCTTGTAAATCTCCTCTGTACCCTCCCTAAGGCCTTCACATCCTTCCTAAAGTGCGGTGCCCAGAATTGGACACAATACTCCATTTGAGGCCGAAACAATGTTTTATAAAGGTTCATCATAACTTCCTTGCTTTTGTACTCTATGCCTCTATTTATGAAGCCCAGGATCCCGTATTTTTTTACCGCTTTCTCAACCTGTCCTGCCACCTTCAACGATTTGTGCACAAATACCCTGAGGTCTCGCTGTTTGTGCACCCCCTTTAGAATTTACCCTTTAGTTTATATTGCCTCTCCTCGTTCTTCCTACCAAAATGTATCACTTCGCACTTTCTGCGTTAAATTTCATCTGCCACGTGTCCGCCCATTCCACCAGCCTGTCTATGTCTTCTTGAAGTCTATCACTATCCTCCTCACTGTTTACTATGCTGCCACTGTCCCTTTTATTCCATGGGCTTCAACTTTTCTGGCAAGCCTATTATGTGGCACTTTATCAAACGCCTTTTGGAAGTTCATGTACACCACATCAACCTCATTGCTCTCATCAACCCTCACTGTTACCTCATCAAAAACTCAATCAAGTTAGTTAAACACGATTTGCCTTTAACAAATCCGTGCTGGCTTTCCTTAATTAATCCACACTTGTCCAAACGACTCTTAATTTTGTCCTGGATTATCATTTCTAAAAGCTTCCCCACCACTGTGGTTAAACTGACTGGTCTGTAGTTGCTGGGTTTATCCTTGCACCCTTTTTTGAACAAGGGTGTAACATTTATAATTTTCCAGTCCTCTGGCACCACCCCCGTATCTAAGGAGGATTGGAAGATTATGGCCAGTACCTCCGCAATTTCCTCCTTGATCTCCCTCAGCATTCGGTCCTAGTGCCTTATCTACTTTAAGTACAGCCAGCCTTTCTAGTACCTCCTCTTTATCAATTTTAATCCCATCCAGTATCTAAACTATCTCCTCTTTCACTATGACTTTGGCAGCATCTTCTTCCTTGGTAAAGACAGATGCAAAGTACTCATTTAGTACCTCAGCCATGCCCTCTGCCTCCATGCGTAGGTCTCCTTCTTGGTCCCTAATCTTACCCACCCCTCTTCTTACTGCCCGTTTATTATTTATATGCCTATAGAAGACTTTTGGATTCCTTTTTATGTTGCTAGTCTATTCTCATACTCTATCTTGCCCCCCTTATTTCCTTTTTCACTTCCCCTGAACTTTCTATATTCATCAAACCCCTCTACTCACTGCACCGCTCACTCCCACATCCAGCCCCTCTACTCACTGCACCGCTCACTCCCATTGCCCCATCTGCCCCTCTACTCACTGCACCACTCACTCCCATTGCCCCATCTGCCCCTCTACTCACTGCACCGCTCACTCCCATTGCCCCATCTGCCCCTCTACTCACTGCACCGCTCACTCCCACATCCAGCCCCTCTACTCACTGCACCGCTCACTCCCATTGCCCCATCAGCCCCTCTACTCACTGCACCGCTCACTCCCTCATCCAGCCCCTCTACTCACTGCACCGCTCACTCCCATTGCCCCATCTGCCCCTCTACTCACTGCACCGCTCACTCCCACATCCAGCCCCTCTACTCACTGCACCGCTCACTCCCATTGCCCCATCAGCCCCTCTACTCACTGCACCGCTCACTCCCATTGCCCCATCTGCCCCTCTACTCACTGCACCGCTCACTCCCATTGCCCCATCATCCCCTCTACTCACTGCACCGCTCACTCCCATTGCCCCATCATCCCCTCTACTCACTGCACCGCTCACTCCCATTGCCCCATCATCCCCTCTACTCACTGCACCGCTCACTCCCATTGCCCCATCAGCCCCACTAGTCACTGCACCGCTCACTCCCATTGCCCCATCAGCCCCACTAGTCATTGCACCGCTCACTCCCATTGCCCCATCAGCCCCTCTAGTCACTGCACCGCTCACTCCCATTGCCCCATCAGCCCCACTAGTCACTGCACCGCTCACTCCCATTGCCCCATCAGCCCCTCTAGTCACTGCACCGCTCACTCCCATTGCCCCATCTGCCCCTCTACTCACTGCACCGCTCACTCCCATTGCCCCATCAGCCCCACTAGTCACTGCACCGCTCACTCCCACTCACCCTAACCTGCCTGTAAGAAACACATTGGCAATACCTGACACACCTTCCTTGATGGCACACACAGTGTGTGTGTGTGAAGGGAGGTGAGCATGTATTGGTGGCACTGAAGGATCTCTTCTTACTTCACGAGTGAACTTCAGGATCCTTTTTGTCAGTGAGTTTGCCTGCGGTTCTCATTTATTCCCACAAGTCCAAAGCTTATGTGAATTGTACAACCTGAAAGCTTCTGGTCTGGAAAAGCAGCTCATCCAAAATTAACTAAGAAAGAGAAAACCTGCTCAGGGATTACTGGAATAACTTTCACTGGTGAGTAGATTACTGCACTGAGTGAAAGTTATTCCAGTAATCCCCGGTGAAAATGTGCAGCAAGGTAAAACTTGCAGAAAGATGGAAAATGTAAAAGGAGATGTTTAATACGCTTTGGTTTAACAATACTTTGGCTCTGATTTTCCTCGCACTTTCTGCCGCCGCGTCGCCGCAACGGTAGTAACTTTTTAACGGGGTTTCGCCGCTCTCCGGCAAAGTTACGGAGACACAGTGGCAGGAAATTCGCGGAAAGTCAGGGCCTTTGAATTTCTCATGCGCTCCTCGGTCAATTTTTGAAAGAGTTTGAACCCGAGCTCTGTCAGTGCCACCTCCTTCCAGTGTGCGGCATTCACCAGGAGGCAGCTCCCAAGCTCCAACCTTAACAATGGCACCTTCACAGAACAGACGCTCCTCTTTTTATTATTTAAATTACTTCTTTAAAAAAAGAAATACATTGGAAATGAGTGATTATATTGTTTCAGTCTCTCTATGCCCACATTTTTTGTGGGACCAGAAGGAGCAGGAGTGCTCCGCAAAAATACAGCGGGTTGCTGCTGTCCCGGGCTCCACCCCTGGGATCGGCTCACCCACTCACCCCCCGTCCCGGGCTCCACCCCTGGGATTGGCTCACCCCCTCACCCCCCGTCCCAGGCTCCACCCCTGGGATTGGCTCACCCCCTCACCCCCCGTCCCGGGCTCCACCCCTGGGATTGGCTCACCCCCTCACCCCCCGTCCCGGGCTCCACCCCTGGGATTGGCTCACCCCCTCACCCCCCGTCCCGGGCTCCACCCCCCGTCTCGGGTTCCACCCCCGGGATCGGCTCACCCCCCGTCTCGGGCTCCACCCCTGGGATTGGCTCACCCCCTCACCCCCCCGTCCCAGGCTCCACCCCCGGTCCCGGGCTCCACCCCCGGGATCGGCTCACCCCCTCACCCCCTCACCCCCTCCCCCTTGGCCCAGGCTCCACCCCCGGGATTGGCTCTCCCCCTCACCCCCTCCCCCCTTGGCCCAGGCTCCACCCCCGGGATTGGCTCAGCCCCTCACTCCCCCCATCCAGACCTCCCGGCTGGTTCTGTGTGGGAGTCGGCTGATTCCGGCTATCCCACAACCGGTGAGCTGCAGGGGGTTCTCGTTTGGTGCCTGCAGCTCTTCGGTGGAATTTACATGAGACCCAAAACCAATAATGGTTGGGGGTTGCTGACACTGGATTCGAGTGAGGCTGCTCCGTGGACTTGCTGCCTGTTTTGGACAGAAGTCGAATTTCCCCCCGAGAGATTCAGAAGAGACAGAATCATAGTCATAGGCTGCAGTCATTTCCATGGGGAATTTTTTCGATCTCCTTCCATAAATATGTCAGAAACCCCGAAGAAACGGCGCAAAAGTCCAGGGTTTCTGCCAAAGTTAAGGCGAGAGATCGGAAAACACTCTGCAGAAATTATACCCCGGAGTGAGGAAAGTTAATGTCCCACAGCCTTTCTCCCAGATCAGAATATTTAGCACCCCAGATGGAGGGGAGGCTGAATTTACTGGTCAGCATCTTGTCCAAATTCCGGTCAGTAGGTCTCTATCAAAACACTTCTGAACTCAATTTTGTATTTGAACCTAATAAAGATTGTAAAAGCAGAAAGTCAAAAGGCTAAAATGTTATTGCATTTATTCCCAAATGTGCCTGTGTACACAGAGATGATTAAGAAGAGACTGAGAGAATTCTCTACCCCTCATGCAGCGCCAGTTGATTAATAATACTGCAATCAAGCCGTCTGCTTAATAGAAGCTGTTTAACAAATCCAGCCCAAAATGAAAGCGCAAAATTCCCAGTTCTGTCTGTCATGGCACCTTTGATCATTTCCGATTTAGATTTAGCCTTGGCTCAGTGGTGGCACTCTCGTCTCTGAGTCAGAAGGTTGCGAGTTCGAGCCCCACCCCAGAGACTTGAGCACATAATCCAGGCTGACACTCCAGTGCAGTACTGATGAGACGTTAAAGCACCTGCCCTCTCAGGTGGGCGCAGAGTGGTGAGAATGCGGAACTCACTCCCACAATGAGTAGCTGAGGCAAATAGCATCGATGCATTTAAGGGGAAGCTAGATAAGTACAGGAGGGAGAAAGGAATAGAAGGAAATGTTGATAGGCTGAGATGAAGTAAGGTGCGAGGAGGCTCGTGTGGAGCATAAACACCGGCATAGACCTGTTGGGCCGAATGGCCTGTTTCTGTGCTGTAAATTCTATGTAATTCTATGTAAAAGATCTCACGGAACTACTCGAAGAAAAGCAGGGGACTTCTCCGAGAACCATCTGGTTGTTATCTCACTGCTGTCTGTGGGAACTTGCTGTGCCCTAATTGCCTCCATTACAACAGTGCCTACACTTCAAAAATAATTCATTGGCTCTGAAGTGCGTTGGGATGTTCTCAGTTCGTGAAAGGTACTTTACAAATTTAAATTCTTTCTGGAGATTTTCTTTAAATGTGTTTCCGTTTTCTATGTCATGCATTTTTCTTTCCTTTCTGTCTCAATCTGCTTTATAATTTCCAGCTTTGTCTTGTGTGACAGGCAACTTGTACACCACTAAGTCAGAGTGTGCCACGTTACTGAAACACTATCGTGTTACAACAATTTGGATTCATATAGTGTCTTTAACGTAGTAGAATATACCACAGGAGCTTTGCAGGAGTGTTATCAGACAAAATCTGACACCAGGCCACAGAAAGAGCTATCACGACAGTTGGTCAAATAGGAAGGTTTTAAGGAGCATCTTAAATCAGGAGAGAGAGGTAGAGTTATAGTATACCTCGGAGCTGAAACATGACGTTGTTATGATGGAACATGTAGCTGATGCACCAGCTCATTACAGAGTGACATACCACGGGAACATTCGTCATTATAGAGTGACGTATAATGGGAACATCCTCGTTATAGAGTGACATATAACTGGAACATCCTCATTATAGAGTGACATATAACTGGAACATCCTCGTTATAGAGTGACATATAACTGGAACATCCTCATTATAGAGTGACATATAACTGGAACATCCTCGTTATAGAGTGACATATAACTGGAACATCCTCGTTATAGAGTGACATATAACTGGAACATCCTCGTTATAGAGTGACATATACTGGAACATCCTCCTTATAGAGTGACATATAACTGGAACATCCTCATTATAGAGTGACATATAACTGGAACATCCTCATTATAGAGTGACATATAACTGGAACATCCTCGTTATAGAGTGACATATAACTGGAACATCCTCATTATAGAGTGACATATAACTGGAACATCCTCGTTATAGAGTGACATATAACTGGAACATCCTCGTTATAGAGTGACATATACTGGAACATCCTCGTTATAGAGTGACATATAACTGGAACATCCTCATTATAGAGTGACATATAACTGGAACATCCTCATTATAGAGTGACATATAACTGGAACATCCTCGTTATAGAGTGACATATAACTGGAACATCCTCATTATAGAGTGACATATACTGGAACACCTCGTTATAGAGTGACATATAACTGGAACATCCTCATTATAGAGTGACATATACGGGAACATCTTCATTATAGAGTGACATATACTGGAACACCTCGTTATAGAGTGACATATAACTGGAACATCCTCATTATACAGTGACATATAACTGGAACATCCTCATTATAGAGTGACATATAACTGGAACATCCTCATTATAGAGTGACATATAACTGGAACATGCTCATTATAGAGTGACATATAACTGGAACATGCTCATTATAGAGTGACATATAACTGGAACATCCTCATTATAGAGTGACATATAACTGGAACATCCTCATTATACAGTGACATATAACTGGAACATCCTCATTATAGAGTGGCATATACGGGAACATCTTCGTTATAGAGTGACATATAACTGGAACATCCTCATTATAGAGTGACATATAACTGGAACATCCTCATTATAGAGTGACATATAACTGGAACATCCTCATTATAGAGTGACATATAACTGGAACATGCTCATTATAGAGTGACATATAACTGGAACATCCTCATTATAGAGTGACATATAACTGGAACATCCTCATTATAGAGTGACATATAACTGGAACATCCTCATTATAGAGTGACATATAACTGGAACATCCTCATTATAGAGTGACATATACGGGAACATCTTCGTTATAGAGTGACATATAACTGGAACATCCTCATTATAGAGTGACATATAACTGGAACATCCTCATTATAGAGTGACATATAACTGGAACATCCTCATTATAGAGTGACATATACGGGAACATCTTTGTTATAGAGTGACATATAACTGGAACATCCTCATTATAGAGTGACATATAACTGGAACATCCTCATTATAGAGTGACATATAACTGGAACATCCTCATTATAGAGTGACATATAACTGGAACATCCTCATTATAGAGTGACATATAACTGGAACATCCTCATTATAGAGTGACATATACGGGAACATCTTCGTTATAGAGTGACATATAACTGGAACATCCTCATTATAGAGTGACATATAACTGGAACATCCTCATTATAGAGTGACATATAACTGGAACATCCTCATTATAGAGTGACATATAACTGGAACATCCTCATTATAGAGTGACATATAACTGGAACATCCTCATTATAGAGTGACATATAACTGGAACATGCTCATTATAGAGTGACATATAACTGGAACATCCTCATTATAGAGTGACATATAACTGGAACATCCTCATTATAGAGTGACATATAACTGGAACATCCTCATTATACAGTGACATATAACTGGAACATCCTCATTATAGAGTGACATATAACTGGAACATCCTCATTATAGAGTGACATATAACTGGAACATCCTCGTTATAGAGTGACATATAACTGGAACATCCTCATTATACAGTGACATATAACTGGAACATGCTCATTATAGAGTGACATATAACTGGAACATCCTCATTATAGAGTGACATATAACTGGAACATCCTCATTATAGAGTGACATATAACTGGAACATCCTTATTATAGAGTGACATATAACTGGAACATCCTCGTTATAGAGTAACATATAACTGGAACATGCTCATTATAGAGTGACATATAACTGGAACATCCTCATTATAGAGTGACATATAACTGGAACATGCTCATTATAGAGTGACATATACCTGGAACATCCTCGTTATAGAGTGACATATAACTGGAACATCCTCATTATAGAGTGACATATAACTGGAACATGCTCATTATAGAGTGACATATAACTGGAACATCCTCGTGAAAGAGTGACATATAACTGGAACATGCTCATTATAGAGTGACATATAACTGGAACATCCTCATTATAGAGTGACATATAACTGGAACATCCTCATTATAGAGTGACATATAACTGGAACATCCTCATTATAGAGTGACATATAACTGGAACATCCTCGTTATAGAGTGACATATAACTGGAACATCCTCATTATAGAGTGACATATAACTGGAACATCCTCATAATACAGTGACATATAACTGGAACATCCTCATTATAGAGTGACATATAACTGGAACATCCTCATTATAGAGTGACATATAACTGGAACATCCTCATTATAGAGTGACATATAACTGGAACATCCTCATTATAGAGTGACATATAACTGGAACATGCTCATTTTAGAGTGACATATAACTGGAACATCCTCATTATGGAGTGACATATAACTGGAACATGCTCATTATAGAGTGACATATAACTGGAACATCCTCATTATAGAGTGACATATAACTGGAACATCCTCATTATAGAGTGACATATAACTGGAACATCCTCATTATAGAGTGACATATAACTGGAACATGCTCATTATAGAGTGACATATAACTGGAACATCCTAGTTATAGAGTGACATATAACTGGAACATCCTCATTATAGAGTGACATATAACTGGAACATCCTAATTATAGAGTGACTTATAACTGGAACATCCTCATTATAGAGTGACATATAACTGGAACATGCTCATTATAGAGTGACATATAACTGGAACATCCTCATTATAGAGTGACATATAACTGGAACATCCTAATTATAGAGTGACATATAACTGGAACATCCTCATTATAGAGTGACATATAACTGGAACATCCTCATTATACAGTGACATATAACTGGAACATGCTCATTATAGAGTGACATATAACTGGAACATCCTCATTATAGAGTGACATATAACTGGAACATCCTCATTATAGAGTGACATATAACTGGAACATCCTCATTATAGAGTGACATATAACTGGAACATCCTCATTATAGAGTGACATATTACTGGAACATCCTCGTTATACAGTGACATATAACTGGAACATCCTCGTTATAGAGTGACATATAACTGGAACATCCTCATTATAGAGTGACATATATCTGGAACATCCTCATAATACAGTTACAGTGTGAATTGTAACTGGAACATTTCTCGTTACAGTGTGAACTGTAACTGGACCATTCCTCGTTACAGTGTGAATTGTAACTGGAACATCACCTCGTTACAGTGTGAATTGTCACTGGAACATTCCTCGTTAGAGTGTGAATTGTAACTGGAAGAGCACCTCGTTACAGTGTGAATTGTAACTGGAACATTTCTCATTACAGTGTGCATTCTAACTGGACCATTCCTCGTTACCGTGTGAATTGTAAATGGAACTCCTCGTTACAGTGTTAATTGTAACTGGAACATTTCTCGTTACAGTGTGAATTGTAACTGGACCATTCCTCGTTACAGTGTGAATTGTAACTGGAACTCCTCGTTACAGTGTGAATTGTAACTGGAACATTTCTCGTTACAGTGTGAATTGTAACTGGACCATTCCTCGTTACAGTGTGAATTGTAACTGGACCATTCCTCGTTACAGTGTGAATTGTAACTGGAACATCACCTCGTTACAGTGTGAATTGTAACTGGAACATCACCTCGTTACAGTGTGAATTGTAACTGGAACATCACCTCGTTACAGTGTGAATTGTAACTGGAACTCCTCGTTACAGTGTGAATTGTAACTGGAACATTCCTCGTTACAGTGTGAATTGTAACTGGAACATTCCTCATTACAGTGTGAATTGTAACAGGAATAACACCTCGTTACAGTGTGAATTGTAACTGGAACATTCCTCGTTACAGTGTGAATTGTAACTGGAACATCACCTCGTTACAGTGTGAATCGTAACTGGAACAACACCTCGTTACAGTGTGAATTGTAACTGGAACACCTCGTTACAGTGTGAATTGTAACTGGAACATTTCTTGTTACAGTGTGAATTGTAACTGGAACATTCCTCGTTACAGTGTGAATTGTAACTGGAACATTCCTCGTTACAGTGTGAATTGTAACAGGAACATCACCTCGTTACAGTGTGAATTGTAACTGGAACATTCCTCGTTACAGTGTGAATTGTAACTGGAACAACACCTCGTTACAGTGTGAATTGTAACTGGAACTCCACGTTACAGTGTGAATTGTAACTGGAACATTCTCGTTACAGTGTGAATTGTAACTGGAACATTCCTCGTTACAGTGTCAATTGTAACTGGAACATCCTCGTTACAGTGTGAATTGTAACTGGAACATCCTCGTTACAGTGTGAATTGTAACTGGAACATCACCTCGTTACAGTGTGAATTGTAACTGGAACATCCTCGTTACAGTGTGAATTGTAACTGGAACATTTCTCGTTACAGTGTGAATTGTAACTGGACCATTCCTCGTTACAGTGTGAATTGTAACTGGAACATTTCTCGTTACAGTGTGAATTGTAACTGGACCATTCCTCGTTACAGTGTGAATTGTAACTGGAACATCACCTCATTACAGTGTGAATTGTAACTGGAACATCACCTCGTTACAATGTGAATTGTAACTGGAACAACACCTCGTTACAGTGTGAATAGTAACTGGAACAACACCTCATTACAGTGTGAATTGTAACTGGAACATCACCTCGTTACAGTGTGAATTGTAACTGGAACATCACCTCGTTACAGTGTGAATTGTAACTGGAACATCACCTCGTTACAGTGTGAATTGTAACTGGAACATCACCTCGTTACAGTGTGAATTGGAATTGGAACATCCTTGTTACAGTGTGAATTGTAACTGGAACATCACCTCGTTACAGTGTGAATTGTAACTGGAAGATCACCTCGTTACAGTGTTAATCGTAACTGGAACATTCCTCGTTACAGTGTGAATTGTAACTGGAACATCACCTCGTTACAGTGTGAATCGTAACTGGAACAACACCTCGTTACAGTGTGAATTGTAACTGGACCATTTCTGGTTACAGTGTGAATTGTAACTGGAATATTCCTCGTTACAGTGTGAATTGTAACTGGAACATTCCTCGTTACACTGTCAATTGTAACTGGAACATCACCTCATTACAGTGTGAATTGTAACTGGAACATCCTTGTTACAGTGTGAATTGTAACTGGAACATTCCTCATTACAGTGTGAATTGTACAGGAATAACACCTCATTACAGTGTGAATTGTAACTGGAACATTCCTCGTTACAGTGTGAATTGTAACTGGAACATTCATCGTTACAGTGTGAATTGTAACTGGAACATCACCTCGTTACAGTGTGAATTATAATTGGAACACCACCTTGTTACAGTGTGAATTGTAACTGGAACATTCCTCGTTAAACTGTGAATTGTAACTGGAACATCACCTCGTTACAGTGTGAATTGTAACTGGAACATTCCTCGTTACAGTGTGAATTGTAACTGGAACAATACCTCATTACAGTGTGAATTGTAACTGGAACATGACTCGTTACAGTGTGAATTGTAACTGGAATATCACCTCGTTACAGTGTGAATCGTAACTGGAACAACACCTCGTTACAGTGTGAATTGTAACTGGAACATTTCTTGTTACAGTGTGAATTGTAAATGGAACATTCCTCGTTACAGTGTGAATTGTAACTGGAACATTCCTCGTTACACTGTGAATTGTAACTGGAACATCACCTCGTTACAGTGTGAATTGTAACTGGAACACCTCGTTACAGTGTGAATTGTAACTGGAATATCACCTCATTACAGTGTGTATTGTAATGGGAACATCACCTCGTTACAGTGTGAATAGTAACTGGAACATTCCTCATTACAGTGTGAATTGTAACAGGAATAACACCTCATTACAGTGTGAATTGTAACTGGAACATTCCTCGTTACAGTGTGAATTGTAACTGGAACATCAACTCGTTACAGTGTGAATCGTAACTGGAACAACACCTCGTTACAGTGTGAATTGTAACTGGAACACCTCGTTACAGTGTGAATTGTAACTGGACCATTTCTTGTTACAGTGTGAATTGTAACTGGAACATTCCTCGTTACAGTGTGAATTGTAACTGGAACATTTCTCGTTACAGTGTGAATTGTAACAGGAACATCACCTCGTTACAGTGTCAATTGCAACTGGAACATTCCTCGTTACAGTGTGAATTGTAACTGGAGCAACACCTCGTTACAGTGTGAATTGTAACTGGAACTCCACGTTACAGTGTGAATTGTAACTGGAACATTTCTCATTACAGTGTGAATTGTAACTGGACCATTCATCGTTACAGTGTGAATTGTAACTGGAACATCCTCGTTACAGTGCGAATTGTAACTGGAACATCCTCGTTACAGTGTGAACTGTAACTGGAACATCACCTAGTTACAGTGTGAATTGTAACTGGAACTCCTCGTTACAGTGTGAATTGCAACTGGAACATATCTCGTTACATTGTGAAATGTAACTGGACCATTCCTCGTTACATTGTGAATTGTAACAGGAACATCACCTCGTTACAGTGTGAATTGTAATTGGAACATTTCTCGTTACAGTGTGAACTGTAACTGGACCATTCCTCGTTACAGTGTGAATTGTAACTGGAAAATTTCTCGTTACAGTGTGAATTGTAACTGGACCATTCCTCGTTACAGTGTGAATTGTAACTGGAACATCACCTCGTTACAGTGTGAATTGTAACTGGAACATCACCTCGTTACAGTGTGAATTGTAACTGGAACATCACCTCGTTACAGTGTGAATTGTAACTGGAACATCACCTCGTTACAGTGTGAATGGCAACTGGAACATCCTTGTTACAGTGTGAATTGTAACTGGAACATTCCTCATTACAGTGTGAATTGTAACAGGAATAGCACCTCATTACAGTGTGAATTGTAACTGGAACCTTCCTTGTTACAGTGTGAATTGTAACTGGAACATCACCTCGTTACACTGTGAATCGTAACTGGAACAACACCTGGTTACAGTGTGAATTGTAACTGGAACACCTCGTTACAGTGTGAATTGTAACTGGACCATTTTTTGTTACAGTGTGAATTGTAACTGGAATATTCCTCGTTACACTGTGAATTGTAACTGGAACATTCCTCGTTACAGTGTGAATTATAACAGGAATAACACCTCATTACAGTGTGAATTGTAACTGGAACATTGATCGTTACAGTGTGAATTGTAACTGGAATATCACCTCGTTACAGTGTGAATTCTAATTGGAACATCACCTCGTTACAGTGTGAATTGTAAGTGGAACAACATCTCGTTACAGTGTGAATTATAAATGGAACATTCCTCGTTATACTGTGAATTGTAACTGGAACATCACCTCGTTACAGTGTGAATTGTAACTGGAACATTCCTCGTTACAGTGTGAATTGTAACTGGAACAATACCTCATTACAGTGTGAATTGTAACTGGAACATGACTCGTTACAGTGTGAATTGTAACTGGAATATCACCTCGTTACAGTGTGAATCGTAACTGGAACAACACCTCGTTACAGTGTGAATTGAAACTGGAAGATTTCTTGTTATAGTGTGAATTGTAAATGGAACATTCCTCGTTACAGTGTGAATTGTAACTGGAACATTCCTCGTTACACTGTGAATAGTAACTGGAACATCACCTCGTTACAGTGTGAATTGTAACTGGAACACCTCGTTACAGTGTGAATTGTAACTAGAATATCACCTCATTACAGTGTGTATTGTAATGGGAACATCACCTCGTTACAGTGTGAATAGTAGCTGGAACATTCCTCATTACAGTGTGAATTGTAACAGGAATAACACCTCATTACAGTGTGAATTTTAACTGGAACATTGCTCGTTACAGTGTGAATTGTAACTGGAACATCAACTCATTACAGTGTGAATCGTAACTGGAACTACACCTCGGTACAGTGTGAATTGTAACTGGAACACCTCATTACAGTGTGAATTGTAACTGGACCATTTCTTGTTACAGTGTGAATTGTAACTGGAACATTCCTCGTTACAGTGTGAATTGTAACTGGAACATTCCTCGTTACAGTGTGAATTGCAACGGGAACATTCCTCGTTACAGTGTGAATTGTAACAGGAACATCACCTCGTTACAGTGTCAATTGCAACTGGAACATTCCTCGTTACAGTGTGAATTGTAACTGGAGCAACACCTCGTTACAGTGTGAATTGTAACTGGAACTCCACGTTACAGTGTGAATTGTAACTGGAACATTTCTCATTACAGTGTGAATTGTAACTGGACCACTCATCGTTACAGTGTGAATTGTAACTGGAACATCCTCGTTACAGTGCGAATTGTAACTGGAACATCCTCGTTACAGTGTGAACTGTAACTGGAACATCACCTAGTTACAGTGTGAAATGTAACTGGACCATTCCTCGTTACAGTGTGAATTGTAACAGGAACATCACCTCGTTACAGTGTGAATTGTAATTGGAACATTTCTCGTTACAGTGTGAACTGTAACTGGACCATTCCTTGTTACAGTGTGAATTGTAACTGGAACATTTCTCGTTACAGTGTGAATTGTAACTGGACCATTCCTCGTTACAGTGTGAATTGTAACTGGAACATCACCTCGTTACAGTGTGAATTGCAACTGGAACATCACCTCGTTACAGTGTGAATTGTAACTGGAACATCACCTCGTTACAGTGTGAATTGTAACTGGAACATCACCTCGTTACAGTGTGAATGGCAACTGGAACATCCTTGTTACAGTGTGAATTGTAACTGGAACATTCCTCATTACAGTGTGAATTGTAACAGGAATAACACCTCATTACAGTGTGAATTGTAACTGGAACATTCCTTGTTACAGTGTGAATTGTAACTGGAACATCACCTCGTTACAGTGTGAATCGTAACTGGAACAACACCTGGTTACAGTGTGAATTGTAACTGGAACACCTCGTTACAGTGTGAATTGTAACTGGACCATTTTTTGTTACAGTGTGAATTGTAACTGGAATATTCCTCGTTACAGTGTGAATTGTAACTGGAACATTCCTCGTTACAGTGTGAATTATAACAGGAATAACACCTCATTACAGTGTGAATTGTAACTGGAACATTGATCGTTACAGTGTGAATTGTAACTGGAATATCACCTCGTTACAGTGTGAATTCTAATTGGAACATCACCTCGTTACAGTGTGAATTGTAAGTGGAACAACATCTCGTTACAGTGTGAATTATAACTGGAACATTCCTCGTTATACTGTGAATTGTAACTGGAACATCACCTCGTTACAGTGTGAATTGTAACTGGAACATTCCTCGTTACAGTGTGAATTGTAACTGGAACAATACCTCATTACAGTGTGAATTGTAACTGGAACATGACTCGTTACAGTGTGAATTGTAACTGGAATATCACCTCGTTACAGTGTGAATCGTAACTGGAACAACACCTCGTTACAGTGTGAATTGAAACTGGAAGATTTCTTGTTACAGTGTGAATTGTAACTGGAACATTCCTCGTTACAGTGTGAATTGTAACTGGAACATTCCTCGTTACACTGTGAATAGTAACTGGAACATCACCTCGTTACAGTGTGAATTGTAACTGGAACACCTCGTTACAGTGTGAATTGTAACTGGAATATCACCTCATTACAGTGTGAATTGTAACACGAATAACACCTCATTACAGTGTGAATTTTAACTGGAACATTCCTCGTTACAGTGTGAATTGTAACTGGAACATCAACTCGTTACAGTGTGAATCGTAACTGGAACAACACCTCGTTACAGTGTGAATTGTAACTGGACCATTTCTTGTTACAGTGTGAATTGTAACTGGAACAGTCCTCGTTACAGTGTGAATTGTAACTGGAACATTCCTCGTTACAGTGTGAATTGTAACAGGAACATCACCTCGTTACAGTGTCAATTGCAACTGGAACATTCCTCGTTACAGTGTGAATTGTAACTGGAGCAACACCTCGTTACAGTGTGAATTGTAACTGGAACTCCACGTTACAGTGTGAATTGTAACTGGAACATTTCTCATTACAGTGTGAATTGTAACTGGACCATTCATCGTTACAGTGTGAATTGTAACTGGAACATCCTCGTTACAGTGCGAATTGTAACTGGAACATCACCTAGTTACAGTGTGAAATGTAACTGGACCATTCCTCGTTACAGTGTGAATTGTAACAGGAACATCACCTCGTTACAGTGTGAATTGTAATTGGAACATTTCTCGTTACAGTGTGAACTGTAACTGGACCATTCCTTGTTACAGTGTGAATTGTAACTGGACCATTCCTCGTTACAGTGTGAATTGTAACTGGAACATCACCTCGTTACAGTGTGAATTGTAACTGGAACATCACCTCGTTACAGTGTGAATTGCAACTGGAACATCCTTCTTACAGTGTGAATTGTAACTGGAACAATACCTCATTACAGTGTGAATTGTAACTGGAACATGACTCGTTACAGTGTGAATTGTAACTGGAATATCACCTCGTTACAGTGTGAATCGTAACTGGAACAACACCTCGTTACAGTGTGAATTGAAACTGGAAGATTTCTTGTTACAGTGTGAATTGTAAATGGAACATTCCTCGTTACAGTGTGAATTGTAACTGGAACATTCCTCGTTACACTGTGAATAGTAACTGGAACATCACCTCGTTACAGTGTGAATTGTAACTGGAACACCTCGTTACAGTGTGAATTGTAACTGGAATATCACCTCATTACAGTGTGTATTGAAATGGGAACATCACCTCGTTACAGTGTGAATAGTAACTGGAACATTCCTCATTACAGTGTGAATTGTAACAGGAATAACACCTCATTACAGTGTGAATTTTAACTGGAACATTCCTCGTTACAGTGTGAATTGTAACTGGAACATCAACTCGTTACAGTGTGAATCGTAACTGGAACAACACCTCGTTACAGAGTGAATTGTAACTGGAACAACACCTCGTTACAGTGTGAATTGTAACTGGAACACCTCGTTACAGTGTGACTTGTAACTGGAACATTTCTTGTTACAGTGTCAATTGTAACTGGAACATTCCTCGTTACAATGTGAATTGTAACTGGAACAATCCTCGTTACACTGTGAATTGTAACAGGAACATCACCTCGTTACAGTGTCAATTGTAACTGGAACATTCCTCGTTATAGTCTGAATTGTAACTGGAGCAACACCTCGTTACAGTGTGAATTGTAACTGGAACTCCACGTTACAGTGTGAATTGTAACTGGAACATTTCTCATTACAGTGTGAATTGTAACTGGACCATTCCTCGTTACAGTGTGAATTGTAACTGGAACATCACCTCATTACAGTGTGAATTGTAACTGGAACATCACCTCGTTACAATGTGAATTGTAACTGGAACAACACCTCGTTACAGTGTGAATAGTAACTGGAACAACACCTCATTACAGTGTGAATTGTAACTGGAACATCACCTCGTTACAGTGTGAATTGTAACTGGAACATCACCTCGTTACAGTGTGAATTGTAACTGGAACATCACCTCGTTACAGTGTGAATTGTAACTGGAACATCACCTCGTTACAGTGTGAATTGGAATTGGAACATCCTTGTTACAGTGTGAATTGTAACTGGAACATCACCTCGTTACAGTGTGAATTGTAACTGGAAGATCACCTCGTTACAGTGTTAATCGTAACTGGAACATTCCTCGTTACAGTGTGAATTGTAACTGGAACATCACCTCGTTACAGTGTGAATCGTAACTGGAACAACACCTCGTTACAGTGTGAATTGTAACTGGACCATTTCTGGTTACAGTGTGAATTGTAACTGGAATATTCCTCGTTACAGTGTGAATTGTAACTGGAACATTCCTCGTTACACTGTCAATTGTAACTGGAACATCACCTCATTACAGTGTGAATTGTAACTGGAACATCCTTGTTACAGTGTGAATTGTAACTGGAACATTCCTCATTACAGTGTGAATTGTACAGGAATAACACCTCATTACAGTGTGAATTGTAACTGGAACATTCCTCGTTACAGTGTGAATTGTAACTGGAACATTCATCGTTACAGTGTGAATTGTAACTGGAACATCACCTCGTTACAGTGTGAATTATAATTGGAACACCACCTTGTTACAGTGTGAATTGTAACTGGAACATTCCTCGTTAAACTGTGAATTGTAACTGGAACATCACCTCGTTACAGTGTGAATTGTAACTGGAACATTCCTCGTTACAGTGTGAATTGTAACTGGAACAATACCTCATTACAGTGTGAATTGTAACTGGAACATGACTCGTTACAGTGTGAATTGTAACTGGAATATCACCTCGTTACAGTGTGAATCGTAACTGGAACAACACCTCGTTACAGTGTGAATTGTAACTGGAACATTTCTTGTTACAGTGTGAATTGTAAATGGAACATTCCTCGTTACAGTGTGAATTGTAACTGGAACATTCCTCGTTACACTGTGAATTGTAACTGGAACATCACCTCGTTACAGTGTGAATTGTAACTGGAACACCTCGTTACAGTGTGAATTGTAACTGGAATATCACCTCATTACAGTGTGTATTGTAATGGGAACATCACCTCGTTACAGTGTGAATAGTAACTGGAACATTCCTCATTACAGTGTGAATTGTAACAGGAATAACACCTCATTACAGTGTGAATTTTAACTGGAACATTGCTCGTTACAGTGTGAATTGTAACTGGAACATCAACTCATTACAGTGTGAATCGTAACTGGAACTACACCTCGGTACAGTGTGAATTGTAACTGGAACACCTCATTACAGTGTGAATTGTAACTGGACCATTTCTTGTTACAGTGTGAATTGTAACTGGAACATTCTTGTTACAGTGTGAATTGTAACTGGAACATTCCTCGTTACAGTGTGAATTGTAACTGGAACATTCCTCGTTACAGTGTGAATTGTAACAGGAACAACACCTCGTTACAGTGTGAATTGTAACTGGAACATTCCTCGTTACAGTGTGAACTGTAACTGGAACATCACCTCGTTACAGTGTGAATTGTAACTGGAACATCACCTCGTTACAGTGTGAATTGTAACTGGAACATCACTCGTTACAGTGTGAATTGTAACTGGAACATTCCTCATTACAGTGTGAATTGTAACTGGAACATCACCTCGTTACAGTGTGAATTGTAACTGGAACATCCTCGTTACAGTGTGAATTGTAACTGGAACATCCTCGTTACAGTGTGAATTGTAACTGGAACATCCTCGTTACAGTGTGAATTGTAACTGGAACATCCTCGTTACAGTGTGAATTGTAACTGGAACATCACCTCGTTACAGTGTGAATTGTAACTGGAACATTTCTCGTTACAGTGTGAATTGTAACTGGAACATTCCTCGTTACAGTGTGAATTGTAACTGGAACATTCCTCGTTACAGTGTGAATTGTAACTGGAACATCACCTCGTTACAGTGTGAATTGTAACTGGAACACCTCGTTACAGTGTGAATTGTAACTGGAACATCACCTCGTTACAGTGTGAATTGTAACTGGAACATCACCTCGTTACAGTGTGAATTGTAACTGGAACATCACCTCGTTACAGTGTGAATTGTAACTGGAACATCACCTCGTTACAGTGTGAATTGTAACTGGAACATTCCTTGTTACAGTGTGAATTGTAACTGGAACATTCCTCGTTACAGTGTGAATTGTAACTGGAACATCCTCGTTACAGTGTGAATTGTAACTGGAACACCTCGTTACAGTGTGAATTACAACTGGAACATTCCTCGTTACAGTGTGAATTGTAACTGGAACAACACCTCGTTACAGTGTGAATTGTAACTGGAACTCCTCGTTACAGTGTGAATTGTAACTGGAACATTTCTCGTTACAGTGTGAATTGTAACTGGAACATTCCTCGTTACACTGTGAATTGTAACTGGAACATCCTCGTTACAGTGTGAATTGTAACTGGAACATCACCTCGTTACAGTGTGAATTGTAACTGGAACATTCCTCGTTACAGTGTGAATTGTAACTGGAACATCACCTCGTTACAGTGTGAATTGTAATTGGAACATTTCTCGTTACAGTGTGAACTGTAACTGGACCATTCCTTGTTACAGTGTGAATTGTAACTGGAACATTCCTCGTTACAGTGTGAATTGTAACTGGAACATCACCTCGTTACAGTGTGAATTGTAACTGGAACATCACCTCGTTACAGTGTGAATTGCAACTGGAACATCCTTCTTACAGTGTGAATTGTAACTGGAACAATACCTCATTACAGTGTGAATTGTAACTGGAACATGACTCGTTACAGTGTGAATTGTAACTGGAATATCACCTCGTTACAGTGTGAATCGTAACTGGAACAACACCTCGTTACAGTGTGAATTGTAAATGGAACATTCCTCGTTACAGTGTGAATTGTAACTGGAACATTCCTCGTTACACTGTGAATAGTAACTGGAACATCACCTCGTTACAGTGTGAATTGTAACTGGAACACCTCGTTACAGTGTGAATTGTAACTGGAATATCACCTCATTACAGTGTGTATTGAAATGGGAACATCACCTCGTTACAGTGTGAATAGTAACTGGAACATTCCTCATTACAGTGTGAATTGTAACAGGAATAACACCTCATTACAGTGTGAATTTTAACTGGAACATTCCTCGTTACAGTGTGAATTGTAACTGGAACATCAACTCGTTACAGTGTGAATCGTAACTGGAACAACACCTCGTTACAGTGTGAATTGTAACTGGAACACCTCGTTACAGTGTGAATTGTAACTGGACCATTTCTTGTTACAGTGTGAATTGTAACTGGAACATTCCTCGTTACAGTGTGAATTGTAACTGGAACATTCCTCGTTACAGTGTGAATTGTAACGGGAACATTCCTCGTTACAGTGTGAATTGTAACAGGAACATCACCTCGTTACAGTGTCAATTGCAACTGGAACATTCCTCGTTACAGTGTGAATTGTAACTGGAACATCCTCGTTACAGTGCGAATTGTAACTGGAACATCCTCGTTACAGTGTGAACTGGAACTGGAACATCACCTAGTTACAGTGTGAAATGTAACTGGACCATTCCTCGTTACAGTGTGAATTGTAACAGGAACATCACCTCGTTACAGTGTGAATTGTAATTGGAACATTTCTCGTTACAGTGTGAATTGTAACTGGAACATCACCTCGTTACAGTGTGAATTGTAACTGGAACATCACCTCGTTACAGTGTGAATTGTAACTGGAACATCACCTCGTTACAGTGTGAATTGCAACTGGAACATCCTTGTTACAGTGTGAATTGTAACTGGAACATTCCTCATTACAGTGTGAATTGTAACAGGAATAACACCTCATTACAGTGTGAATTGTAACTGGAACATTCCTTGTTACAGTGTGAATTGTAACTGGAACATCACCTCGTTGCAGTGTGAATCGTAACTGGAACAACACCTCGTTACAGTGTGAATTGTAACTGGAACACCTCGTTACAGTGTGAATTGTAACTGGACCATTTCTTGTTACAGTGTGAATTGTAACTGGAATATTCCTCGTTACAGTGTGAATTGTAACTGGAACATTCCTCGTTACAGTGTGAATTATAACAGGAATAACACCTCATTACAGTGTGAATTGTAACTGGAACATTGATCGTTACAGTGTGAATTGTAACTGGAACATCACCTCGTTACAGTGTGAATTATAATTGGAACATCACCTCGTTACAGTGTGAATTGTAACTGGAACATCACCTCGTTACAGTGTGAATTGTAACTGGAACTCCTCGTTACAGTGTGAATTTTAATTGGAACATTTCTCGTTACAGTGTGAACTGTAACTGGACCATTCCTCGTTACAGTGTGAATTGTAACTGGAACATTTCTCGTCACAGTGTGAATTGTAACTGGACCATTCCTCGTTACAGTGTGAATTGTAACTGGAACATCACCTCGTTACAGTGTGAATTGTAACTGGAACATCACCTCGTTACAGTGTGAATTGTAACTGTAACATCCTTGTTACAGTGTGAATTGTAACTGGAACATTCCTCATTACAGTGTGAATTGTAACAGGAATAACACGTCATTACAGTGTGAATTGTAACTGGAACATTCCTCGTTACAGTGTGAATTGTAACTGGAACATCAACTCGTTACAGTGTGAATCGTAACTGGAACAACACCTCGTTATAGTGTGAATTGTAACTGGAACACCTCGTTACAGTGTGAATTGTAACTGGACCATTTCTTGTTACAGTGTGAATTGTAACTGGAACACCTCGTTACAGTGTGAATTGTAACTGGAACTCCTCGTTACAGTGTGAATTGCAACTGGAAAATATCTCGTTACAGTGTGAAATGTAACTGGACCATTCCTCGTTACAGTGTGAATTGTAACAGGAACATCACCTCGTTACAGTGTGAATTGTAACTGGAACATTTCTCGTTACAGTGTGACCTGTAACTGGACCATTCCTCGTTACAGTGTGAAATGTAACTGGAACATCAACTCGTTACAGTGTGAATTGTAACTGGAACATCACCTCGTTACAGTGTGAATTGTAACTGGAACATTCCTCATTACAGTGTGAATTGTAACTGGAACATCCTCGTTACAGTGTGAATTGTAACTGGAACATTCCTCGTTACAGTGTGAATTGTAACTGGAACATCACCTCGTTACAGTGTGAATTGTAACTGGAACATCCTCGTTACAGTGTGAATTGTAACTGGAACATCACCTCGTTACAGTGTGAATTGTAACTGGAACATCCTCGTTACAGTGTGAATTGTAACTGGAACATCCTCGTTACAGTGTGAATTGTAACTGGAACATCACTCGTTACAGTGTGAATTGTAACTGGAACATTCCTCGTTACAGTGTGAATTGTAACTGGAACATCACCTCGTTACAGTGTGAATTGTAACTGGAACATCCTCGTTACAGTGTGAATTGTAACTGGAACATTCCTCGTTACAGTGTGAATTGTAACTGGAACATTCCTCGTTACAGTGTGAATTGTAACTGGAACATTCTCGTTACAGTGTGAATTGTAACTGGAACATTCCTCGTTACAGTGTGAATTGTAACTGGAAACACCTCGTTACAGTGTGAATTGTAACTGGAACATTCCTCGTTACAGTGTGAATTGTAACTGGAACATCACCTCGTTACAGTGTGAATTGTAACTGGAACATCACCTCGTTACAGTGTGAATTGTAACTGGAACATCACCTCGTTACAGTGTGAATTGTAACTGGAACATCCTCGTTACAGTGTGAATTGTAACTGGAACATTCCTCGTTACAGTGTGAATTGTAACTGGAACATTCCTCGTTACAGTGTGAATTGTAACTGGAACATTCCTCGTTACAGTGTGAATTGTAACTGGAACATTCCTCGTTACAGTGTGAATTGTAACTGGAACATCACCTCGTTACAGTGTGAATTGTAACTGGAACATCACCTCGTTACAGTGTGAATTGTAACTGGAACATCACCTCGTTACAGTGTGAATTGTAACTGGAACATCCTCGTTACAGTGTGAATTGTAACTGGAACATCCTCGTTACAGTGTGAATTGTAACTGGAACATCCTCGTTACAGTGTGAATTGTAACTGGAACATTCCTCATTACAGTGTGAATTGTAACTGGAACATTCCTCGTTACAGTGTGAATTGTAACTGGAACATCCTCGTTACAGTGTGAATTGTAACTGGAACATTCCTCGTTACAGTGTGAATTGTAACTGGAACATCACTCGTTACAGTGTGAATTGTAACTGGAACATCACCTCGTTACAGTGTGAATTGTAACTGGAACTCCTCGTTACAGTGTGAATTGTAACTGGAACATTTCTCGTTACAGTGTGAATTGTAACTGGAACATTCCTCATTACAGTGTGAATTGTAACTGGAATAACACCTCGTTACAGTGTGAATTGTAACTGGAACATTCCTCGTTACAGTGTGAATTGTAACTGGAACATCACCTCGTTACAGTGTGAATCGTAACTGGAACAACACCTCGTTACAGTGTGAATTGTAACTGGAACATCCTCGTTACAGTGTGAATTGTAACTGGAACATTCCTCGTTACAGTGTGAATTGTAACTGGAACATTTCTCGTTACAGTGTGAATTGTAACTGGAACATTCCTCGTTACAGTGTGAATTGTAACTGGAACATCACCTCGTTACAGTGTGAATCGTAACTGGAACAACACCTCGTTACAGTGTGAATTGTAACTGGAAACACCTCGTTACAGTGTGAATTGTAACTGGAACATTCTCTGTTACAGTGTGAATTGTAACTGGAACATTCCTCGTTACAGTGTGAATTGTAACTGGAACATACCTCGTTACAGTGTGAATTGTAACTGGAACATCACTAGTTACAGTGTGAATTGTAACTGGAACATTCCTCGTTACAGTGTGAATTGTAACTGGAACATTCCTCGTTACAGTGTGAATTGTAACTGGAACATCCTCGTTACAGTGTGAATTGTAACTGGAACATCCTAGTTACAGTGTGAACTGTAACTGGAACATCACCTCGTTACAGTGTGAATTGTAACTGGAACTCCTCGTTACAGTGTGAATTGCAACTGGAACATATCTCGTTACAGTGTGAATTGTAACTGGACCATTCCTCGTTACAGTGTGAATTGTAACTGGAACATCACCTCGTTACATTGTGAATTGTAACTGGAACTCCTCGTTACAGTGTGAATTGTAACTGGAACATTTCTCGTTACAGTGTGAATTGTAACTGGACCATTCCTCGCTACAGTGTGAATTGTAACTGGAACATTTCTCGTTACAATGTGAATTGTAACTGGACCATTCCTCGTTACAGTGTGAATTGTAACTGGAACATCACCTCGTTACAGTGTGAATTGTAACTGGAACATCACCTCGTTACAGTGTGAATTGTAACTGGAACATCACCTCGTTACAGTGTGAATTGTAACTGGAACATCCTTGTTACAGTGTGAATTGTAACTGGAACATTTCTCGTTACAGTGTGAATTGTAACAGGAACATTTCTCGTTACAGTGTGAATTGTAACTGGACCATTCCTCGTTACAGTGTGAATTGTAACTGGAACATCACCTCGTTACAGTGTGAATTGTAACTGGAACATCACCTCGTTACAGTGTGAATTGTAACTGGAACATCACCTCGTTACAGTGTGAATTGTAACTGGAACATCACCTCGTTACAGTGTGAATTGTAACTGGAACATCCTCGTTACAGTGTGAATTGTAACTGGAACATTCCTCGTTACAGTGTGAATTGTAACTGGAACATCCTCGTTACAGTGTGAAATGTAACTGGAACATCCTCGTTACAGTGTGAATTGTAACTGGAACATCACCTCGTTACAGTGTGAATTGTAACTGGAACTCCTCGTTACAGTGTGAATTGTAACTGGAACATTCCTCGTTACAGTGTGAATTGTAACTGGAACATTCCTCGTTACAGTGTGAATTGTAACTGGAACATCACCTCGTTACAGTGTGAATTGTAACTGGAACATCACCTCGTTACAGTGTGAATTGTAACTGGAACATCACCTCGTTACAGTGTGAATTGTAACTGGAACATCCTTGTTACAGTGTGAATTGTAACTGGAACATTTCTCGTTACAGTGTGAATTGTAACAGGAACATTTCTCGTTACAGTGTGAATTGTAACTGGACCATTCCTCGTTACAGTGTGAATTGTAACTGGAACATCACCTCGTTACAGTGTGAATTGTAACTGGAACATCACCTCGTTACAGTGTGAATTGTAACTGGAACATCACCTCGTTACAGTGTGAATTGTAACTGGAACATCCTCGTTACAGTGTGAATTGTAACTGGAACATTCCTCATTACAGTGTGAATTGTAACAGGAATAACACCTCATTACAGTGTGAATTGTAACTGGAACATTCCTCGTTACAGTGTGAATTGTAACTGGAACATCACCTCGTTACAGTGTGAATCGTAACTGGAACAACACCTCGTTACAGTGTGAATTGTAACTGGAACACCTCGTTACAGTGTGAATTGTAACTGGAACATTCCTCGTTACAGTGTGAATTGTAACTGGAACATTCCTCGTTACAGTGTGAATTGTAACTGGAACATCCTCGTTACAGTGTGAATTGTAACTGGAACATCACCTCGTTACAGTGTGAATTGTAACTGGAACATTCCTCGTTACAGTGTGAATTGTAACTGGAACATTCCTCGTTACAGTGTGAATTGTAACTGGAACATTCCTCGTTACAGTGTGAATTGTAACTGGAACATCACCTCGTTACAGTGTGAATTGTAACTGGAACATCACCTCGTTACAGTGTGAATTGTAACTGGAACATCACCTCGTTACAGTGTGAATTGTAACTGGAACATCACCTCGTTACAGTGTGAATTGTAACTGGAACATCCTTGTTACAGTGTGAATTGTAACTGGAACATTTCTCGTTACAGTGTGAATTGTAACAGGAACATTTCTCGTTACAGTGTGAATTGTAACTGGACCATTCCTCGTTACAGTGTGAATTGTAACTGGAACATCACCTCGTTACAGTGTGAATTGTAACTGGAACATCACCTCGTTACAGTGTGAATTGTAACTGGAACATCACCGCATTACAGTGTGAATTGTAACTGGAACATCACCTCGTTACAGTGTAAATTGTAACTGGAACATCCTTGTTACAGTGTGAATTGTAACTGGAACATTGCGCATTACAGTGTGAATTGTACAGGAATAACACCTCATTACAGTGTGAATTGTAACTGGAACATTCCTCATTACAGTGTGAATTGTAACAGGAATAACACCTCATTACAGTGTGAATTGTAACTGGACCATTCCTCGCTTACAGTGTGAATTGTAACTGGAACATTTCTCGTTACAATGTGAATTGTAACTGGAGCATTCCTCGTTACAGTGTGAATTGTAACTGGAACATCACCTCGTTACAGTGTGAATTGTAACTGGAACATCACCTCGTTACAGTGTGAATTGTAACTGGAACATCACCTCGTTACAGTGTGAATTGTAACTGGAACATCCTCGTTACAGTGTGAATTGTAACTGGAACATTTCTCGTTACAGTGTGAATTGTAACTGGAACATTCCTCGTTACAGTGTGAATTGTAACTGGACCATTCCTCGTTACAGTGTGAATTGTAACTGGAACATCACCTCGTTACAGTGTGAATTGTAACTGGAACATCACCTCGTTACAGTGTGAATTGTAACTGGAACATCACCTCGTTACAGTGTGAATTGTAACTGGAACATCCTCGTTACAGTGTGAATTGTAACTGGAACATTCCTCATTACAGTGTGAATTGTAACAGGAATAACACCTCATTACAGTGTGAATTGTAACTGGAACATTCCTCGTTACAGTTTGAATTGTAACTGGAACATCACCTCGTTACAGTGTGAATCGTAACTGGAACAACACCTCGTTACAGTGTGAATTGTAACTGGAACACCTCGTTACAGTGTGAATTGTAACTGGACCATTTCTTGTTACAGTGTGAATTGGAACTGGAACATTCCTCGTTACAGTGTGAATTGTAACTGGAACATTCCTCGTTACACTGTGAATTGTAACTGGAACATCACCTCATTACAGTGTGAATTGTAACTGGAACATTCCTCGTTACAGTGTCAATTGTAACTGGAACATTCCTCATTACAGTGTGAACTGTAACTGGAACATCCTCGTTACAGTGCGAATTGTAACTGGAACATCCTAGTTACAGTGTGAACTGTAACTAGAACATCACCTCGTTACAGTGTGAAATGTAACTGGAACTCCTCGTAACTGTGTGAATTGCAACTGGAACATATCTCGTTACAGTTGAAATGTAACTGGACCATTCCTCGTTACAGTGTGAATTGTAACTGGACCATCACCTCGTTACATTGTGAATTGTAACTGGAACTCCTCGTTACAGTGTGAATTGTAACTGGAACATTTCTCGTTACAGTGTGAATTGTAACTGGACCATTCCTCGCTACAGTGTGAATTGTAACTGGAACATTTCTCGTTACAATGTGAATTGTAACTGGACCATTCCTCGTTACAGTGTGAATTGTAACTGGAACATCACCTCGTTACAGTGTGAATTGTAACTGGAACATCACCTCGTTACAGTGTGAATTGTAACTGGAACATCACCTCGTTACAGTGTGAATTGTAACTGGAACATCCTTGTTACAGTGTGAATTGTAACTGGAACATTTCTCGTTACAGTGTGAATTGTAACTGGAACATTTCTCGTTACAGTGTGAATTGTAACTGGAACATTCCTCGTTACAGTGTGAATTGTAACTGGAACATCACCTCGTTACAGTGTGAATTGTAACTGGAACATCACCTCGTTACAGTGTGAATTGTAACTGGAACATCACCTCGTTACAGTGTGAATTGTAACTGGAACATCCTCGTTACAGTGTGAATTGTAACTGGAACATTCCTCGTTACAGTGTGAATTGTAACTGGAACATCACCTCGTTACAGTGTGAATTGTAACTGGAACACCTCGTTACAGTGTGAATTGTAACTGGAACATCCTCGTTACAGTGTGAATTGTAACTGGAACATCACCTCGTTACAGTGTGAATTGTAACTGGAACATCCTCGTTACAGTGTGAATTGTAACTGGAACATTCCTCGTTACAGTGTGAATGTAACTGGAACATCACTCGTTACAGTGTGAATTGTAACTGGAACATCCCTCGTTACAGTGTGAATTGTAACTGGAACATTTCTCGTTACAGTGTGAATTGTAACTGGACCATTCCTCGTTACAGTGTGAATTGTAACTGGAACATTCCTCGTTACAGTGTGAATTGTAACAGGAACATCACCTCGTTACAGTGTGAATTGTAACTGGAACATTCCTCGTTACAGTGTGAATTGTAACTGGAGCAACACCTCGTTACAGTGTGAATTGTAACTGGAACTCCACGTTACAGTGTGAATTGTAACTGGAACATTCCTCGTTACAGTGTGAATTGTAACTGGAACATTCCTCGTTACAGTGTGAATTGTAACTGGAACATCACCTCGTTACAGTGTGAATTGTAACTGGAACATCCTCGTTACAGTGTGAATTGTAACTGGAACATTCTCGTTACAGTGTGAATTGTAACTGGAACATTCCTCGTTACAGTGTGAATTGTAACTGGAACATCCTCGTTACAGTGTGAATTGTAACTGGAACATTCCTCGTTACAGTGTGAATTGTAACTGGAACATTCCTCGTTACAGTGTGAATTGTAACTGGAACATTCCTCGTTACAGTGTGAATTGTAACTGGAACATCACCTCGTTACAGTGTGAATTGTAACTGGAACATTCCTCGTTACAGTGTGAATTGTAACTGGAACAACACCTCGTTACAGTGTGAATTGTAACTGGAACATCCTCGTTACAGTGTGAATTGTAACTGGAACATTCTCGTTACAGTGTGAATTGTAACTGGAACATTCCTCGTTACAGTGTGAATTGTAACTGGAACATCACTCGTTACAGTGTGAATTGTAACTGGAACATCACCTCGTTACAGTGTGAATTGTAACTGGAACATCCTCGTTACAGTGTGAATTGTAACTGGAACATTCCTCATTACAGTGTGAATTGTAACTGGAACATCACCTCGTTACAGTGTGAATTGTAACTGGAACATCCTCGTTACAGTGTGAATTGTAACTGGAACATCACCTCGTTACAGTGTGAATTGTAACTGGAACATCCTCGTTACAGTGTGAAATGTAACTGGAACATCCTCGTTACAGTGTGAATTGTAACTGGAACATCACCTCGTTACAGTGTGAATTGTAACTGGAACATCCTCGTTACAGTGTGAATTGTAACTGGAACATTCCTCGTTACAGTGTGAATTGTAACTGGAACATCCTCGTTACAGTGTGAATTGTAACTGGAACATCCTCGTTACAGTGTGAATTGTAACTGGAACATTCCTCGTTACAGTGTGAATTGTAACTGGAACATCCTCGTTACAGTGTGAAATGTAACTGGAACATCCTCGTTACAGTGTGAATTGTAACTGGAACATCACCTCGTTACAGTGTGAATTGTAACTGGAACTCCTCGTTACAGTGTGAATTGCAACTGGAACATATCTCGTTACAGTGTGAATTGTAACTGGAACATTCCTCGTTACAGTGTGAATTGTAACTGGAACATCACCTCGTTACAGTGTGAATTGTAACTGGAACATCCTCGTTACAGTGTGAATTGTAACTGGAACATTCCTCGTTACAGTGTGAATTGTAACTGGAACATTCCTCGTTACAGTGTCAATTGTAACTGGAACATTCCTCATTACAGTGTGAACTGTAACTGGAACATCCTCGTTACAGTGTGAATTGTAACTGGAACATCACCTCGTTACAGTGTGAATTGTAACTGGAACATCACCTCGTTACAGTGTGAATTGTAACTGGAACATCACCTCGTTACAGTGTGAATTGTAACTGGAACATCCTTGTTACAGTGTGAATTGTAACTGGAACATTCCTCGTTACAGTGTGAATTGTAACTGGAACATTCCTCGTTACAGTGTGAATTGTAACTGGAACATTCCTCGTTACAGTGTGAATTGTAACTGGAACATCACTCGTTACAGTGTGAATTGTAACTGGAACATCACCTCGTTACAGTGTGAATTGTAACTGGAACATCACCTCGTTACAGTGTGAATTGTAACTGGAACATCACCGCATTACAGTGTGAATTGTAACTGGAACATCACCTCGTTACAGTGTGAATGTAACTGGAACAATCCTCTTTACAGTGTGAATTGTAACTGGAACATTCTCGTTACAGTGTGAATTGTAACTGGACATCACCTCAGTTACAGTGTGAATTGTAACTGGAACCATTCCTCGTTACAGTGTGAATTGTAACTGGAACATACCTCGTTACAGTGTGAATTGTAACTGGAACTCACCTCGTTACAGTGTGAATTGTAACTGGAACATCACCTCGTTACAGTGTGAATTGAATTGTAACTGAACATCCTCGTTACAGTGTGAATTGTAACTGGAACATTCCTCGTTACAGTGTGAATTGTAACTGGAACATACCTCGTTACAGTGTGAATTGTAACTGGAACATACCTCGTTACAGTGTGAATTGTAACTGGAACATCCTCGTTACAGTGTGAATTGTAACTGGAACATCACCTCGTTACAGTGTGAATTGTAACTGGAACATCCTCGTTACAGTGTGAATTGTAACTGGAACATTTCCTCGTTACAGTGTGAATTGTAACTGGAACATTCCTCGTTACAGTGTGAATTGTAACTGGAACATTCCTCGTTACAGTGTGAATTGTAACTGGAACATCACCTCGTTACAGTGTGAATTGTAACTGGAACATTCCTCGTTACAGTGTGAATTGTAACTGGAACATCCTCGTTACAGTGTGAATTGTAACTGGAACATCCCTCGTTACAGTGTGAATTGTAACTGGAACATTCCTCGTTACAGTGTGAATTGTAACTGGAACATTCCTCGTTACAGTGTGAATTGTAACTGGAACATTCCTCGTTACAGTGTGAATTGTAACTGGAACATCACCTCGTTACAGTGTGAATTGTAACTGGAACATCCTCGTTACAGTGTGAATTGTAACTGGAACATCACCTCGTTACAGTGTGAATTGTAACTGGAACATCCTCGTTACAGTGTGAATTGTAACTGGAACATTCCTCGTTACAGTGTGAATTGTAACTGGAACATCCTCGTTACAGTGTGAAATGTAACTGGAACATCCTCGTTACAGTGTGAATTGTAACTGGAACATCACCTCGTTACAGTGTGAATTGTAACTGGAACATTCCTCGTTACAGTGTGAATTGTAACTGGAACATTCCTCGTTACAGTGTGAATTGTAACTGGAACATTCCTCGTTACAGTGTGAATTGTAACTGGAACATTCCTCGTTACAGTGTGAATTGTAACTGGAACATCACCTCGTTACAGTGTGAATTGTAACTGGAACATCTCCTCGTTACAGTGTGAATTGTAACTGGAACATTCCTCGTTACAGTGTGAATTGTAACTGGACAACACCTCGTTACAGTGTGAATTGTAACTGGAACATTCCTCGTTACAGTGTGAATTGTAACTGGAACATTCCTCGTTACAGTGTGAATTGTAACTGGAACATCACCTCGTTACAGTGTGAATTGTAACTGGAACATCCTCGTTACAGTGTGAATTGTAACTGGAACATCACCTCGTTACAGTGTGAATTGTAACTGGAACATTCCTCGTTACAGTGTGAATTGTAACTGGAACATTCCTCGTTACAGTGTGAATTGTAACTGGAACATTTCTCGTTACAGTGTGAATTGTAACTGGAACATTCCTCGTTACAGTGTGAATTGTAACTGGAACATCACCTCGTTACAGTGTGAATTGTAACTGGAACATCACCTCGTTACAGTGTGAATTGTAACTGGAACATCACCTCGTTACAGTGTGAATTGTAACTGGAACATCACCTCGTTACAGTGTGAATTGTAACTGGAACATCCTCGTTACAGTGTGAATTGTAACTGGAACATTCCTCGTTACAGTGTGAATTGTAACTGGAAATCACCTCGTTACAGTGTGAATTGTAACTGGAACATTCCTCGTTACAGTGTGAATTGTAACTGGAACATCACCTCGTTACAGTGTGAATTGTAACTGGAACATCACCTCGTTACAGTGTGAATTGTAACTGGAACATACCTCGTTACAGTGTGAATTGTAACTGGAACATTCCTCGTTACAGTGTGAATTGTAACTGGAACATTCCTCGTTACAGTGTGAATTGTAACTGGAACATTCCTCGTTACAGTGTGAATTGTAACTGGAACATCCTCGTTACAGTGTGAATTGTAACTGGAACATCACCTCGTTACAGTGTGAATTGTAACTGGAACACCTCGTTACAGTGTGAATTGTAACTGGAACATCACCTCGTTACAGTGTGAATTGTAACTGGAACATTCCTCGTTACAGTGTGAATGTAACTGGAACATTCCTCGTTACAGTGTGAATTGTAACTGGAAAATTCTCGTTACAGTGTGAATTGTAACTGGACCATTCCTCGTTACAGTGTGAATTGTAACTGGAACATCACCTCGTTACAGTGTGAATTGTAACTGGAACATCACCTCGTTACAGTGTGAATTGTAACTGGAACATCACCTCGTTACAGTGTGAATTGTAACTGGAACATCACCTCGTTACAGTGTGAATTGTAACTGGAACATTCTCGTTACAGTGTGAATTGTAACTGGAACATTCCTCGTTACAGTGTGAATTGTAACTGGAACATCACCTCGTTACAGTGTGAATTGTAACTGGAACATTCCTCGTTACAGTGTGAATTGTAACTGGAACATCACCTCGTTACAGTGTGAATTGTAACTGGAACAACACCTCGTTACAGTGTGAATTGTAACTGGAACATCCTCGTTACAGTGTGAATTGTAACTGGACCATTCCTCGTTACAGTGTGAATTGTAACTGGAACATTCCTCGTTACAGTGTGAATTGTAACTGGAACATTCCTCGTTACAGTGTGAACTGTAACTGGAACATCCTCGTTACAGTGTGAATTGTAACTGGAACATCACCTCGTTACAGTGTGAATTGTAACTGGAACATCACCTCGTTACAGTGTGAATTGTAACTGGAACATCACCTCGTTACAGTGTGAATTGTAACTGGAACATCCTCGTTACAGTGTGAATTGTAACTGGACCATTCCTCGTTACAGTGTGAATTGTAACTGGAACATCCCTCGTTACAGTGTGAATTGTAACTGGAACATTCCTCGTTACAGTGTGAATTGTAACTGGAACATCACCTCGTTACAGTGTGAATTGTAACTGGAACATCACCTCGTTACAGTGTGAATTGTAACTGGAACATCCCTCGTTACAGTGTGAATTGTAACTGGAACATCACCTCGTTACAGTGTGAATTGTAACTGGAACATCCTCGTTACAGTGTGAATTGTAACTGGAACATTCCTCGTTACAGTGTGAATTGTAACTGGAACATTCCTCGTTACAGTGTGAATTGTAACTGGAACATTCCTCGTTACAGTGTGAATTGTAACTGGAACATCACTCGTTACAGTGTGAATTGTAACTGGAAATCACCTCGTTACAGTGTGAATTGTAACTGGAACAACACCTCGTTACAGTGTGAATTGTAACTGGAACATCACCTCGTTACAGTGTGAATTGTAACTGGAACATCCTCGTTACAGTGTGAATTGTAACTGGAACATCCTCGTTACAGTGTGAATTGTAACTGGAACATTCTTGTTACAGTGTGAATTGTAACTGGAACATTCCTCGTTACAGTGTGAATTGTAACTGGAACACACCTCGTTACAGTGTGAATTGTAACTGGAACATCACCTCGTTACAGTGTGAATTGTAACTGGAACATTCCTCGTTACAGTGTGAATTGTAACTGGACATACCTCGTTACAGTGTGAATTGTAACTGGAACATCACCTCGTTACAGTGTGAATTGTAACTGGAACATCACTCGTTACAGTGTGAATTGTAACTGGAACATCACCTCGTTACAGTGTGAATTGTAACTGGAACATTCCTCGTTACAGTGTGAATTGTAACTGGAACATCCCTCGTTACAGTGTGAATTGTAACTGGAACATCCTCGTTACAGTGTGAATTGTAACTGGAACATCACCTCGTTACAGTGTGAATTGTAACTGGAACATCACTCGTTACAGTGTGAATGTAACTGGAACATCACTCGTTACAGTGTGAATTGTAACTGGAACATCCTCGTTACAGTGTGAATTGTAACTGGACATTCCTCGTTACAGTGTGAATTGTAACTGGAACATCCTCGTTACAGTGTGAATTGTAACTGGAACATCCTCGTTACAGTGTGAATTGTAACTGGAACATCACCTCGTTACAGTGTGAATTGTAACTGGAACATTCCTCGTTACAGTGTGAATTGTAACTGGAACATTCCTCGTTACAGTGTGAATTGTAACTGGAACATCCTCGTTACAGTGTGAATTGTAACTGGAACATCACCTCGTTACAGTGTGAATTGTAACTGGAACATTCCTCGTTACAGTGTGAATTGTAACTGGAACATCACCTCGTTACAGTGTGAATTGTAACTGGAACATCCTCGTTACAGTGTGAATTGTAACTGGAACATCTCTCGTTACAGTGTGAATTGTAACTGGACACTCCTCGTTACAGTGTGAATTGTAACTGGAACATCCTCGTTACAGTGAGAATTGTAACTGGAACATCCTCGTTACAGTGTGAATTGTAACTGGAACATCACCTCGTTACAGTGTGAATTGTAACTGGACCATTCCTCGTTACAGTGTGAATTGTAACTGGAACATACCTCGTTACAGTGTGAATTGTAACTGGAACATTCTCGTTACAGTGTGAATTGTAACTGGAACATTCCTCGTTACAGTGTGAATTGTAACTGGAACATTCATCGTTACAGTGTGAATTGTAACTGGAACATCCTCGTTACAGTGTGAAATGTAACTGGAACATCCTCGTTACAGTGTGAATTGTAACTGGAACATCACCTCGTTACAGTGTGAATTGTAACTGGAACATCACCTCGTTACAGTGTGAATTGTAACTGGAACATCACCTCGTTACAGTGTGAATTGTAACTGGAACATCACCTCGTTACAGTGTGAATTGTAACTGGAACATTCCTCGTTACAGTGTGAATTGTAACTGGAACATCACCTCGTTACAGTGTGAATTGTAACTGGACCATTCCTCGTTACAGTGTGAATTGTAACTGGAACATCACCTCGTTACAGTGTGAATTGTAACTGGAACATCACCTCGTTACAGTGTGAATTGTAACTGGAACATCACCTCGTTACAGTGTGAATTGTAACTGGAACATCCTCGTTACAGTGTGAATTGTAACAGGAACATCACCTCGTTACAGTGTGAATTGTAACTGGAACATTCCTCGTTACAGTGTGAATTGTAACTGGAACATTCCTCGTTACAGTGTGAATTGTAACTGGAACATCCCTCGTTACAGTGTGAATTGTAACTGGAACATCACCTCGTTACAGTGTGAATTGTAACTGGAACATCACCTCGTTACAGTGTGAATTGTAACTGGAACATCCTCGTTACAGTGTGAATTGTAACTGGAACATTCCTCGTTACAGTGTGAATTGTAACTGGAACATCCTCGTTACAGTGTGAATTGTAACTGGAACATTCCTCGTTACAGTGTGAATTGTAACTGGAACATCACTCGTTACAGTGTGAATTGTAACTGGAACATCACCTCGTTACAGTGTGAATTGTAACTGGAACATCCTCGTTACAGTGTGAATTGTAACTGGAACATCCTCGTTACAGTGTGAATTGTAACTGGAACATTCCTCGTTACAGTGTGAATTGTAACTGGAACATTCCTCGTTACAGTGTGAATTGTAACTGGAACATCTCGTTACAGTGTGAATTGTAACTGGAACATCACCTCGTTACAGTGTGAATTGTAACTGGAACATCACCTCGTTACAGTGTGAATTGTAACTGGAACATCCCTCGTTACAGTGTGAATTGTAACTGGAACATCCTCGTTACAGTGTGAATTGTAACTGGAACATTCCTCGTTACAGTGTGAATTGTAACTGGAACATCTCTCGTTACAGTGTGAATTGTAACTGGAACATTCCTCGTTACAGTGTGAATTGTAACTGGAACATCACCTCGTTACAGTGTGAATTGTAACTGGAACATTCCTCGTTACAGTGTGAATTGTAACTGGAACATCACCTCGTTACAGTGTGAATTGTAACTGGAACATCACCTCGTTACAGTGTGAATTGTAACTGGAACATCACTCGTTACAGTGTGAATTGTAACTGGAACATCCTCGTTACAGTGTGAATTGTAACTGGAACATTCCTCGTTACAGTGTGAATTGTAACTGGAACATTCCTCGTTACAGTGTGAATTGTAACTGGAACATACCTCGTTACAGTGTGAATTGTAACTGGAACATTCCTCGTTACAGTGTGAATTGTAACTGGAACATCACCTCGTTACAGTGTGAATTGTAACTGGAACATCCTCGTTACAGTGTGAATTGTAACTGGAACATCACTCGTTACAGTGTGAATTGTAACTGGAACTTCCTCGTTACAGTGTGAATTGTAACTGGAACATTCTCGTTACAGTTGAATTGTAACTGGACCATTCCTCGTTACAGTGTGAATTGTAACTGGAACATCCTCGTTACAGTGTGAATTGTAACTGGAACATCCTCGTTACAGTGTGAATTGTAACTGGAACATTCCTCGTTACAGTGTGAATTGTAACTGGACCATTCCTCGTTACAGTGTGAATTGTAACTGGAACATCTCGTTACAGTGTGAATTGTAACTGGAACATCCTCGTTACAGTGTGAATTGTAACTGGAACATCACTCGTTACAGTGTGAATTGTAACTGGAACACACCTCGTTACAGTGTGAATTGTAACTGGAACATCACCTCGTTACAGTGTGAATTGTAACTGGAACATTCCTCGTTACAGTGTGAATTGTAACTGGACATTCCTCGTTACAGTGTGAATTGTAACTGGAACATTCTCGTTACAGTGTGAATTGTAACTGGAACATTCCTCGTTACAGTGTGAATTGTAACTGGAACATCACCTCGTTACAGTGTGAATTGTAACTGGAACATCACCTCGTTACAGTGTGAATTGTAACTGGAACATCACCTCGTTACAGTGTGAATTGTAACTGGAACATCCTCGTTACAGTGTGAATTGTAACTGGAACATTCCTCGTTACAGTGTGAATTGTAACTGGAACATTCCTCGTTACAGTGTGAATTGTAACTGGAACATTCCTCGTTACAGTGTGAATTGTAACTGGAACATCACCTCGTTACAGTGTGAATTGTAACTGGAACATTCCTCGTTACAGTGTGAATTGTAACTGGAACATCCTCGTTACAGTGTGAATTGTAACTGGAACATCACCTCGTTACAGTGTGAATTGTAACTGGAACATCCTCGTTACAGTGTGAATTGTAACTGGAACATTCCTCGTTACAGTGTGAATTGTAACTGGAACATTCCTCGTTACAGTGTGAATTGTAACTGGAACATCCTCGTTACAGTGTGAATTGTAACTGGAACATCACCTCGTTACAGTGTGAATTGTAACTGGAACATCCTCGTTACAGTGTGAATTGTAACTGGAACATCACCTCGTTACAGTGTGAATTGTAACTGGAACATTCCTCGTTACAGTGTGAATTGTAACTGGAACATCCTCGTTACAGTGTGAATTGTAACTGGAACATTCCTCGTTACAGTGTGAATTGTAACTGGAACATTCCTCGTTACAGTGTGAATTGTAACTGGAACATCACCTCGTTACAGTGTGAATTGTAACTGGAACATCCTCGTTACAGTGTGAATTGTAACTGGAACATCACCTCGTTACAGTGTGAATTGTAACTGGAACATCACCTCGTTACAGTGTGAATTGTAACTGGAACATTCCTCGTTACAGTGTGAATTGTAACTGGAACATTCATCGTTACAGTGTGAATTGTAACTGGAACATCACCTCGTTACAGTGTGAATTGTAACTGGAACATTCCTCATTACAGTGTGAATTGTAACTGGAACAACACCTCGTTACAGTGTGAATTGTAACTGGAACATCCTCGTTACAGTGTGAATTGTAACTGGAACATCACTCGTTACAGTGTGAATTGTAACTGGAACATCACCTCGTTACAGTGTGAATTGTAACTGGAACATCCTCGTTACAGTGTGAATTGTAACTGGACCATTCTTCGTTACAGTGTGAATTGTAACTGGAACATCCTCGTTACAGTGTGAATTGTAACTGGAACATTCCTCGTTACAGTGTGAATTGTAACTGGAACCAACCTCGTTACAGTGTGAATTGTAACTGGAACATCCTCGTTACAGTGTGAATTGTAACTGGAACATCACCTCGTTACAGTGTGGAATTGTAACTGGAACATCTCCTCGTTACAGTGTGAATTGTAACTGGAACATTCCTCGTTACAGTGTGAATTGTAACTGGAACATCCTCGTTACAGTGTGAATTGTAACTGGAACATACCTCGTTACAGTGTGAATTGTAACTGGAACATCTCCTCGTTACAGTGTGAATTGTAACTGGAACATTTCTCGTTACAGTGTGAATTGTAACTGGAACATTCCTCGTTACAGTGTGAATTGTAACTGGAACATTCTCGTTACAGTGTGAATTGTAACTGGACCATTCCTCGTTACAGTGTGAATTGTAACTGGAACATCACCTCGTTACAGTGTGAATTGTAACTGGAACATCACCTCGTTACAGTGTGAATAGTAACTGGAACATCACCTCGTTACAGTGTGAATTGTAACTGGAACAACATCTCGTTACAGTGTGAATTGTAACTGGAACATTCCTCGTTAAATTGTGAATTGTAACAGCAACATCACCTCGTTACAGATGGAATAGTAACTGGAACATCTCGTTACAGTGTGAATTGTAACTGGAACATCACCTCATTACAGTGTGAATTGTAACTGGAACATCACCTCGTTACATTGTGAATTGTAACTGGAATCCTCGTTACAGTGTGAATTGTAACTGGAACATTTCTCGTTACAGTGTGAATTGTAACTGGAACATTCCTCGTTACAGTGTGAATTGTAACTGGAACATTCTCGTTACAGTGTGAATTGTAACTGGAACATTCCTCGTTACAGTGTGAATTGTAACTGGAACAACACCTCGTTACAGTGTGAATTGTAACTGGAACATTCCTCGTTACAGTGTGAATTGTAACTGGAACATCACCTCGTTACAGTGTGAATTGTAACTGGAACATCACCTCGTTACAGTGTGAATTGTAACTGGAACATCACCTCGTTACAGTGTGAATTGTAACTGGAACTCCTCGTTACAGTGTGAATTGTAACTGGAACATTTCTCGTTACAGTGTGAATTGTAACTGGAACATTCCTCGTTACAGTGTGAATTGTAACTGGAACATTCCTCGTTACAGTGTGAATTGTAACTGGAACATTCCTCGTTACAGTGTGAATTGTAACAGGAACATCACCTCGTTACAGTGTCAATTGCAACTGGAACATTCCTCGTTACAGTGTGAATTGTAACTGGAGCAACACCTCGTTACAGTGTGAATTGTAACTGGAACTCCACGTTACAGTGTGAATTGTAACTGGAACATTTCTCATTACAGTGTGAATTGTAACTGGACCATTCATCGTTACAGTGTGAATTGTAACTGGAACATCACCTCGTTACAGTGTGAATTGTAACTGGAACATTCTCGTTACAGTGTGAATTGTAACTGGAACATTCCTCGTTACAGTTGAAATGTAACTGGACCATTCCTCGTTACAGTGTGAATTGTAACTGGAACATCACCTCGTTACAGTGTGAATTGTAACTGGAACATCCTCGTTACAGTGTGAATTGTAACTGGAACATCACTCGTTACAGTGTGAATTGTAACTGGAACATTCTCGTTACAGTGTGAATTGTAACTGGAACAATCCTCGTTACAGTGTGAATTGTAACTGGAACATTCCTCGTTACAGTGTGAATTGTAACTGGAACATTCCTCGTTACAGTGTGAATTGTAACTGGAACATTCCTCGTTACAGTGTGAATTGTAACTGGAACATCACCTCGTTACAGTGTGAATTGTAACTGGAACATCACCTCGTTACAGTGTGAATTGTAACTGGAACATCCTCGTTACAGTGTGAATTGTAACTGGAATATCACCTCATTACAGTGTGAATTGTAACTGGAACATCACCTCGTTACAGTGTGAATTGTAACTGGAACATTCCTCGTTACAGTGTGAATTGTAACAGGAATAACACCTCATTACAGTGTGAATTGTAACTGGAACATTCCTCGTTACAGTGTGAATTGTAACTGGAACATCACCTCGTTACAGTGTGAATCGTAACTGGAACAACACCTCGTTACAGTGTGAATTGTAACTGGAACATCCTCGTTACAGTGTGAATTGTAACTGGAACATCTCCTCGTTACAGTGTGAATTGTAACTGGAACATCCTCGTTACAGTGTGAATTGTAACTGGAACATTCCTCGTTACAGTGTGAATTGTAACTGGAACATCACCTCGTTACAGTGTGAATTGTAACTGGAACATCACCTCGTTACAGTGTGAATTGTAACTGGAACATCACCTCGTTACAGTGTGAATTGTAACTGGAACATCCTCGTTACAGTGTGAATTGTAACTGGAACATCACCTCGTTACAGTGTGAATTGTAACTGGAACATTCCTCGTTACAGTGTGAATTGTAACTGGAACATCCTCGTTACAGTGTGAATTGTAACTGGAACATTCCTCGTTACAGTGTGAATTGTAACTGGAACATCACCTCGTTACAGTGTGAATTGTAACTGGAACATCACCTCGTTACAGTGTGAATTGTAACTGGAACATCCTCGTTACAGTGTGAATTGTAACTGGAACATTCCTCGTTACAGTGTGAATTGTAACTGGAATATCACCTCGTTACAGTGTGAATTGTAACTGGAACATTCCTCGTTACAGTGTGAATTGTAACTGGAACATCACCTCGTTACAGTGTGAATTGTAACTGGAACATACCTCGTTACAGTGTGAATTGTAACTGGAACACCTCGTTACAGTGTGAATTGTAACTGGAACTCACCTCGTTACAGTGTGAATTGTAACTGGAACATTCCTCGTTACAGTGTGAATTGTAACTGGAACAATCCTCGTTACAGTGTGAATTGTAACTGGAACATCCTCGTTACAGTGTGAATTGTAACTGGAACATACCTCGTTACAGTGTGAATTGTAACTGGAACATCACCTCGTTACAGTGTGAATTGTAACTGGAACATCACCTCGTTACAGTGTGAATTGTAACTGGAACATCACCTCGTTACAGTGTGAATTGTAACTGGAACATCACCTCGTTACAGTGTGAATTGTAACTGGAACATCACCTCGTTACAGTGTGAATTGTAACTGGAACATTCCTCGTTACAGTGTGAATTGTAACTGGAACATCCTCGTTACAGTGTGAATTGTAACTGGAACATTCCTCGTTACAGTGTGAATTGTAACTGGAACCTTCCTCGTTACAGTGTGAATTGTAACTGGAACATCACCTCGTTACAGTGTGAATTGTAACTGGAACATCCTCGTTACAGTGTGAATTGTAACTGGAACATCACTCGTTACAGTGTGAATTGTAACTGGAACATTCCTCGTTACAGTGTGAATTGTAACTGGAACATTCCTCGTTACAGTGTGAATTGTAACTGGAACATCCTCGTTACAGTGTGAATTGTAACTGGAACATCCTCGTTACAGTGTGAATTGTAACTGGAACATCACCTCGTTACAGTGTGAATTGTAACAGGAACATCCCTCGTTACAGTGTGAATTGTAACTGGAACATTCTCGTTACAGTGTGAATTGTAACTGGAACATTCCTGTTACAGTGTGAATTGTAACTGGAACATTCTCGTTACAGTGTGAATTGTAACTGGAACATCCTCGTTACAGTGTGAATTGTAACTGGAACATCACTCGTTACAGTGTGAATTGTAACTGGAACATCCTCGTTACAGTGTGAATTGTAACTGGAACATCCTCGTTACAGTGTGAATTGTAACTGGAACATCACCTCGTTACAGTGTGAATTGTAACTGGAACATCCTCGTTACAGTGTGAATTGTAACTGGAACATCCTCGTTACAGTGTGAATTGTAACTGGAACATCCTCGTTACAGTGTGAATTGTAACTGGAACATTCCTCGTTACAGTGTGAATTGTAACTGGAACATCACCTCGTTACAGTGTGAATCGTAACTGGAACAACACCTCGTTACAGTGTGAATTGTAACTGGAACATTCCTCGTTACAGTGTGAATTGTAACTGGAACATTCCTCGTTACAGTGTGAATTGTAACTGGAACATCACCTCGTTACAGTGTGAATTGTAACTGGAACATCACCTCGTTACAGTGTGAATTGTAACTGGAACATCACCTCGTTACAGTGTGAATTGTAACTGGAACATCACCTCGTTACAGTGTGAATTGTAACTGGAACATCCTCTGTTACAGTGTGAATTGTAACTGGAACATTCCTCAGTTACAGTGTGAATTGTAACTGGAACATCTCCTCGTTACAGTGTGAATTGTAACTGGAACATTCCTCGTTACAGTGTGAATTGTAACTGGAACATCACCTCGTTACAGTGTGAATCTGTAACTGGAACAACACCTCGTTACAGTGTGAATTGTAACTGGAACATCCTCGTTACAGTGTGAATTGTAACTGGAACATTCCTCGTTACAGTGTGAATTGTAACTGGAACATTCCCTCGTTACAGTGTGAATTGTAACTGAACATTCCTCGTTACAGTGTGAATTGTAACTGGAACATTCCTCGTTACAGTGTGAATTGTAACTGGAACATCACCTCGTTACAGTGTCAATTGTAACTGGAACATTCCTCGTTACAGTGTGAATTGTAACTGAAGCAACAGCTCGTTACAGTGTGAATTGTAACTGGAACTCCTCGTTACAGTGTGAATTGTAACTGGAACATTTCTCAGTTACAGTGTGAATTGTAACTGGACCATTCATCGTTACAGTGTGAATTGTAACTGGAACATACCTCGTTACAGTGTGAATTGTAACTGGAACATCCTCGTTACAGTGTGAACTGTAACTGGAACATCACCTCGTTACAGTGTGAATTGTAACTGAACTCCTCGTTACAGTGTGAATTGTAACTGGAACATATCACGTTACAGTGTGAATTGTAACTGGACCATTCCTCGTTACAGTGTGAATTGTAACTGGAACATTCCTCGTTACAGTGTGAATTGTAACTGGAACATCACCTCGTTACAGTGTGAATTGTAACTGGAACATCACCTCGTTACAGTGTGAATTGTAACTGGAACATCACCTCGTTACAGTGTGAATTGTAACTGGAACATCCTCGTTACAGTGTGAATTGTAACTGGAACATTCCTCGTTACAGTGTGAATTGTAACTGGAAAACACCTCGTTACAGTGTGAATTGTAACTGGAACATTCCTCGTTACAGTGTGAATTGTAACTGGAACATCACCTCGTTACAGTGTGAATTGTAACTGGAACAACACCTCGTTACAGTGTGAATTGTAACTGGAACATCCTCGTTACAGTGTGAATTGTAACTGGAACATCACCTCGTTACAGTGTGAATTGTAACTGGAACATCCCTCGTTACAGTGTGAATTGTAACTGGAACATCCTCGTTACAGTGTGAATTGTAACTGGAACATCACCTCGTTACAGTGTGAATTGTAACTGGAACATCCTCGTTACAGTGTGAATTGTAACTGGAACATCCTCGTTACAGTGTGAATTGTAACTGGAACATTCCTCGTTACAGTGTGAATTGTAACAGGAACAACACCTCATTACAGTGTGAATTGTAACTGGAACATCCTCGTTACAGTGTGAATTGTAACTGGAACATCACTCGTTACAGTGTGAATCGTAACTGGAACATCACCTCGTTACAGTGTGAATTGTAACTGGAACACCTCGTTACAGTGTGAATTGTAACTGGAACCATTTCTGTTACAGTGTGAATTGTAACTGGAACATTCCTCGTTACAGTGTGAATTGTAACTGGAACATTCCTCGTTACAGTGTGAATTGTAACTGGAACATTCCTCGTTACAGTGTGAATTGTAACAGGAACATCACCTCGTTACAGTGTCAATTGCAACTGGAACATTCCTCGTTACAGTGTGAATTGTAACTGGAGCAACACCTCGTTACAGTGTGAATTGTAACTGGAACTCCTCGTTACAGTGTGAATTGTAACTGGAACATTTCTCATTACAGTTTGAATTGTAACTGGACCATTCATCGTTACAGTGTGAATTGTAACTGGAACATCCTCGTTACAGTGTGAATTGTAACTGGAACATCCTCGTTACAGTGTGAATTGTAACTGGAACATCACCTCGTTACAGTGTGAATTGTAACTGGAACATCCTCGTTACAGTGTGAATTGTAACTGGAACATATCTCGTTACAGTGTGAATTGTAACTGGACCATTCCTCGTTACAGTGTGAATTGTAACTGGAACATCACCTCGTTACAGTGTGAATTGTAACTGGAACATTCCTCGTTACAGTGTGAATTGTAACTGGACCATACCTCGTTACAGTGTGAATTGTAACTGGAACATTCTCGTTACAGTGTGAATTGTAACTGGAACATTCCTCGTTACAGTGTGAATTGTAACTGGAACATCACCTCGTTACAGTGTGAATTGTAACTGGAACATCACCTCGTTACAGTGTGAATTGTAACTGGAACATCACCTCGTTACAGTGTGAATTGTAACTGGAACATACTCGTTACAGTGTGAATTGTAACTGGAACATCACCTCGTTACAGTGTGAATTGTAACTGGAACATCCCTCGTTACAGTGTGAATTGTAACTGGAACATCCTCGTTACAGTGTGAATTGTAACTGGAACATCCTCGTTACAGTGTGAAATGTAACTGGACCATTCCTCGTTACAGTGTGAATTGTAACTGGAACATCACCTCGTTACAGTGTGAATTGTAACTGGAACATCCTCGTTACAGTGTGAATTGTAACTGGAACATCACTCGTTACAGTGTGAATTGTAACTGGAACATCCTCGTTACAGTGTGAATTGTAACTGGAACATCCTCGTTACAGTGTGAATTGTAACTGGAACATTCCTCGTTACAGTGTGAATTGTAACTGGAACATCCTCGTTACAGTGTGAATTGTAACTGGAACATCACCTCGTTACAGTGTGAATTGTAACTGGAACATCACCTCGTTACAGTGTGAATTGTAACTGGAACATCCTCGTTACAGTGTGAATTGTAACTGGAACATATCCTCGTTACAGTGTGAATTGTAACTGGAACATCCTCGTTACAGTGTGAATTGTAACTGGAACATTCCTCGTTACAGTGTGAATTGTAACTGGAACCATCACCTCGTTACAGTGTGAATTGTAACTGGAACATTCCTCGTTACAGTGTGAATTGTAACTGGAACATCACCTCGTTACAGTGTGAATTGTAACTGGAACATCCTCGTTACAGTGTGAATTGTAACTGGAACATCCTCGTTACAGTGTGAATTGTAACTGGAACATCTCCTCGTTACAGTGTGAATTGTAACTGGAACATCACCTCGTTACAGTGTGAATTGTAACTGGAACATCCTTGTTACAGTGTGAATTGTAACTGGAACATTCCTCGTTACAGTGTGAATTGTAACTGGAAAACACCTCGTTACAGTGTGAATTGTAACTGGAACATTCCTCGTTACAGTGTGAATTGTAACTGGAACATCACCTCGTTACAGTGTGAATTGTAACTGGAACAACACCTCGTTACAGTGTGAATTGTAACTGGAACACCTCGTTACAGTGTGAATTGTAACTGGAACATCACCTCGTTACAGTGTGAATTGTAACTGGAACATCACCTCGTTACAGTGTGAATTGTAACTGGAACATCACCTCGTTACAGTGTGAATTGTAACTGGAACATCACCTCGTTACAGTGTGAATTGTAACTGGAACATCACCTCGTTACAGTGTGAATTGTAACTGGAACATCCTCGTTACAGTGTGAATTGTAACTGGAACATTCCTCGTTACAGTGTGAATTGTAACTGGAAAACACCTCGTTACAGTGTGAATTGTAACTGGAACATTCCTCGTTACAGTGTGAATTGTAACTGGAACATCACCTCGTTACAGTGTGAATTGTAACTGGAACAACACCTCGTTACAGTGTGAATTGTAACTGGAACACCTCGTTACAGTGTGAATTGTAACTGGAACATCCTTGTTACAGTGTGAATTGTAACTGGAACATTTCTCGTTACAGTGTGAATTGTAACAGGAACATTTCTCGTGACAGTGTGAATTGTAACTGGACCATTCCTCGTTACAGTGTGAATTGTAACTGGAACATCACCGCATTACAGTGTGAATTGTAACTGGACCATTTCTTGTTACAGTGTGAATTGTAACTGGAACATTCCTCGTTACAGTGTGAATCGTAACTGGAACAACACCTCGTTACAGTGTGAATTGTAACTGGAACATCCTCGTTACAGTGTGAATTGTAACTGGAACATCACCTCGTTACAGTGTGAATTGTAACTGGAACATCACCTCGTTACAGTGTGAATTGTAACTGGAACATCACCTCGTTACAGTGTGAATTGTAACTGGAACATCACCTCGTTACAGTGTGAATTGTAACTGGAACATCACCTCGTTACAGTGTGAATTGTAACTGGAAACATCCTCGTTACAGTGTGAATTGTAACTGGAACATTCCTCTTTACAGTGTGAATTGTAACTGGAATAACACCTCTTTACAGTGTGAATTGTAACTGGAACATTCCTCGTTACAGTGTGAATTGTAACTGGAACATCAACTCGTTACAGTGTGAATTGTAACTGGAACATCACCTCGTTACAGTGTGAATTGTAACTGGAACACCTCGTTACAGTGTGAATTGTAACTGGACCATTCTCGTTACAGTGTGAATTGTAACTGGAACATTCCTCGTTACAGTGTGAATTGTAACTGGAACATTCCTCGTTACAGTGTGAATTGTAACTGGAACATTCCTCGTTACAGTGTGAATTGTAACTGGAACATCACCTCGTTACAGTGTCAATTGTAACTGGAACATTCCTCGTTACAGTGTGAATTGTAACTGGAACATCACTCGTTACAGTGTGAATTGTAACTGGAACTCCTCGTTACAGTGTGAATTGTAACTGGAACATTCCTCAGTTACAGTGTGAATTGTAACTGGAACATTCATCGTTACAGTGTGAATTGTAACTGGAACATACCTCGTTACAGTGTGAATTGTAACTGGAACATCCTCGTTACAGTGTGAATTGTAACTGGAACATCACCTCGTTACAGTGTGAATTGTAACTGGAACATTCCTCGTTACAGTGTGAATTGTAACTGGAACATTCCTCGTTACAGTGTGAATTGTAACTGGAACATTCCTCGTTACAGTGTGAATTGTAACAGGAACATCACCTCGTTACAGTGTGAATTGTAACTGGAACATTCCTCGTTACAGTGTGACTTGTAACTGGACCATCCTCTTTACAGTGTGAATTGTAACTGGAACATTCTCGTTACAGTGTGAATTGTAACTGGACCATTCCTCGTTACAGTGTGAATTGTAACTGGAACATCACCTCGTTACAGTGTGAATTGTAACTGGAACATCCTCGTTACAGTGTGAATTGTAACTGGAACATCACCTCGTTACAGTGTGAATTGTAACTGGAACATCACCTCGTTACAGTAGTGAATTGTAACTGGAACATCCTCGTTACAGTGTGAATTGTAACTGGAACATATCTCGTTACAGTGTGAATTGTAACTGGAACATACCTCGTTACAGTGTGAATTGTAACTGGAACATTCCTCGTTACAGTGTGAATTGTAACTGGAACATCCTCGTTACAGTGTGAATTGTAACTGGAACATTCCTCGTTACAGTGTGAATTGTAACTGGACCATCACCTCGTTACAGTGTGAATTGTAACTGGAACATTCCTCGTTACAGTGTGAATTGTAACTGGAACATTCCTCGTTACACTGTGAATTGTAACTGCAACATCACCTCATTACAGTGTGAATTGTAACTGGAACATTCCTCGTTACAGTGTGAATTGTAACTGGAACACACCTCGTTACAGTGTGAATTGTAACTGGAACATCACTCGTTACAGTGTGAATTGTAACTGGAACTCCTCGTTACAGTGTGAATTGTAACTGAACATTTCTCGTTACAGTGTGAATTGTAACTGGACCATTCCTCGCTTACAGTGTGAATTGTAACTGGAACATTCTCGTTACAGTGTGAATTGTAACTGGAACATTCCTCGTTACAGTGTGAATTGATAACAGGAATAACACCTCATACAGTGTGAATTGTAACTGGAACATTCTCGTTACAGTGTGAATTGTAACTGGAACATCACCTCGTTACAGTGTGAATTAGTAACTGGAACATCACCTCGTTGCAGTGTGAATTGTAACTGGAACATCACCTCGTTACAGTGTGAATTGTAACTGGAACATCTCGTTACAGTGTGAATTGTAATTGGAACATTTCTCGTTACAGTGTGGAACTGTAACTGGACCATTCCTCGTTACAGTGTGAATTGTAACTGGAACATCACCTCGTTACAGTGTGAATTGTAACTGGAACTCCTCGTTACAGTGTGAATTGTAACTGGAACATTCCTCGTTACAGTGTGAATTGTAACAGGAACATTCCTCATTACAGTGTGAATTGCAACTGGAGCAACACCTCGTTACTGTGTGAATTGTAACTGGAACTCCATGTTACAGTGTGAATTGGAACTGGAACATTTCTCATTACAGTGTGAATTGTAACTGGACCATCCCTCGTTACAGTGTGAATTGTAACTGGAACATCCTCGTTACAGTGTGAATTGTAACTGGAACATCCTCGTTACAGTGTGAATTGTAACTGGAACATCACCTCGTTACAGTGTGAATTGTAACTGGAACTCCTCGTTACAGTGTGAATTGTAACTGGAACATCACCTCGTTACAGTGTGAATTGTAACTGGAACATCCTCGTTACAGTGTGAATTGTAACTGGAACATCACTCGTTACAGTGTGAATTGTAACTGGAACATTCCTCGTTACAGTGTGAATTGTAACAGGAACATCACCTCGTTACAGTGTGAATTGTAACTGGAACATTCCTCGTTACAGTGTGAATTGTAACTGGAACATTCCTCTTTACAGTGTGAATTGTAACTGGAACATTCCTCGTTACAGTGTGAATTGTAACTGGAACATCACCTCGTTACAGTGTGAATTGTAACTGGAACATTCCTCGTTACAGTGTGAATTGTAACTGGAACATCACCTCGTTACAGTGTGAATTGTAACTGGAACATCACCTCGTTACAGTGTGAATTGTAACTGGAACACACCTCGTTACAGTGTGAATTGTAACTGGAACATCACCTCGTTACAGTGTGAATCGTAACTGGAACATCTCTCGTTACAGTGTGAATTGTAACTGGAACATTCCTCGTTACAGTGTGAATTGTAACTGGAACATTCATCGTTACAGTGTGAATTGTAACTGGAACATCACCTCGTTACAGTGTGAATTATAATTGGAACATCACCTCGTTACAGTGTGAATTGTAACTGGAACATTCCTCGTTACAGCTGTGAATTGTAACTGGAACATCCTCGTTACAGTGTGAATTGTAACTGGAACATTCCTCGTTACAGTGTGAATTGTAACTGGAACATCACCTCGTTACAGTGTGAATTGTAACTGGAACATTCTCGTTACAGTGTGAATTGTAACTGGACCATTCCTCGTTACAGTGTGAATTGTAACTGGAACATCACCTCGTTACAGTGTGAATTGTAACTGGAACATCACTCGTTACAGTGTGAATTGTAACTGGAACATTCTCGTTACAGTGTGAATTGTAACTGGAACATTCCTCGTTACAGTGTGAATTGTAACTGGAACATTCCTCGTTACAGTGTGAATTGTAACTGGAACATCACCTCGTTACAGTGTGAATTGTAACTGGAACATCACCTCGTTACAGTGTGAATTGTAACTGGAACATCCTCGTTACAGTGTGAATTGTAACTGGAACATCACCTCGTTACAGTGTGAATTGTAACTGGAACATCCTCGTTACAGTGTGAATTGTAACTGGAACATTCCTCGTTACAGTGTGAATTGTAACTGGAACATTCCTCGTTACAGTGTGAATTGTAACTGGAACATCCTCGTTACAGTGTGAATTGTAACTGGAACATTCCTCGTTACAGTGTGAATTGTAACTGGAACATCACTCGTTACAGTGTGAATTGTAACTGGAACATCACCTCGTTACAGTGTGAATTGTAACTGGAACATCCTCGTTACAGTGTGAATTGTAACTGGAACATCTCCTCGTTACAGTGTGAATTGTAACTGGAACATTCCTCGTTACAGTGTGAATTGTAACTGGAACATTCCTCGTTACAGTGTGAATTGTAACTGGAACATCACCTCGTTACAGTGTGAATTGTAACTGGAACATCCTCGTTACAGTGTGAATTGTAACTGGAACATTCCTCGTTACAGTGTGAATTGTAACTGGAACATCACCTCGTTACAGTGTGAATTGTAACTGGAACATTCCTCGTTACAGTGTGAATTGTAACTGGAACATTCCTCGTTACAGTGTGAATTGTAACTGGAACATCACCTCGTTACAGTGTGAATTGTAACTGGAAATCACCTCGTTACAGTGTGAATTGTAACTGGAACATTCACCTCGTTACAGTGTGAATTGTAACTGGAACATCCCTCGTTACAGTGTGAATTGTAACTGGAACATTCCTCGTTACAGTGTGAATTGTAACTGGAACATCACCTCGTTACAGTGTGAATTGTAACTGGAACATCCCTCGTTACAGTGTGAATTGTAACTGGAACATTCCTCGTTACAGTGTGAATTGTAACTGGAACATCACCTCGTTACAGTGTGAATTGTAACTGGAACATTCCTCGTTACAGTGTGAATTGTAACTGGAAAACACCTCGTTACAGTGTGAATTGTAACTGGAACATTCCTCGTTACAGTGTGAATTGTAACTGGAACATCACCTCGTTACAGTGTGAATGTAACTGGAACATCCCTCGTTACAGTGTGAATTGTAACTGGAACACCTCGTTACAGTGTGAATTGTAACTGGAACATCCTCGTTACAGTGTGAATCGTAACTGGAACAACACCTCATTACAGTGTGAATTGTAACTGGAACATTCCTCGTTACAGTGTGAATTGTAACTGGAACATTCATCGTTACAGTGTGATTGTAACTGGAACATCACCTCGTTACAGTGTGAATTATAATTGGAACATCACCTCGTTACAGTGTGAATTGTAACTGGAACATCCTCGTTAAACTGTGAATTGTAACTGGAACATCACCTCGTTACTGTGTGAATTGTAACTGGAGCATTCCTCATTACAGTGTGAATTGTAACAGGAATAACACCTCATTACAGTGTGAATTGTAACTGGAACATTCCTCATTACAGTGTGAATTGTAACTGGAACATTCATCGTTACAGTGTGAATTGTAACTGGATATCACCTCGTTACAGTGTGAATCGTAACTGGAACAACACCTCGTTACAGTGTGAATTGTAACTGGATACATTCTCGTGTACAGTGTGAATTGTAACTGGTAACCATTCCTCGTTGTCAGTGTGACTTGTAACTGCGAACATCAGCTCGTTACAGTGTGAATTGTAACTGGAACTCCTCGTTACAGTGTGAATTGCAACTGGAACCTATCTCGTTACAGTGTGAATTGTAACTGGAACATTCCTCCGTTACAGTGGAATTAGTACTGGAACATCACCTCAGTACACTGTGAATTGCAACTGGAACAATCCTCGTTACAGTGTGAATTGTAACTGGAACATTCATCGTTACAGTGTGATTGTAACTGGAACATCACCGCTACCAGTGTGAATTATAACTGGAACATCTCTCGTTACAGTGTGAATTGTTAACAGGAACATTTCCTCTGTTACAGTGTGAATTGTAACTGGAACATCACCTCTTAATGTGTGAATTGTAACTGGTAGCATTCATCAGTTACAGTGTGAATTGTAACTGGAAAATTCCTCGTTAACAGTGTGAATTGTAACTGGAACAACACCTCAGTTACAGTGTGAATTGTAACTGGAACATCACCTCGTTACAGTGTGAATTGTAACTGGCAACATCACTCGTTACAGTGTGAATTGTAACTGGAACATCACCTCGTTACAGTGTGAATTGCAACTGGAACATCCTTGTTACAGTGTGAATTGTAACTGGAACATTCCTCATTACAGTGTGAATTGTAACAGGAATAACACCTCATTACAGTGTGAATTGTAACTGGAACATCCTTGTTACAGTGTGAATTGTAACTGGAACATCACCTCGTTGCAGTGTGAATCGTAACTGGAACAACACCTCGTTACAGTGTGAATTGTAACTGGAACACCTCGTTACAGTGTGAATTGTAACTGGAACATCACCTCGTTACAGTGTGAATTGTAACTGGAACATCACCTCGTTACAGTGTGAATTGTAACTGGAACATCACCTCGTTACAGTGTGAATTGTAACTGGAACATCACCTCGTTACAGTGTGAATTGTAACTGGAACATCACCTCGTTACAGTGTGAATTGTAACTGGAACATCCTTGTTACAGTGTGAATTGTAACTGGAACATTCCTCATTACAGTGTGAATTGTAACAGGAATAACACCTCATTACAGTGTGAATTGTAAACTGGAACATTCCTCGTTACAGTGTGAATTGTAACTGGAACATCACCTCGTTACAGTGTGAATCGTAACTGGAACAACACCTCGTTACAGTGTGAATTGTAACTGGAACACCTCGTTACAGTGTGAATTGTAACTGGACCATTTCTTGTTACAGTGTGAATTGTAACTGGAACATTCCTCGTTACAGTGTGAATTGTAACTGGAACATTCCTCGTTACAGTGTGAATTGTAACTGGAACATTCCTCGTTACAGTGTGAATTGTAACAGGAACATCACCTCGTTACAGTGTCGAATTGCAACTGGAACATTCCTCGTTACAGTGTGAATTGTAACTGGAACATCACCTCGTTGCAGTGTGAATCGTAACTGGAACAACACCTCGTTACAGTGTGAATTGTAACTGGAACACCTCGTTACAGTGTGAATTGTAACTGGAACATCACCTCGTTACAGTGTGAATTGTAACTGGAACATCACCTCGTTACAGTGTGAATTGTAACTGGAACATCACCTCGTTACAGTGTGAATTGTAACTGGAACATCACCTCGTTACAGTGTGAATTGTAACTGGAACATCACCTCGTTACAGTGTGAATTGTAACTGGAACATCCTTGTTACAGTGTGAATTGTAACTGGAACATTCCTCATTACAGTGTGAATTGTAACAGGAATAACACCTCATTACAGTGTGAATTGTAACTGGAACATTCCTCGTTACAGTGTGAATTGTAACTGGAACATCAACTCGTTACAGTGTGAATCGTAACTGGAACAACACCTCGTTACAGTGTGAATTGTAACTGGAACACCTCGTTACAGTGTGAATTGTAACTGGACCATTTCTGTTACAGTGTGAATTGTAACTGGAACATTCCTCGTTACAGTGTGAATTGTAACTGGAACATTCCTCGTTACAGTGTGAATTGTAACTGGAACATTCCTCGTTACAGTGTGAATTGTAACAGGAACATCACCTCGTTACAGTGTCAATTGCAACTGGAACATTCCTCGTTACAGTGTGAATTGTAACTGGAGCAACAGCTCGTTACAGTGTGAATTGTAACTGGAACTCCACGTTACAGTGTGAATTGTAACTGGAACATTTCTCATTACAGTTTGAATTGTAACTGGACCATTCATCGTTACAGTGTGAATTGTAACTGGAACATCCACGTTACAGTGCGAATTGTAACTGGAACATCCTCGTTACAGTGTGAACTGTAACTGGAACATCACCTCGTTACAGTGTGAATTGTAACTGGAACTCCTCGTTACAGTGTGAATTGCAACTGGAAAATATCTCGTTACAGTGTGAAATGTAACTGGACCATTCCTCGTTACAGTGTGAATTGTAACAGGAACATCACCTCGTTACAGTGTGAATTGTAACTGGAACATTTCTCGTTACAGTGTGAATTGTAACTGGACCATTCCTCGTTACAGTGTGAATTGTAACTGGAACATTCCTCGTTACAGTGTGAATTGTAACTGGAACATTCCTCGTTACAGTGTGAATTGTAACTGGAACATCACCTCGTTACAGTGTGAATTGTAACTGGAACATCACCTCGTTACAGTGTGAATTGTAACTGGAACATCACTCGTTACAGTGTGAATTGTAACTGGAACATCACCTCGTTACAGTGTGAATTGTAACTGGAACATCCTCAGTTACAGTGTGAATTGTAACTGGAAACACCTCATTACAGTGTGAATTGTAACTGGAACATTCCTCGTTACAGTGTGAATTGTAACTGGAACATCACCTCGTTACAGTGTGAATTGTAACTGGAACATTCCTCGTTACAGTGTGAATTGTAACTGGAACACACCTCGTTACAGTGTGAATTGTAACTGGAACTCCACGTTACAGTGTGAATTGTAACTGGAACACCCTCGTTACAGTGTGAACTGTAACTGGAACATCAGCTCGTTACAGTGTGAATTGTAACTGGAACATCCTCGTTACAGTGTGAATTGCAACTGGAACATATCTCGTTACAGTTGAAATGTAACTGGACCATTCTCGTTACAGTGTGAATTATAACTGGAACATCACCTCGTTACATTGTGAATTGCAACTGGAACTCCTCGTTACAGTGTGAATTGTAACTGGAACATTCTCGTTACAGTGTGAATTGTAACTGGACCATTCCTCGCTACAGTGTGAATTGTAACTGGAACATTTCTCGTTACAGTGTGAATTGTAACTGGAACATTCCTCGTTACAGTGTGAATTATAACAGGAATAACACCTCATTACAGTGTGAATTGTAACTGGAACATTGATCGTTACAGTGTGAATTGTAACTGGAACATCACCTCGTTACAGTGTGAATTTAAATTGGAACATCACCTCGTTGCAGTGTGAATTGTAACTGGACATCACCTCGTTACAGTGTGAATTGTAACTGGAACTCCTCGTTACAGTGTGAATTGTAATTGGAACATTTCTCGTTACAGTGTGAACTGTAACTGGACCATTCCTCGTTACAGTGTGAATTGTAACTGGAACATCACCTCGTTACAGTGTGAATTGTAACTGGAACTCCTCGTTACAGTGTGAATTGTAATTGGAACATTCTCGTTACAGTGTCAATTACAACTGGAACATTCCTTGTTACAGTGTGAATTGTAACTGGAGCAACAGCTCGTTACAGTGTGAATTGTAACTGGAACTCCTCGTTACAGTGTGAATTTTAACTGGAACATTCTTCATTACAGTTTGAATTGTAACTGGACCATTCATCGTTACAGTGTGAATTGTAACTGGAACATCCTCGTTACAGTGTGAATTGTAACTGGAACTCCTCGTTACAGTGTGAATTGCAACTGGAAAATATCTCGTTACAGTGTGAAATGTAACTGGAACATTCCTCGTTACAGTGTGAATTGCAACAGGAACATCACCTCGTTACAGTGTGAATTGTAACTGGAACATCCTCGTTACAGTGTGAATTGTAACTGGAAAATCACTCGTTACAGTGTGAATTGTAACTGGACCATTCCTCGTTACAGTGTGAATTGTAACTGGAACATCACCTCGTTACAGTGTGAATTGTAATTGTAACATTTCTCGTTACAGTGTGACCTGTAACTGGACCATTCCTCTTTACAGTGTGAATTGTAACTGGAACATTTCTCGTTACAGTGTGAATTGTAACAGGAATAACACCTCATTACAGTGTGAATTGTAACTGGAACATTCCTCGTTACAGTGTGAATTGTAACTGGAACATCACCTCGTTACAGTGTGAATCGTAACTGGAACAACACCTCGTTACAGTGTGAATTGTAACTGGAACACCTCGTTACAGTGTGAATTGTAACTGGAACATCACCTCGTTACAGTGTGAATCGTAACTGGAACAACACCTCATTATAGTGTGAATTGTAACTGGAACATTCCTCGTTACAGTGTGAATTGTAACTGGAACATCATCGTTACAGTGTGAATTGTAACTGGAACATCACCTCGTTACAGTGTGAATTATAATTGGAACATCACCTCGTTACAGTGTGAATTGTAACTGGAACATTCCTCGTTAAACTGTGAATTGTAACTGGAACATCACCTCGTTACTGTGTGAATTGTAACTGGAGCATTCCTCATTACAGTGTGAATTGTAACAGGAATAACACCTCATTACAGTGTGAATTGTAACTGGAACATTCCTCATTACAGTGTGAATTGTAACTGGAACATTCATCGTTACAGTGTGAATTGTAACTGGAATATCACCTCGTTACAGTGTGAATCGTAACTGGAACAACACCTCGTTACAGTGTGAATTGTAACTGGAACATTTCTTGTTACAGTGTGAATTGTAAATGGAAAATTCCTCGTTACAGTGTGAATTGTAACTGGAACATCACCTCGTTACAGTGTGAATTGTAACTGGAACATTCCTCGTTACACTGTGAATTGTAACTGGAACATCACCTCGTTACAGTGTGAATTGTAACTGGAACACCTCGTTACAGTGTGAATTGTAACTGGAATATCACCTCATTACAGTTTGTATTGTAATGGGAACATCACCTCGTTACAGTGTGAATAGTAACTGGAACATTCCTCGATACAGTGTGAATTGTAACAGGAACATCACCTCGTTACAGTGTGAATTGTAACTGGAACATGCCCCGTTACAGTGTGAATTGTAACTGGAACATTCCTCGTTACAGTGTGAATTGTAACTGGAACATCACCTCGTTACAGTGTGAATTGTAACTGGAACATCACCTCGTTACAGTGTGAATTGTAACTGGAACAACACCTCGTTACAGTGTGAATAGTAACTGGAACAACACCTCGTTACAGTGTGAATTGTAACTGGAACATTCCTCGTTACAGTGAGAATTGTAATAGCAACATCAACTCGTTACAGTGTGAATTGTAACTGGAACATCACCTCGTTACAGTGTGAATTGCAACTGGAACATCCTTGTTACAGTGTGAATTGTAACTGGAACATTCCTCATTACAGTGTGAATTGTAACAGGAATAACACCTCATTACAGTGTGAATTGTAACTGGAACATTCCTTGTTACAGTGTGAATTGTAACTGGAACATCACCTCGTTGCAGTGTGAATCGTAACTGGAACAACACCTCGTTACAGTGTGAATTGTAACTGGAACACCTCGTTACAGTGTGAATTGTAACTGGAACATCACCTCGTTACAGTGTGAATTGTAACTGGAACATCACCTCGTTACAGTGTGAATTGTAACTGGAACATCACCTCGTTACAGTGTGAATTGTAACTGGAACATCACCTCGTTACAGTGTGAATTGTAACTGGAACATCACCTCGTTACAGTGTGAATTGTAACTGGAACATCCTTGTTACAGTGTGAATTGTAACTGGAACATTCCTCATTACAGTGTGAATTGTAACAGGAATAACACCTCATTACAGTGTGAATTGTAACTGGAACATTCCTCGTTACAGTGTGAATTGTAACTGGAACATCAACTCGTTACAGTGTGAATCGTAACTGGAACAACACCTCGGTACAGTGTGAATTGTAACTGGAACACCTCGTTACAGTGTGAATTGTAACTGGACCATTTCTTGTTACAGTGTGAATTGTAACTGGAACATTCCTCGTTACAGTGTGAATTGTAACTGGAACATTCCTCGTTACAGTGTGAATTGTAACTGGAACATTCCTCGTTACAGTGTGAATTGTAACAGGAACATCACCTCGTTACAGTGTCAATTGCAACTGGAACATTCCTCGTTACAGTGTGAATTGTAACTGGAACATCACCTCGTTACAGTGTGAATCGTAACTGGAACAACACCTCGTTACAGTGTGAATTGTAACTGGAACACCTCGTTACAGTGTGAATTGTAACTGGAACATCACCTCGTTACAGTGTGAATTGTAACTGGAACATCACCTCGTTACAGTGTGAATTGTAACTGGAACATCACCTCGTTACAGTGTGAATTGTAACTGGAACATCACCTCGTTACAGTGTGAATTGTAACTGGAACATCACCTCGTTACAGTGTGAATTGTAACTGGAACATCCTTGTTACAGTGTGAATTGTAACTGGAACATTCCTCATTACAGTGTGAATTGTAACAGGAATAACACCTCATTACAGTGTGAATTGTAACTGGAACATTCCTCGTTACAGTGTGAATTGTAACTGGAACATCAACTCGTTACAGTGTGAATCGTAACTGGAACAACACCTCGGTACAGTGTGAATTGTAACTGGAACACCTCGTTACAGTGTGAATTGTAACTGGACCATTTCTTGTTACAGTGTGAATTGTAACTGGAACATTCCTCGTTACAGTGTGAATTGTAACTGGAACATTCCTCGTTACAGTGTGAATTGTAACAGGAACATCACCTCGTTACAGTGTCAATTGCAACTGGAACATTCCTCGTTACAGTGTGAATTGTAACTGGAGCAACAGCTCGTTACAGTGTGAATTGTAACTGGAACTCCACGTTACAGTGTGAATTGTAACTGGAACATTTCTCATTACAGTTTGAATTGTAACTGGACCATTCATCGTTACTGTGTGAATTGTAACTGGAACATCCACGTTACAGTGCGAATTGTAACTGGAACATCCTCGTTACAGTGTGAACTGTAACTGGAACATCACCTCGTTACAGTGTGAATTGTAACTGGAACTCCTCGTTACAGTGTGAATTGCAACTGGAAAATATCTCGTTACAGTGTGAAATGTAACTGGACCATTCCTCGTTACAGTGTGAATTGTAACAGGAACATCACCTCGTTACAGTGTGAATTGTAATTGTAACATTCTCGTTACAGTGTGACCTGTAACTGGACCATTCCTCTTTACAGTGTGAATTGTAACTGGAACATTTCTCGTTACAGTGTGAATTGTAACTAGACCATTCCTCGTTACAGTGTGAATTGTAACTGGAACATCACCTCGTTACAGTGTGAATTGTAACTGGAACATCACCTCGTTACAGTGTGAATTGTAACTGGAACATCAACTCGTTACAGTGTGAATTGTAACTGGAACATCACCTCATTACAGTGTGAATTGTAACTGGAACATTCCTCATTACAGTGTGAATTGTACAGGAATAACACCTCATTACAGTGTGAATTGTAACTGGAACATTCCTCGTTACAGTGTGAATTGTAACTGGAACATCACCTCGTTACAGTGTCAATTGCAACTGGAACATTCCTTGTTACAGTGTGAATTGTAACTGGAGCAACACCTCGTTACAGTGTGAATTGTAACTGGAACTCCACGTTACAGTGTGAATTGTAACTGGAACACCCTCGTTAAAGTGTGAACTGTAACAGGAACATCAGCTCGTTACAGTGTGAATTGTAACTGGAACTCCTCGTTACAGTGTGAATTGCAACTGGAACATATCTCGTTACAGTTGAAATGTAACTGGACCATTCCTCGTTACAGTGTGAATTATAACTGGAACATCACCTCGTTACATTGTGAATTGCAACTGGAACTCCTCGTTACAGTGTGAATTGTAACTGGAACATTTCTCGTTACAGTGTGAATTGTAACTGGACCATTCCTCGCTACAGTGTGAATTGTAACTGGAACATTTCTCGTTACAGTGTGAATTGTAACTGGAACATTCCTCGTTACAGTGTGAATTATAACAGGAATAACACCTCATTACAGTGTGAATTGTAACTGGAACATTGATCGTTACAGTGTGAATTGTAACTGGAACATCACCTCGTTACAGTGTGAATTAAAATTGGAACATCACCTCGTTGCAGTGTGAATTGTAACTGGAACATCACCTCGTTACAGTGTGAATTGTAACTGGAACTCCTCGTTACAGTGTGAATTGTAATTGGAACATTTCTCGTTACAGTGTGAACTGTAACTGGACCATTCCTCGTTACAGTGTGAATTGTAACTGGAACATCACCTCGTTACAGTGTGAATTGTAACTGGAACTCCTCGTTACAGTGTGAATTGTAATTGGAACATTTCTCGTTACAGTGTCAATTACAACTGGAACATTCCTTGTTACAGTGTGAATTGTAACTGGAGCAACAGCTCGTTACAGTGTGAATTGTAACTGGAACTCCACGTTACAGTGTGAATTTTAACTGGAACATTTCTCATTACAGTTTGAATTGTAACTGGACCATTCATCGTTACAGTGTGAATTGTAACTGGAACATCCTCGTTACAGTGTGAATTGTAACTGGAACTCCTCGTTACAGTGTGAATTGCAACTGGAAAATATCTCGTTACAGTGTGAAATGTAACTGGACCATTCCTCGTTACAGTGTGAATTGCAACAGGAACATCACCTCGTTACTGTGTGAATTGTAACTGGAACTCCTCGTTACAGTGTGAATTGCAACTGGAAAATATCTCGTTACAGTGTGAAATGTAACTGGACCATTCCTCGTTACAGTGTGAATTATAACAGGAACATCACCTCGTTACAGTGTGAATTGTAATTGTAACATTTCTCGTTACAGTGTGACCTGTAACTGGACCATTCCTCTTTACAGTGTGAATTGTAACTGGAACATTTCTCGTTACAGTGTGAATTGTAACAGGAATAACACCTCATTACAGTGTGAATTGTAACTGGAACATTCCTCGTTACAGTGTGAATTGTAACTGGAACATCACCTCGTTACAGTGTGAATCGTAACTGGAACAACACCTCGTTACAGTGTGAATTGTAACTGGAACACCTCGTTACAGTGTGAATTGTAACTGGAACATCACCTCGTTACAGTGTGAATCGTAACTGGAACAACACCTCATTATAGTGTGAATTGTAACTGGAACATTCCTCGTTACAGTGTGAATTGTAACTGGAACATTCATCGTTACAGTGTGAATTGTAACTGGAACATCACCTCGTTACAGTGTGAATTATAATTGGAACATCACCTCGTTACAGTGTGAATTGTAACTGGAACATTCCTCGTTAAACTGTGAATTGTAACTGGAACATCACCTCGTTACTGTGTGAATTGTAACTGGAGCATTCCTCATTACAGTGTGAATTGTAACAGGAATAACACCTCATTACAGTGTGAATTGTAACTGGAACATTCCTCATTACAGTGTGAATTGTAACTGGAACATTCATCGTTACAGTGTGAATTGTAACTGGAATATCACCTCGTTACAGTGTGAATCGTAACTGGAACAACACCTCGTTACAGTGTGAATTGTAACTGGAACATTTCTTGTTACAGTGTGAATTGTAAATGGAAAATTCCTCGTTACAGTGTGAATTATAACTGGAACATCACCTCGTTACAGTGTGAATTGTAACTGGAACATTCCTCATTACACTGTTAATTGTAACTGGAACATCACCTCGTTACAGTGTGAATTGTAACTGGAACACCTCGTTACAGTGTGAATTGTAACTGGAATATCACCTCATTACAGTTTGTATTGTAATGGGAACATCACCTCGTTACAGTGTGAATAGTAACTGGAACATTCCTCGATACAGTGTGAATTGTAACAGGAACATCACCTCGTTACAGTGTAAATTGTAACTGGAACATGCCCCGTTACAGTGTGAATTGTAACTGGAACATTCCTCGTTACAGTTGAATTGTAACTGGAACATCACCTCGTTACAGTGTCAATTGTAACTGGAACATCACCTCTTTACAGTGTGAATTTTAACTGGAACAACACCTCGATACAGTGTGAATAGTAACTGGAACAACACCTCATTACAGTGTGAATTGTAACTGGAACATTCCTCGTTACAGTGAGAATTGTAATAGCAACATCAACTCGTTACAGTGTGAATTGTAACTGTAACATTCCTTGTTACAGTGTGAATTGTAACTGTAACCTTCCTCGTTACAGTGTGAATTGTAACTGGAACATCACCTCGTTACAGTTTGAATAGTAACTGGAACACCTCGTTACAGTGTGAATTGTAACTGGAACAACATCTCGTTACAGTGTGAATTGTAACTGGAACATTCCTCGTTACAGTGTCAATTGTAACTGGAACATCACCTCTTTACACTGTGAATTTTAACTGGAACAACACCTCGATACAGTGTGAATAGTAACTGGAACAACACCTCATTACAGTGTGAATTGTAACTGGAACATTCCTCGTTACAGTGAGAATTGTAATAGCAACATCAACTCGTTACAGTGTGAATTGTAACTGTAACATTCCTTGTTACAGTGTGAATTGTAACTGTAACCTTCCTCGTTACAGTGTGAATTGTAACTGGAACATTCATCGTTACAGTGTGAATTGTAACTGGAACATCCTCGTTACAGTGCGAATTGTAACTGGAACATCCTCGTTACAGTGTGAACTGTAACTGGAACATCACCTAGTTACAGTGTGAATTGTAACAGGAACATCACCCCGTTACAGTGTGAATTGTAATTGGAACATTTCTCGTTACAGTGTGAACTGTAACTGGAACATTCCTCGTTACAGTGTGAATTGTAACTGGAACATTTCTCGTTACAGTGTGAATTGTAACTGGACCATTCCTCGTTACAGTGTGAATTGTAACTGGAACATCACCTCGTTACAGTGTGAATTGTAACTGGAACATCACCTCGTTACAGTGTGAATTGTAACTGGAACATCAACTCGTTACAGTGTGAATTGTAACTGGAACATCACCTCGTTACAGTGTGAATTGTAACTGGAACATCCTCGTTACAGTGTGAATTGTAACTGGAACATTTCTCGTTACAGTGTGAACTGTAACTGGACCATTCCTCGTTACAGTGTGAATTGTAACTGGAACATTTCTCGTCACAGTGTGAATTGTAACTGGACCATTCCTCGTTACAGTGTGAATTGTAACTGGAACATCACCTCGTTACAGTGTGAATTGTAACTGGAACATCACCTCGTTACAGTGTGAATTGTAACTGGAACATCACCTCGTTACAGTGTGAATTGTAACTGGAACATCACCTCGTTACAGTGTGAATTGTAACTGGAACATCCTTGTTACAGTGTGAATTGTAACTGGAACATTCCTCATTACAGTGTGAATTGTAACAGGAATAACACCTCATTACAGTGTGAATTGTAACTGGAACATTCCTCGTTACAGTGTGAATTGTAACTGGAACATCACTCGTTACAGTGTGAATCGTAACTGGAACAACACCTCGTTACAGTGTGAATTGTAACTGGAACATCCTCGTTACAGTGTGAATTGTAACTGGACCATTTCTTGTTACAGTGTGAATTGTAACTGGAACATCCTCGTTACAGTGTGAATTGTAACTGGAACATTCCTCGTTACAGTGTGAATTGTAACTGGAACATTCCTCGTTACAGTGTGAATTGTAACAGGAACATCACCTCGTTACAGTGTCAATTGCAACTGGAACATTCCTCGTTACAGTGTGAATTGTAACTGGAACATCACCTCGTTACAGTGTGAATCGTAACTGGAACAACACCTCGTTACAGTGTGAATTGTAACTGGAACACCTCGTTACAGTGTGAATTGTAACTGGAACATCACCTCGTTACAGTGTGAATTGTAACTGGAACATCACCTCGTTACAGTGTGAATTGTAACTGGAACATCACCTCGTTACAGTGTGAATTGTAACTGGAACATCACCTCGTTACAGTGTGAATTGTAACTGGAACATCACCTCGTTACAGTGTGAATTGTAACTGGAACATCCTTGTTACAGTGTGAATTGTAACTGGAACATTCCTCATTACAGTGTGAATTGTAACAGGAATAACACCTCATTACAGTGTGAATTGTAACTGGAACATTCCTCGTTACAGTGTGAATTGTAACTGGAACATCAACTCGTTACAGTGTGAATCGTAACTGGAACAACACCTCGGTACAGTGTGAATTGTAACTGGAACACACTCGTTACAGTGTGAATTGTAACTGGACCATTTCCTTGTTACAGTGTGAATTGTAACTGGAACATCCTCGTTACAGTGTGAATTGTAACTGGAACATTCCTCGTTACAGTGTGAATTGTAACAGGAACATCACCTCGTTACAGTGTGAATTGCAACTGGAACATTCCTCGTTACAGTGTGAATTGTAACTGGAGCAACAGCTCGTTACAGTGTGAATTGTAACTGGAACATCCACGTTACAGTGTGAATTGTAACTGGAACATTCCTCGTTACAGTGTGAATTGTAACTGGAACATTCATCGTTACAGTGTGAATTGTAACTGGAACATCCACTCGTTACAGTGCGAATTGTAACTGGAACATCCTCGTTACAGTGTGAAATGTAACTGGAACATCACCTCGTTACAGTGTGAATTGTAACTGGAGCATCCTTGTTACAGTGTGAATTGTAACTGGAACATCATCTCGTTACAGTGTGAAATGTAACTGGACCATTCCTCGTTACAGTGTGAATTGTAACAGGAACATCACCTCGTTACAGTGTGAATTGTAATTGTAACATTTCTCGTTACAGTGTGACCTGTAACTGGACCATTCCTCTTTACAGTGTGAATTGTAACTGGAACATTTCTCGTTACAGTGTGAATTGTAACTAGACCATTCCTCGTTACAGTGTGAATTGTAACTGGAACATCACCTCGTTACAGTGTGAATTGTAACTGGAACATCACCTCGTTACAGTGTGAATTGTAACTGGAACATCAACTCGTTACAGTGTGAATTGTAACTGGAACATCACCTCATTACAGTGTGAATTGTAACTGGAACATTCCTCATTACAGTGTGAATTGTACCAGGAATAACACCTCATTACAGTGTGAATTGTAACTGGAACATTCCTCGTTACAGTGTGAATTGTAACTGGAACATCACCTCGTTACAGTGTCAATTGCAACTGGAACATTCCTCGTTACAGTGTGAATTGTAACTGGAGCACCACCTCGTTACAGTGTGAATTGTAACTGGAACTCCGCGTTACAGTGTGAATTGTAACTGGAACACCCTCGTTAAAGTGTGAACTGTAACAGGAACATCAGCTCGTTACAGTGTGAATTGTAACTGGAACATATCTCGTTACAGTTGAAATGTAACTGGACCATTCCTCGTTACAGAGTGAATTATAACTGGAACTTCACCTCGTTACATTGTGAATTGCAACTGGAACTCCTCGTTACAGTGTGAATTGTAACTGGAACATTTCTCGTTACAGTGTGAATTGTAACTGGACCATTCCTCGCTACAGTGTGAATTGTAACTGGAACATTTCTCGTTACAGTGTGAATTTGTAACTGGAACATCCTCGTTACAGTGTGAATTATAACAGGAATAACACCTCATTACAGTGTGAATTGTAACTGGAACATTGATCGTTACAGTGTGAATTGTAACTGGAACATCACCTCGTTTACAGTGTGAATTAAAATTGGAACATCACCTCGTTGCAGTGTGAATTGTAACTGGAACATCACCTCGTTACAGTGTGAATTGTAACTGGAACTCCTCGTTACAGTGTGAATTGTAATTGGAACATTTCTCGTTACAGTGTGAACTGTAACTGGACCATTCCTCGTTACAGTGTGAATTGTAACTGGAACATCACCTCGTTACAGTGTGAATTGTAACTGGAACTCCTCGTTACAGTGTGAATTGTAATTGGAACATTTCTCGTTACAGTGTCAATTACAACTGGAACATTCCTTGTTACAGTGTGAATTGTAACTGGAGCAACAGCTCGTTACAGTGTGAATTGTAACTGGAACTCCACGTTACAGTGTGAATTTTAACTGGAACATTTCTCATTACAGTTTGAATTGTAACTGGACCATTCATCGTTACAGTGTGAATTGTAACTGGAACATCCTCGTTACAGTGTGAATTGTAACTGGAACTCCTCGTTACAGTGTGAATTGCAACTGGAAAATATCTCGTTACAGTGTGAAATGTAACTGGACCATTCCTCGTTACAGTGTGAATTGCAACAGGAACATCACCTCGTTACTGTGTGAATTGTAACTGGAACATCCTCGTTACAGTGTGAATTGCAACTGGAAAATATCCTCGTTACAGTGTGAAATGTAACTGGACCATTCCTCGTTACAGTGTGAATTATAACAGGAACATCACCTCGTTACAGTGTGAATTGTAATTGTAACATTTCTCGTTACAGTGTGACTGTAACTGGAACATTCCTCTTTACAGTGTGAATTGTAACTGGAACATTTCTCGTTACAGTGTGAATTGTAACAGGAATAACACCTCATTACAGTGTGAATTGTAACTGGAACATTCCTCGTTACAGTGTGAATTGTAACTGGAACATCACCTCGTTACAGTGTGAATCGTAACTGGAACAACACCTCGTTACAGTGTGAATTGTAACTGGAACACCTCGTTACAGTGTGAATTGTAACTGGAACATCACCTCGTTACAGTGTGAATCGTAACTGGAACAACACCTCATTATAGTGTGAATTGTAACTGGAACATTCCTCGTTACAGTGTGAATTGTAACTGGAACATTCATCGTTACAGTGTGAATTGTAACTGGAACATCACCTCGTTACAGTGTGAATTATAATTGGAACATCACCTCGTTACAGTGTGAATTGTAACTGGAACATTCCTCGTTAAACTGTGAATTGTAACTGGAACATCACCTCGTTACTGTGTGAATTGTAACTGGAGCATTCCTCATTACAGTGTGAATTGTAACAGGAATAACACCTCATTACAGTGTGAATTGTAACTGGAACATTCCTCATTACAGTGTGAATTGTAACTGGAACATTCATCGTTACAGTGTGAATTGTAACTGGAATATCACCTCGTTACAGTGTGAATCGTAACTGGAACAACACCTCGTTACAGTGTGAATTGTAACTGGAACATTTCTTGTTACAGTGTGAATTGTAAATGGAAAATTCCTCGTTACAGTGTGAATTATAACTGGAACATCACCTCGTTACAGTGTGAATTGTAACTGGAACATTCCTCATTACACTGTTAATTGTAACTGGAACATCACCTCGTTACAGTGTGAATTGTAACTGGAACACCTCGTTACAGTGTGAATTGTAACTGGAATATCACCTCATTACAGTTTGTATTGTAATGGGAACATCACCTCGTTACAGTGTGAATAGTAACTGGAACATTCCTCGATACAGTGTGAATTGTAACAGGAACATCACCTCGTTACAGTGTAAATTGTAACTGGAACATGCCCCGTTACAGTGTGAATTGTAACTGGAACATTCCTCGTTACAGTTGAATTGTAACTGGAACATCACCTCGTTACAGTGTCAATTGTAACTGGAACATCACCTCTTTACAGTGTGAATTTTAACTGGAACAACACCTCGATACAGTGTGAATAGTAACTGGAACAACACCTCATTACAGTGTGAATTGTAACTGGAACATTCCTCGTTACAGTGTGAATTGTAACTGAACATCACCTCGTTACAGTGTGAATTGTAACTGGAACATCCTCGTTACAGTGTGAATTGTAACTGGAACATCCTCGTTACAGTGTGAATTGTAACTGGAACATCACCTCGTTACAGTTTGAATAGTAACTGGAACACCTCGTTACAGTGTGAATTGTAACTGGAACAACATCTCGTTACAGTGTGAATTGTAACTGGAACATTCCTCGTTACAGTGTGAATTGTAACTGGAACATCACCTCGTTACAGTGTGAATTTAACTGGAACAACACCTCGTTACAGTGTGAATAGTAACTGGAACATACCTCGTTACAGTGTGAATTGTAACTGGAACATTCCTCGTTACAGTGAGAATTGTAACTGGAACATCACCTCGTTACAGTGTGAATTGTAACTGGAACAACATCTCGTTACAGTGTGAATTGTAACTGGAACATTCCTCGTTACAGTGTGAATTGTAACTGGAACATTCATCGTTACAGTGTGAATTGTAACTGGAACATCCTCGTTACAGTGCGAATTGTAACTGGAACATTCCTCGTTACAGTGTGAACTGTAACTGGAACATCACCTCGTTACAGTGTGAATTGTAACAGGAACATCACCCCGTTACAGTGTGAATTGTAATTGGAACATTTCTCGTTACAGTGTGAACTGTAACTGGAACATTCCTTGTTACAGTGTGAATTGTAACTGGAACATTTCTCGTTACAGTGTGAATTGTAACTGGACCATTCCTCGTTACAGTGTGAATTGTAACTGGAACATCACCTCGTTACAGTGTGAATTGTAACTGGAACATCACCTCGTTACAGTGTGAATTGTAACTGGAACATCAACTCGTTACAGTGTGAATTGTAACTGGAACATCACCTCGTTACAGTGTGAATTGCAACTGGAACATCCTTGTTACAGTGTGAATTGTAACTGGAACATTCCTCATTACAGTGTGAATTGTAACAGGAATAACACCTCATTACAGTGTGAATTGTAACTGGAACATTCCTTGTTACAGTGTGAATTGTAACTGGAACATCACCTCGTTGCAGTGTGAATCGTAACTGGAACAACACCTCGTTACAGTGTGAATTGTAACTGGAACACCTCGTTACAGTGTGAATTGTAAATGGAACATCACCTCGTTACAGTGTGAATTGTAACTGGAATATTCCTCGTTACAGTGTGAATTGTAACTGGAACATTCCTCGTTACAGTGTGAATTATAACAGGAATAACACCTCATTACAGTGTGAATTGTAACTGGAACATTGATCGTTACAGTGTGAATTGTAACTGGAACATCACCTCGTTACAGTGTGAATTGTAACTGGAACTCCTCGTTACAGTGTGAATTGTAATTGGAACATTTCTCGTTACAGTGTGAACTGTAACTGGACCATTCCTCGTTACAGTGTGAATTGTAACTGGAACATTTCTCGTCACAGTGTGAATTGTAACTGGACCATTCCTCGTTACAGTGTGAATTGTAACTGGAACATCACCTCGTTACAGTGTGAATTGTAACTGGAACATCACCTCGTTACAGTGTGAATTGTAACTGGAACATCACCTCGTTACAGTGTGAATTGTAACTGGAACATCACCTCGTTACAGTGTGAATTGTAACTGGAACATCCTCGTTACAGTGTGAATTGTAACTGGAACATCACCTCGTTACAGTGTGAATTGTAACTGGAACATCCTTGTTACAGTGTGAATTGTAACTGGAACATTCCTCATTACAGTGTGAATTGTAACAGGAATAACACCTCATTACAGTGTGAATTGTAACTGGAACATTCCTCGTTACAGTGTGAATTGTAACTGGAACATCACCTCGTTACAGTGTGAATCGTAACTGGAACAACACCTCGTTACAGTGTGAATTGTAACTGGAACACCTCGTTACAGTGTGAATTGTAACTGGAACATCACCTCGTTACAGTGTGAATTGTAACTGGAATATTCCTCGTTACAGTGTGAATTGTAACTGGAACATTCCTCGTTACAGTGTGAATTATAACAGGAATAACACCTCATTACAGTGTGAATTGTAACTGGAACATCACTCGTTACAGTGTGAATTGTAACTGGAACATCACCTCGTTACAGTGTGAATTGTAACTGGAACTCCTCGTTACAGTGTGAATTGTAATTGGAACATTTCTCGTTACAGTGTGAACTGTAACTGGACCATTCCTCGTTACAGTGTGAATTGTAACTGGAACATTTCTCGTCACAGTGTGAATTGTAACTGGACCATTCCTCGTTACAGTGTGAATTGTAACTGGAACATCACCTCGTTACAGTGTGAATTGTAACTGGAACATCACCTCGTTACAGTGTGAATTGTAACTGGAACATCACCTCGTTACAGTGTGAATTGTAACTGGAACATCACCTCGTTACAGTGTGAATTGTAACTGGAACATCCTTGTTACAGTGTGAATTGTAACTGGAACATTCCTCATTACAGTGTGAATTGTAACAGGAATAACACCTCATTACAGTGTGAATTGTAACTGGAACATTCCTCGTTACAGTGTGAATTGTAACTGGAACATTTCTCGTTACAGTGTGAATCGTAACTGGAACAACACCTCGTTACAGTGTGAATTGTAACTGGAACATCCTCGTTACAGTGTGAATTGTAACTGGACCATTTCTCGTTACAGTGTGAATTGTAACTGGAACATTCCTCGTTACAGTGTGAATTGTAACTGGAACATTCCTCGTTACAGTGTGAATTGTAACTGGAACATTCCTCGTTACAGTGTGAATTGTAACAGGAACATCACCTCGTTACAGTGTCAATTGTAACTGGAACATTCCTCGTTACAGTGTGAATTGTAACTGGAACAACAGCTCGTTACAGTGTGAATTGTAACTGGAACTCCACGTTACAGTGTGAATTGTAACTGGAACATTCTCATTACAGTGTGAATTGTAACTGGACCATTCATCGTTACTGTGTGAATTGTAACTGGAACATCCACGTTACAGTGCGAATTGTAACTGGAACATCCTCGTTACAGTGTGAACTGTAACTGGAACATCACCTCGTTACAGTGTGAATTGTAACTGGAACTCCTCGTTACAGTGTGAATTGCAACTGGAAAATATCTCGTTACAGTGTGAAATGTAACTGGACCATTCCTCGTTACAGTGTGAATTGTAACAGGAACATCACCTCGTTACAGTGTGAATTGTAATTGTAACATTTCTCGTTACAGTGTGACCTGTAACTGGACCATTCCTCTTTACAGTGTGAATTGTAACTGGAACATTTCTCGTTACAGTGTGAATTGTAACTAGACCATTCCTCGTTACAGTGTGAATTGTAACTGGAACATCACCTCGTTACAGTGTGAATTGTAACTGGAACATCACCTCGATTACAGTGTGAATTGTAACTGGAACATCACCTCATTACAGTGTGAATTGTAACTGGAACATTCCTCAGTTACAGTGTGAATTGTAACTGAGAACATCCTCAGTTACAGTGTGAATTGTAACTGGAACATCCTCGTTACAGTGTGAATTGTAACTGGAACATCCTCAGTTACAGTGTGAATTGTAACTGGAACATCTCCTCGTTACAGTGTGAATTGTAACTGGAACATCCTCGTTACAGTGTGAATTGTAACTGGAACAAACCTCGTTACAGTGTGAATTGTAACTGGAACATCCTCGTTACAGTGTGAATTGTAACTGGACCATCACCTCGTTACAGTGTGAATTGTAACTGGAACATCCTCGTTACAGTGTGAATTGTAACTGGAACATATCTCGTTACAGTGTGAATTGTAACTGGAACCATCCTCGTTACAGTGTGAATTGTAACTGGAACATCACCTCGTTACAGTGTGAATTGCAACTGGAACATTCCTCGTTACAGTGTGAATTGTAACTGGAAACATTCTCGTTACAGTGTGAATTGTAACTGGAACATTCCTCGTTACAGTGTGAATTGTAACTGGAACATTCCTCGTTACAGTGTGAATTGTAACTGGAACATTCCTCGTTACAGTGTGAATTGTAACTGGAACATCACCTCGTTACAGTGTGAATTGTAACTGGAACATCCTCGTTACAGTGTGAATTGTAACTGGAACATCACCTCGTTACAGTGTGAATTGTAACTGGAACATCACCTCGTTACAGTGTGAATTGTAACTGGAACATCACCTCGTTACAGTGTGAATTGTAACTGGAACATCCTCGTTACAGTGTGAATTGTAACTGGAACATTCCTCGTTACAGTGTGAATTGTAACTGGAACATCCTCGTTACAGTGTGAATTGTAACTGGAACATTCCTCGTTACAGTGTGAATTGTAACTGGAACATCACCTCGTTACAGTGTGAATTGTAACTGGAACAACACCTCGTTACAGTGTGAATTGTAACTGGAACAACACCTCGTTACAGTGTGAATTGTAACTGGAACATTCCTCGTTACAGTGTGAATTGTAACTGGAACATCACCTCATTACAGTGTGAATTGTAACTGGAACATTCCTCGTTACAGTGTGAATTGTAACTGGAACATTCCTCGTTACAGTGTGAATTGTAACTGGAACATCACCTCGTTACAGTGTGAATTGTAACTGGAACATCCTCATTACAGTGTGAATTGTAACAGGAATAACACCTCATTACAGTGTGAATTGTAACTGGAACATTCCTCGTTACAGTGTGAATTGTAACTGGAACATCACCTCGTTACAGTGTGAATTGTAACTGGAACAACACCTCGTTACAGTGTGAATTGTAACTGGAACAACACCTCGTTACAGTGTGAATTGTAACTGGAACATTCCTCGTTACAGTGTGAATTGTAACTGGAACATCACCTCGTTACAGTGTGAATTGTAACTGGAACATTTCTCATTACAGTGTGAATTGTAACTGGACCATCCCTCGTTACAGTGTGAATTGTAACTGGAACATCCTCGTTACAGTGTGAATTGTAACTGGAACATCCTCGTTACAGTGTGAAATGTAACTGGAACATCCTCGTTACAGTGTGAATTGTAACTGGAACATCACTCGTTACAGTGTGAATTGTAACTGGAACATCACCTCGTTACAGTGTGAATTGTAACTGGAACATCCTCGTTACAGTGTGAATTGTAACTGGAACATCACCTCGTTACAGTGTGAATTGTAACTGGAACATTCCTCGTTACAGTGTGAATTGTAACTGGAACATTCCTCGTTACAGTGTGAATTGTAACTGGAACATCACTCGTTACAGTGTGAATTGTAACTGGAACATCACCTCGTTACAGTGTGAATTGTAACTGGAACATCACTCGTTACAGTGTGAATTGTAACTGGAACATCACCTCGTTACAGTGTGAATTGTAACTGGAACATCACTCGTTACAGTGTGAATTGTAACTGGAACATTCCTCATTACAGTGTGAATTGTAACTGGAAAACACCTCGTTACAGTGTGAATTGTAACTGGAACATTCCTCGTTACAGTGTGAATTGTAACTGGAACATCACCTCGTTACAGTGTGAATCGTAACTGGAACATCACCTCGTTACAGTGTGAATTGTAACTGGAACACCTCGTTACAGTGTGAATTGTAACTGGAACATCACCTCGTTACAGTGTGAATTGTAACTGGAACATTCCTCGTTACAGTGTGAATTGTAACTGGAACATTCCTCGTTACAGTGTGAATTGTAACTGGAACATCACCTCGTTACAGTGTGAATTGTAACTGGAACATCCTCGTTACAGTGTGAATTGTAACTGGAACATCACCTCGTTACAGTGTGAATTGTAACTGGAACTCCTCGTTACAGTGTGAATTGCAACTGGAACATATCTCGTTACAGTGTGAATTGTAACTGGACCATTCCTCGTTACAGTGTGAATTGTAACTGGAACATTCTCGTACAGTGTGAATTGTAACTGGAACATTCCTCGTTACAGTGTGAATTGTAACTGGAACATCACCTCGTTACAGTGTGAATTGTAACTGGAACATCACCTCGTTACAGTGTGAATTGTAACTGGAACATCACCTCGTTACAGTGTGAATTGTAACTGGAACATCACCTCGTTACAGTGTGAATTGTAACTGGAACATCCTCGTTACAGTGTGAATTGTAACTGGAACATCACCTCGTTACAGTGTGAATTGTAACTGGAACATCCTCGTTACAGTGTGAATTGTAACTGGAACATTCCTCGTTACAGTGTGAATTGTAACAGGAATACACCTCATTACAGTGTGAATTGTAACTGGAACATTCCTGTTACAGTGTGAATTGTAACTGGAACATCACCTCGTTACAGTGTGAATCGTAACTGGAACAACACCTCGTTACAGTGTGAATTGTAACTGGAACACCTCGTTACAGTGTGAATTGTAACTGGAACATCACCTCGTTACAGTGTGAATTGTAACTGGAACATTCCTCGTTACAGTGTGAATTGTAACTGGAACATTCCTCGTTACAGTGTGAATTGTAACAGGAACCATCCTCGTTACAGTGTGAATTGTAACTGGAACATACTCGTTACAGTGTGAATTGTAACTGGAACATCACCTCGTTACAGTGTGAATTGTAACTGGAACATCCTTGTTACAGTGTGAATTGTAACTGGAACATTCCTCGTTACAGTGTGAATTGTAACTGGAACATTCCTCGTTACAGTGTGAATTGTAACTGGAACATTTCTCGTTACAGTGTGAATTGTAACTGGACCATTCCTCGTTACAGTGTGAATTGTAACTGGAACATCACCTCGTTACAGTGTGAATTGTAACTGGAACATCACCTCGTTACAGTGTGAATTGTAACTGGAACATCACCTCGTTACAGTGTGAATTGTAACTGGAACATCACCTCGTTACAGTGTGAATTGTAACTGGAACATCCTCGTTACAGTGTGAATTGTAACTGGAACATTCCTCATTACAGTGTGAATTGTAACAGGAATAACACCTCATTACAGTGTGAATTGTAACTGGAACATTCCTCGTTACAGTGTGAATTGTAACTGGAACATCACCTCGTTACAGTGTGAATTGTAACTGGAACATCACCTCGTTACAGTGTGAATTGTAACTGGAACATCCTCGTTACAGTGTGAATTGTAACTGGAACATTCCTCGTTACAGTGTGAATTGTAACTGGAACATCCTCGTTACAGTGTGAATTGTAACTGGAACATTCCTCGTTACAGTGTGAATTGTAACTGGAACATTCCTCGTTACAGTGTGAATTGTAACTGGAACATCACCTCGTTACAGTGTGAATTGTAACTGGAACATCCTCGTTACAGTGTGAATTGTAACTGGAACATCACCTCGTTACAGTGTGAATTGTAACTGGAACTCCTCGTTACAGTGTGAATTGCAACTGGAACATATCTCGTTACAGTGTGAATTGTAACTGGAACATCTCCTCGTTACAGTGTGAATTGTAACTGGAACATCACCTCATTACAGTGTGAATTGTAACTGGAACATTCCTCGTTACAGTGTGAATTGTAACTGGAACATCACCTCGTTACAGTGTGAATTGTAACTGGAACATTCCTCGTTACAGTGTGAATTGTAACTGGAACATCACCTCGTTACAGTGTGAATTGTAACTGGAACATCACCTCGTTACAGTGTGAATTGTAACTGGAACATCACCTCGTTACAGTGTGAATTGTAACTGGAACATGACTCGTTACAGTGTGAATTGTAACTGGAACATCACCTCGTTACAGTGTGAATTGTAACTGGAACATTCCTCGTTACAGTGTGAATTGTAACTGGAACATACCTCGTTACAGTGTGAATTGTAACTGGAACATTCCTCGTTACACTGTGAATTGTAACTGGAACATCACCTCGTTACAGTGTGAATTGTAACTGGAACATTCCTCGTTACAGTGTGAATTGTAACTGGAACATCCTCGTTACAGTGTGAATTGTAACTGGAACATCCTCGTTACAGTGTGAAATGTAACTGGAACATCCTCGTTACAGTGTGAATTGTAACTGGAACATCACCTCGTTACAGTGTGAATTGTAACTGGAACTCCTCGTTACAGTGTGAATTGCAACTGGAACATATCTCGTTACAGTGTGAATTGTAACTGGACCATTCCTCGTTACAGTGTGAATTGTAACTGGAACATTCCTCGTTACAGTGTGAATTGTAACTGGAACATTCCTCGTTACACTGTGAATTGTAACTGGAACATCACCTCGTTACAGTGTGAATTGTAACTGGAACATTCCTCGTTACAGTGTGAATTGTAACTGGAACATCACCTCGTTACAGTGTGAATTGTAACTGGAACATCACCTCGTTACAGTGTGAATTGTAACTGGAACATCACCTCGTTACAGTGTGAATTGTAACTGGAACATCCTTGTTACAGTGTGAATTGTAACTGGAACATTCCTCGTTACAGTGTGAATTGTAACTGGAACATTCCTCGTTACAGTGTGAATTGTAACTGGAACATTTCTCGTTACAGTGTGAATTGTAACTGGACCATTCCTCGTTACAGTGTGAATTGTAACTGGAACATCACCTCGTTACAGTGTGAATTGTAACTGGAACATCACCTCGTTACAGTGTGAATTGTAACTGGAACATCACCTCGTTACAGTGTGAATTAGCAACTGGAACATCACTCGTTACAGTGTGAATTGTAACTGGAACAACACCTCGTTACAGTGTGAATTGTAACTGGAACTCCACGTTACAGTGTGAATTGTAACTGGAACATTTCTCATTACAGTGTGAATTGTAACTGGACCATCCCTCGTTACAGTGTGAATTGTAACTGGAACATCCTCGTTACAGTGTGAATTGTAACTGGAACATCCTCGTTACAGTGTGAATTGTAACTGGAACATCACCTCGTTACAGTGTGAATTGTAACTGGAACTCCTCGTTACAGTGTGAATTGCAACTGGAAAATATCTCGTTACAGTGTGAAATGTAACTGGACCATTCCTCGTTACAGTGTGAATTGTAACAGGAACATCACCTCGTTACAGTGTGAATTGTAATTGTAACATTTCTCGTTACAGTGTGACCTGTAACTGGACCATTCCTCTTTACAGTGTGAATTGTAACTGGAACATTTCTCGTTACAGTGTGAATTGTAACTAGACCATTCCTCGTTACAGTGTGAATTGTAATTGGAACATCACCTCGTTACAGTGTGAATTGTAACTGGAACATCACCTCGTTACAGTGTGAATTGTAACTGGAACATCAACTCGTTACAGTGTGAATTGTAACTGGAACATCACCTCGTTACAGTGTGAATTGTAACTGGAACATTCCTCATTACAGTGTGAATTGTAACAGGAATAACACCTCATTACAGTGTGAATTGTAACTGGAACATTCCTCGTTACAGTGTGAATTGTAACTGGAACATCACCTCGTTACAGTGTGAATCGTAACTGGAACAACACCTCGTTACAGTGTGAATTGTAACTGGAACACCTCGTTACAGTGTGAATTGTAACTGGAACATTCCTCGTTACAGTGTGAATTGTAACTGGAACATCACCTCGTTACAGTGTGAATTGTAACTGGAACATTCCTCGTTACAGTGTGAATTGTAACTGGAACACCTCGTTACAGTGTGAATTGTAACTGGAACATCCTCGTTACAGTGTGAATTGTAACTGGAACATCCTCGTTACAGTGTGAAATGTAACTGGAACATCCTCGTTACAGTGTGAATTGTAACTGGAACATCACCTCGTTACAGTGTGAATTGTAACTGGAACATCCTCGTTACAGTGTGAATTGTAACTGGAACATTCTCGTTACAGTGTGAATTTTAACTGGAACATTCCTCGTTACAGTGTGAATTGTAACTGGAACATCACCTCGTTACAGTGTGAATTGTAACTGGAACATCCTCGTTACAGTGTGAATTGTAACTGGAACATTCCTCGTTACAGTGTGAATTGTAACTGGAACATTCCTCGTTACAGTGTGAATTGTAACTGGAACATCACCTCGTTACAGTGTGCAATTGCTAACTGGAACATTCCTCGTTACAGTGTGAATTGTAACTGGAGCAACACCTCGTTACAGTGTGAATTGTAACTGGAACTCCACGTTACAGTGTGAATTGTAACTGGAACATTTCTCATTACAGTGTGAATTGTAACTGGACCATTCATCGTTACAGTGTGAATTGTAACTGGAACATCCTCGTTACAGTGCGAATTGTAACTGGAACATCCTCGTTACAGTGTGAACTGTAACTGGAACATCACCTCGTTACAGTGTGAAATGTAACTGGAACTCCTCGTTACAGTGTGAATTGCAACTGGAACATAACCTCGTTACAGTGTGAATTGTAACTGGAACATTCCTCGTTACAGTGTGAATTGTAACTGGAACATCACCTCGTTACAGTGTGAATTGTAACAGGAACAACACCTCATTACAGTGTGAATTGTAACTGGAACATCACCTCGTTACAGTGTGAATTGTAACTGGAACATCACCTCATTACAGTGTGAATTGTAACTGGAACATCACCTCGTTACAGTGTGAATTGTAACTGGAACATCCTCGTTACAGTGTGAATTGTAACTGGAACATTCCTCGTTACAGTGTGAATTGTAACTGGAACAACACCTCGTTACAGTGTGAATTGTAACTGGAACATCCTCGTTACAGTGTGAATTGTAACTGGAACATTCCTCGTTACAGTGTGAATAGTAACTGGAACAACACCTCGTTACAGTGTGAATTGTAACTGGAACATTCCTCGTTACAGTGTGAATTGTAACTGGAGCATCCTCGTTACAGTGTGAATTGTAACTGGAACATTCCTCGTTACAGTGTGAATTGTAACTGGAACATCACTCGATTACAGTGTGAATTGTAACTGGAACATTCCTCGTTACACTGTGAATCGTAACTGGAACATCACCTCATTACAGTGTGAATTGTAACTGGAACATTCCTCGTTACAGCTGTGAATTGTAACTGGAACATTCCTCGTTACAGTGTGAATTGTAACTGGAACATTCCTCGTTACAGTGTGAATTGTAACTGGAACAACACCTCATTACAGTGTGAATTGTAACTGGAACATTCCTCGTTACAGTGTGAATAGTAACTGGAACATCACCTCGTTACAGTGTGAATTGTAACTGGAACATCCTCGTTACAGTGTGAATTGTAACTGGCAACATCACCTCGTTACAGTGTGAATTGTAACTGAAAATCACCTCGTTACAGTGTGAATTGTAACTGGAACACATCGTTACAGTGTGAATTGTAACTGGACCATTCCTCGTTACAGTGTGAATTGTAACTGAAACATCACCTCGTTACAGTGTGAATTGTAACTGAACCATTCCTCGTTACAGTGTGAATTGTAACTGGAACATCACCTCGTTACAGTGTGAATTGTAACTGGAACATTCCTCGTTACAGTGTGAATTGTAACTGGAAAAACACCTCGTTACAGTGTGAATTGTAACTGGAAACATCACTTCCTTACAGTGTGAATTGCAACTGGAACATTCCTCGTTACAGTGTGAACTGTAACTGCAACATCACCTCGTTACAGTGTGAATTGTAACTGGAGAACCTCGTTACAGTGTGAATCGTAACTGGAACATCACCTCGTTACAGTGTGAATTATAACTGGATCATTCCTCGTTACAGTGTGAATTGTAACAGGAGCACCTCGTTACAGTGTGAATTGTAACTGGCAACATCATCGTTACAGCGTGAATTGTAACTGGAGCACCTCGTTACAGTGTGAATTGTAACTGGACCATTCCTCGTTACAGTGTGAATTGTAACTGCAACATCACCGCGTTACAGTGTGAATTGTAACTGGACCATTCCTCGTTACAGTGTGAATTGTAACTGCAACATCACCGCGTTACAGTGTCAATTATAACTGGAACATCACCTCGTTACAGTGTGAATTGTAACTGGAACATCACCTCGTTGCAGTGTGAATTGTAACTGGAACATCACCTCGTTACAGTGTGAATTGTAACAGGCAACATCACCTCGTTACAGTGTGAATTGTCAACTGGAACAATCCTCGTTACAGTGTGAATTGTAACTGGAACAACAGCTCGTTACAGTGTGAATTGTAACTGGAACTCCTCGTTACAGTGTGAATTGTAACTGGAACATTCTCGTTACAGTGTGAATTGTAACTGGACCATTCACTCGTTACAGTGTGAATTGTAACTGGAACATCCTCGTTACAGTGTGAATTGTAACTGGAACATCCTCGTTACAGTGTGAACTGTAACTGGAACATCACCTCGTTACAGTGTGAATTGTAACTGGAACTCCTCGTTACAGTGTGAATTGTAACTGGAAAATATCTCGTTACAGTGTGAATGTAACTGGACCATTCCTCGTTACAGTGTGAATTGTAACAGGAACATCACCTCGTTACAGTGTGAATTGTAACTGTAACATTCTCGTTACAGTGTGAACTGTAACTGGACCATTCCTCTTTACAGTGTGAATTGTAACTGGAACATTCTCGTTACAGTGTGAATTGTAACTAGACCATTCCTCGTTACAGTGTGAATTGTAACTGGAACATCACCTCGTTACAGTGTGAATTGTAACTGGAACATCACCTCGTTACAGTGTGAGTTGTAACTGGAACATCAACTCGTTACAGTGTGAATTGTAACTGGAACATCACCTCGTTACAGTGTGAATTGTAACTGGAACATTCCTCATTACAGTGTGAATTGTAACAGGAATAACACCTCATTACAGTGTGAATTGTAACTGGAACATTCCTCGTTACAGTGTGAATTGTAACTGGAACATCACCTCGTTACAGTGTGAATCGTAACTGGAACAACACCTCGTTACAGTGTGAATTGTAACTGGAACACCTCGTTACAGTGTGAATTGTAACTGGAACATTCCTCGTTACAGTGTGAATTGTAACAGGAACATCACCTCGTTACAGTGTCAATTGCAACTGGAACATTCCTCGTTACAGTGTGAATTGTAACTGGAGCAACACCTCGTTACAGTGTGAATTGTAACTGGAACTCCACGTTACAGTGTGAATTGTAACTGGAACATCCCCGTTACAGTGCGAATTGTAACTGGAACATCCTCGTTAAAGTGTGAACTGTAACAGGAACATCACCTCGTTACAGTGTGAATTGTAACTGGAACTCCTCGTTACAGTGTGAATTGCAACTGGAACATATCTCGTTACAGTTGAAATGTAACTGGACCATTCCTCGTTACAGTGTGAATTGTAACTGGAACATCACCTCGTTACATTGTGAATTGTAACTGGAACTCCTCGTTACAGTGTGAATTGTAACTGGAACATTCCTCGTTACAGTGTGAATTGTAACAGGAACATCACCTCGTTACAGTGTCAATTGCAACTGGAACATTCCTCGTTACAGTGAGAATTGTAACTGGAGCAACACCTCGTTACAGTGTGAATTGTAACTGGAACTCCACGTTACAGTGTGAATTGTAACTGGAACATTTCTCATTACAGTGTGAATTGTAACTGGACCATTCATCGTTACAGTGTGAATTGTAACTGGAACATCCTCGTTACAGTGCGAATTGTAACTGGAACATCCTCGTTACAGTGTGAACTGTAACTGGAACATCACCTCGTTACAGTGTGAAATGTAACTGGAACTCCTCGTTACAGTGTGAATTGCAACTGGAACATATCTCGTTACAGTTGAAATGTAACTGGACCATTCCTCGTTACAGTGTGAATTGTAACAGGAACATCACCTCGTTACAGTGTGAATTGTAACAGGAACAACACCTCATTACAGTGTGAATTATAACTGGAACAACACCCCGTTACAGTGTGAATTGTAACTGGAACATCACGTCATTACAGTGTGAATTGTAACTGGTACATCACCTCGTTACAGTGTGAATCGTAACTGGAACAACACCTCATTACAGTGTGAATTGTAACTGGAACATTCCTCGTTACAGTGTGAATCATAACTGGAACAACACCTCATTACAGTGTGAATTGTAACTGGAACATCCTCGTTACAGTGTGAATTATAACTGGAACATTCCTCGTTACAGTGTGAATAGTAACTGGAACAACACCTCATTACAGTGTGAATTATAACTGGATCATTCCTCGTTACAGTGTGAATTGTAACTGGAGCACCTCGTTACAGTGTGAATCGTAACTGGAACATTCCTCGTTACAGTGTGAATCGCAACTGGAACAACACTTCATTACAGTGTGAATTGTAACTGGAACATTCCTCGTTACACTGTGAATCGTAACTGGAACAACACCTCATTACAGTGTGAATTGTAACTGGAACATTCCTCGTTACACTGTGAATCGTAACTGGAACATTCCTCGTTACATTGTGAATTGTAACTGGTACATTCCTCGTTACAGTGTGAATCGTAACTGGAACAACACCTCATTACAGTGTGAATTGTAACTGGAACATTCCTCGTTACAGTGTGAATAGTAACTGGAACATCACCTCGTTACAGTGTGAATTATAACTGGATCATTCCTCGTTACAGTGTGAATTGTAACTGCAACATCACCGCGTTACAGTGTGAATTGTAACTGAACATCACCTCGTTACAGTGTGAATTGTAACTGGAACATCATCGTTACAGTGTGAATTGTAACTGGAACATTCCTCGTTACAGTGTGAATTGTAACTGAACATCACCTCGTTACAGTGTGAATTGTAACTGGACCATTCCTCGTTACAGTGTGAATTGTAACTGGAACATCACCTCGTTACAGTGTGAATTGTAACTGGAACATCCTCATTACAGTGTGAATTGTAACTGGAAAAACACCTCGTTACAGTGTGAATTGTAACTGAACATCACTCGTTACAGTGTGAATTGTAACTGGAACATTCCTCGTTACAGTGTGAATTGTAACTGGAACATCACCTCGTTACAGTGTGAATTGTAACTGGGACACCTCGTTACAGTGTGAATCGTAACTGGAACATCACCTCGTTACAGTGTGAATTGTAACTGGATCATTCCTCGTTACAGTGTGAATTGTAACAGGAACATCCTCGTTACAGTGTGAATTGTAACTGCAACATCATCTCGTTACAGTGTGAATGTAACTGGAGCACCTCGTTACAGTGTGAATTGTAACTGGAACATTCCTCGTTACAGTGTGAATTGTAACTGAACATCACCGCGTTACAGTGTGAATTGTAACTGGACCATCCTCGTTACAGTGTGAATTGTAACTGGAACATCACCTCGTTACAGTGTGAATTGTAACTGGAACATCACCTCGTTACAGTGTGAATTGTAACTGGAAAAACACCTCGTTACAGTGTGAATTGTAACTGGAACATTCCTCGTTACAGTGTGAATTGCAACTGGAACATCACCTCGTTACAGTGTGAATTGTAACTGGAATCACCTCGTTACAGTGTGAATTGTAACTGGAACATCACCTCGTTACAGTGTGAATTGTAACTGGAACATACCTCGTTACAGTGTGAATTGTAACTGGAACATCACCTCGTTACAGTGTGAATTGTAACTGGAACATCCTCGTTACAGTGTGAATTGTAACTGGAACATCACCTCGTTACAGTGTGAATTGTAACTGGAACATTCCTCGTTACAGTGTGAATTGTAACTGGAACATTCCTCGTTACAGTGTGAATTGTAACTGGAACATCCTCGTTACAGTGTGAATTGTAACTGGAACATCACCTCGTTACAGTGTGAATTGTAACTGGAACATTCCTCGTTACAGTGTGAATTGTAACTGGAACATCACCTCGTTACAGTGTGAATTGTAACTGGAACATTCCTCGTTACAGTGTGAATTGTAACTGGAACATTCCTCGTTACAGTGTGAATTGTAACTGGAACATCCTCGTTACAGTGTGAATTGTAACTGGAACATCACCTCGTTACAGTGTGAATTGTAACTGGAACAACACCTCGTTACAGTGTGAATTGTAACTGGAACATCACCTCGTTACAGTGTGAATTGTAGCTGGAACAACACCTCGTTACAGTGTGAATAGTAACTGGAACAACACCTCGTTACAGTGTGAATTGTAACTGGAACATTCCTCGTTACATTGTGAATTGTAACAGCAACATCACCTCGTTACAGTGTGAATTGTAACAGGAACAACACCTCATTACAGTGTGAATTGTAACTGGAACATTCCTCGTTACACTGTGAATCGTAACTGGAACATTCCTCGTTTCAGTGTGAATTGTAACTGGTACATTCCTCGTTACAGTGTGAATCGTAACTGGAACAACACCTCATTACAGTGTGAATTGTAACTGGAACATTCCTCGTTACAGTGTGAATCATAACTGGAACAACACCTCATTACAGTTTGAATTGTAACTGGAACATTTCTCATTACAGTGTGAATTGTAACTGGAACATCCTCGTTACAGTGTGAATTGTAACTGGAACATTCCTCGTTACAGTGTGAATAGTAACTGGAACATCACCTCGTTACAGTGTGAATTATAACTGGATCATTCCTCGTTACAGTGTGAATTGTAACTGGAGCACCTCGTTACAGTATGAATTGTAACTGCAATATCACCGCGTTACAGCGTGAATTGTAACTGGAGCACATTGTTACAGTGTGAATTGTAACTGGACCATTCCTCGTTACAGTGTGAATTGTAACTGCAACATCACCGCGTTACAGTGTGAATTGTAACTGGACCATTCCTCGTTACAGTGTGAATTGTAACTGCAACATCACCGCGGTACAGTGTGAATTGTAACTGGAACATCACCTCATTACAGTGTGAATTGTAACTGGAACATTCCTCGTTACAGTGTGAATCATAACTAGAACAACACCTCATCACAGTGTGAATTGTAACTGCAACATCACCGCGTTACAGTGTGAATTGTTACTGGAATATCACCTCATTACAGTGTGAATTGTAACTGGAAAACACCTCGTTACAGTGTGAATTGTAACTGGAACATCACTCGTTACAGTGTGAATTGCAACTGGAACATTCCTCGTTACAGTGTGAATTGTAACTGCAACATCACCTCGTTACAGTGTGAATTGTAACTGGAGCACCTCGTTACAGTGTGAATTGTAACTGGAACATCACCTCGTTACAGTGTGAATTGTAACTGGAACATTCCTCGTTACAGTGTGAATTGTAACTGGAACATCACCTCGTTACAGTGTGAATTGTAACTGGAACATCACTCGTTACAGTGTGAATTGTAACTGGAACAACACCTCGTTACAGTGTGAATTGTAACTGGAACATTCCTCGTTACAGTGTGAATTGTAACTGCAACATCACCTCGTTACAGTGTGAATTGTAACTGGAACATCACCTCGTTACAGTGTGAATTGTAACTGGAACATTCCTCGTTACAGTGTGAATTGTAACTGGAACATCACCTCGTTACAGTGTGAATTGTAACAGGAACAACACCTCATTACAGTGTGAATTATAACTGGAACAACACCCCGTTACAGTGTGAATTGTAACTGGAACATCACGTCATTACAGTGTGAATTGTAACTGGTACATCACCTCGTTACAGTGTGAATCGTAACTGGAACAACACCTCATTACAGTGTGAATTGTAACTGGAACATTCCTCGTTACAGTGTGAATCATAACTGGAACAACACCTCATTACAGTGTGAATTGTAACTGGAACATCCTCGTTACAGTGTGAATTATAACTGGAACATTCCTCGTTACAGTGTGAATAGTAACTGGAACAACACCTCATTACAGTGTGAATTATAACTGGAACATTCCTCGTTACAGTGTGAATTGTAACTGGAGCACCTCGTTACAGTGTGAATCGTAACTGGAACAACACCTCGTTACAGTGTGAATTGTAACTGGAACACCTCGTTACAGTGTGAATTGTAACTGGAACAACACCTCGTTACAATCTGAATTGTAACTGGAACATTCCTCGTTACAGTGTGAATTGTAACTGGAACAATACCTCGTTACAGTGTGAATTGTAACTGGAACATCACCTCGTTACAGTGTGAATTGTAACTGGAACATCACCTCGTTACAGTGTGAATTGTAACTGGAACAACACCTCATTACAGTGTAAATTGTAACTGAACAACACCTCGTTACAGTGTGAATTGTAACTGGAACATCACCTCGTTACAGTGTGAATTGTAACTGGAACAACACCTCATTACAGTGTGAATTGTAACTGGAACAACACCTCGTTACAGTGTGAATTGTAACTGGAACATCACCTCATTACAGTGTGAATTGTAACTGGAACATCACCTCGTTACAGTGTGAATTGTAACTGGAGCACCTCGTTACAGTGTGAATCGTAACTGGAACATCACCTCGTTACAGTGTGAATTATAACTGGATCATTCCTCGTTACAGTGTGAATTGTAACAGGAGCACCTCGTTACAGTGTGAATTGTAACTGCAACATCATCGCGTTACAGCGTGAATTGTAACTGGAGCACCTCGTTACAGTGTGAACTGTAACTGGACCATTCCTCGTTACAGTGTGAATTGTAACTGCAACATCACCGCATTACAGTGTGAATTGTAACTGGAACATCACCTCATTACAGTGTGAATTGTAACTGAAAAAACACCTCGTTACAGTGTGAATTGTAACTGGAACATTCCTCGTTACAGTGTGAATTGCACCTGCAACATCACCTCGTTAAAGTGTGAATTGTAACTGGAGCACCTCGTTACAGTGTGAATCGTAACTGGAACAACACCTCGTTACAGTGTGAATCGTAACTGGAACAACACCTCATAATTGTAACTGGAACAACACCTCATTACAGTGTGCATTGTAACTGGAACATCACCTCGTTACAGTGTGAATTGTAACTGCAACATCACCGCATTACAGTGTGAATTGTAACTGGAACATCACCTCGTTACAGTGTGAATTGTAACTGAAAAAACACCTCGTTACAGTGTGAATTGAACTGGAACATCACTTCCTTACAGTGTGAATTGTAACTGGAACATTCCTCGTTACAGTGTGAATTGTAACTGGAACATCACCTCGTTACAGTGTGAATTGTAACTGGAACAACACCTCGTTACAGTGTGAATTGTAACTGGAACATCACCTCGTTACAGTGTGAATTGTAACTGGAACATTCCTCGTTACAGTGTGAATTGTAACTGGAACATCACCTCGTTACAGTGTGAATTGTAACTGGAACATCACCTCGTTACAGTGTGAATTGTAACTGGAACATTCCTCGTTACAGTGTGAATTGTAACTGGAACATCACCTCGTTACAGTGTGAATTGTAACTGGAACATTCCTCGTTACAGTGTGAATTGTAACTGGAACATCACCTCGTTACAGTGTGAATTGTAACTGGAACATCCTCGTTACAGTGTGAATTGTAACTGGAACATCACCTCGTTACAGTGTGAATTGTAACTGGAACAACACCTCGTTACAGTGTGAATTGTAACTGGAACACACCTCATTACAGTGTGAATTGTAACTGGAACATTCCTCGTTACAGTGTGAATTGTAACTGGAACATTCCTCGTTACAGTGTGAATTGTAACTGGAACATTCCTCGTTACAGTGTGAATCGTAACTGGAACAACACCTCGTTACAGTGTGAATTGTAACTGGAACATTCCTCGTTACAGTGTGAATTGTAACTGGAACATCACCTCGTTACAGTGTGAATTGTAACTGGACCATTCCTCGTTACAGTGTGAATTGTAACTGGAACATCACCTCGTTACAGTGTGAATTGTAACTGGAACATCACCTCGTTACAGTGTGAATTGTAACTGGAACATCCTCGTTACAGTGTGAATTGTAACTGGAACATTCCTCGTTACAGTGTGAATTGTAACTGGAACATCACCTCGTTACAGTGTGAATTGTAACTGGAACATTCCTCGTTACAGTGTGAATTGTAACTGGAACATCACCTCGTTACAGTGTGAATTGTAACTGGAACATCACTCGTTACAGTGTGAATTGTAACTGGAACATCCTCGTTACAGTGTGAATTGTAACTGGAACATTCCTCGTTACAGTGTGAATTGTAACTGGAACATTCCTCGTTACAGTGTGAATTGTAACTGCAACATCACCTCGTTACAGTGTGAATTGTAACTGGAACATTCCTCGTTACAGTGTGAATTGTAACTGCAACATCACCTCGTTACAGTGTGAATTGTAACTGGAACATCACCTCGTTACAGTGTGAATTGTAACTGGAACATCCTCGTTACAGTGTGAATTGTAACTGGAACATCACCTCGTTACAGTGTGAATTGTAACTGGAACATCCTCGTTACAGTGTGAATTGTAACTGGAACATTCCTCGTTACAGTGTGAATTGTAACTGGAACATCACTCGTTACAGTGTGAATTGTAACTGGAACATCCTCGTTACAGTGTGAATTGTAACTGGAACAACCTCGTTACAGTGTGAATTGTAACTGGAACATACCTCGTTACAGTGTGAATTGTAACTGGAACATCACCTCGTTACAGTGTGAATTGTAACTGGAACACCTCGTTACAGTGTGAATTGTAACTGGAACAACACCTCGTTACAGTGTGAATTGTAACTGGAACATTCCTCGTTACAGTGTGAATTGTAACTGGAACATCACCTCGTTAAAGTGTGAATTGTAACTGGAGCACCTCGTTACAGTGTGAATTGTAACTGGAACAACACCTCGTTACAGTGTGAATTGTAACTGGAACATTCCTCGTTACAGTGTGAATTGTAACTGGAACATTCCTCGTTACAGTGTGAATTGTAACTGGAACATCCTCGTTACAGTGTGAATTGTAACTGGAACATCACCTCGTTACAGTGTGAATTGTAACTGGAACATTCCTCGTTACAGTGTGAATTGTAACTGGAACATCACCTCGTTACAGTGTGAATTGTAACTGGAACATTCCTCGTTACAGTGTGAATTGTAACTGGAACATCACCTCGTTACAGTGTGAATTGTAACTGGAACATCCTCGTTACAGTGTGAATTGTAACTGGAACATCACCTCGTTACAGTGTGAATTGTAACTGGAACACACCTCGTTACAGTGTGAATTGTAACTGGAACATCCTCGTTACAGTGTGAATTGTAACTGGAACATCACCTCGTTACAGTGTGAATTGTAACTGGAACAACACCTCGTTACAGTGTGAATTGTAACTGGAACATTCCTCGTTACATTGTGAATTGTAACTGAACATCACCTCGTTACAGTGTGAATTGTAACTGGAACAACACCTCGTTACAGTGTGAATTGTAACTGGAACTCCTCGTTACAGTGTGAATTGTAACTGGAACATCCTCGTTACAGTGTGAATTGTAACTGGAACATTCCTCGTTACAGTGTGAATTGTAACTGGAACATCCTCGTTACAGTGTGAATTGTAACTGGAACATTCCTCGTTACAGTGTGAATAGTAACTGGAACATCACCTCGTTACAGTGTGAATTGTAACTGGAACATCCTCGTTACAGTGTGAATTGTAACTGGAACATCCTCGTTACAGTGTGAATTGTAACTGGAACATCACCTCGTTACAGTGTGAATTGTAACTGGAACATCCTCGTTACAGTGTGAATTGTAACTGGAACATTCCTCGTTACAGTGTGAATTGTAACTGGAACATCACCTCGTTACAGTGTGAATTGTAACTGGACCATTCCTCGTTACAGTGTGAATTGTAACTGGAACATCACCTCGTTACAGTGTGAATTGTAACTGGAACATCACCTCGTTACAGTGTGAATTGTAACTGGAACATTCCTCGTTACAGTGTGAATTGTAACTGGAACAACACCTCGTTACAGTGTGAATTGTAACTGGAACATCACCTCGTTACAGTGTGAATTGTAACTGGAACATCACCTCGTTACAGTGTGAATTGTAACTGGAACAACACCTCGTTACAGTGTGAATTGTAACTGGAACATCCTCGTTACAGTGTGAATTGCAACTGGAACATTCCTCGTTACAGTGTGAATTGTAACTGCAACATCACCTCGTTACAGTGTGAATTGTAACTGGAGCACCTCGTTACAGTGTGAATCGTAACTGGAACATCACCTCGTTACAGTGTGAATTATAACTGGATCATTCCTCGTTACAGTGTGAATTGTAACTGGAGCACCTCGTTACAGTGTGAATCGTAACTGGAACAACACCTCGTTACAGTGTGAATTGTAACTGGAACATCACCTCGTTACAGTGTGAATTGTAACTGGAACAACACCTCGTTACAGTGTGAATAGTAACTGGAACAACACCTTGTTACAGTGTGAATTGTAACTGGAACATTCCTCGTTACATTGTGAATTGTAACAGCAACATCACCTCGTTACAGTGTGAATTGTAACAGGAACAACACCTCATTACAGTGTGAATTGTAACTGGAACATTCCTCGTTACATTGTGAATTGTAACAGCAACATCACCTCGTTACAGTGTGAATTGTAACAGGAACAACACCTCATTACAGTGTGAATTGTAACTGGAACAACACCTCGTTACAGTGTGAATTGTAACTGGAACATCACGTCATTACAGTGTGAATTGTAACTGGAACATCACCTCGTTACAGTGTGAATAGTAACTGGAACAACACCTCATTACAGTGTGAATTGTAACTGGAACATTCCTCGTTACAGTGTGAATCTGTAACTGGAACAACACCTCGTTACAGTGTGAATTGTAACTGGAACATTTCTCGTCACAGTGTGAATTGTAACTGGACCATTCCTCGTTACAGTGTGAATTGTAACTGGAACATCACCTCGTTACAGTGTGAATTGTAACTGGAACATCACCTCGTTACAGTGTGAATTGTAACTGGAACATCACCTCGTTACAGTGTGAATTGTAACTGGAACATCACCTCGTTACAGTGTGAATTGTAACTGGAACATCCTTGTTACAGTGTGAATTGTAACTGGAACATTCCTCATTACAGTGTGAATTGTAACAGGAATAACACCTCATTACAGTGTGAATTGTAACTGGAACATTCCTCGTTACAGTGTGAATTGTAACTGGAACATCACCTCGTTACAGTGTGAATCGTAACTGGAACAACACCTCGTTACAGTGTGAATTGTAACTGGAACACCTCGTTACAGTGTGAATTGTAACTGGACCATTTCTTGTTACAGTGTGAATTGTAACTGGAACATTCCTCGTTACAGTGTGAATTGTAACTGGAACATTCCTCGTTACAGTGTGAATTGTAACTGGAACATTCCTCGTTACAGTGTGAATTGTAACAGGAACATCACCTCGTTACAGTGTCAATTGTAACTGGAACATTCCTCGTTACAGTGTGAATTGTAACTGGAGCAACAGCTCGTTACAGTGTGAATTGTAACTGGAACTCCACGTTACAGTGTGAATTGTAACTGGAACATTTCTCATTACAGTTTGAATTGTAACTGGACCATTCATCGTTACAGTGTGAATTGTAACTGGAACATCCACGTTACAGTGCGAATTGTAACTGGAACATCCTCGTTACAGTGTGAACTGTAACTGGAACATCACCTCGTTACAGTGTGAATTGTAACTGGAACTCCTCGTTACAGTGTGAATTGCAACTGGAAAATATCTCGTTACAGTGTGAAATGTAACTGGACCATTCCTCGTTACAGTGTGAATTGTAACAGGAACATCACCTCGTTACAGTGTGAATTGTAATTGTAACATTTCTCGTTACAGTGTGACCTGTAACTGGACCATTCCTCTTTACAGTGTGAATTGTAACTGGAACATTTCTCGTTACAGTGTGAATTGTAACTAGACCATTCCTCGTTACAGTGTGAATTGTAACTGGAACATCACCTCGTTACAGTGTGAATTGTAACTGGAACATCACCTCGTTACAGTGTGAATTGTAACTGGAACATCAACTCGTTACAGTGTGAATTGTAACTGGAACATCACCTCATTACAGTGTGAATTGTAACTGGAACATTCCTCATTACAGTGTGAATTGTACCAGGAATAATACCTCATTACAGTGTGAATTGTAACTGGAACATTCCTCGTTACAGTGTGAATTGTAACTGGAACATCACCTCGTTACAGTGTGAATTGCAACTGGAACATTCCTCGTTACAGTGTGAATTGTAACTGGAGCACCACCTCGTTACAGTGTGAATTGTAACTGGAACTCCGCGTTACAGTGTGAATTGTAACTGGAACACCCTCGTTAAAGTGTGAACTGTAACAGGAACATCAGCTCGTTACAGTGTGAATTGTAACTGGAACTCCTCGTTACAGTGTGAATTGCAACTGGAACATATCTCGTTACAGTTGAAATGTAACTGGACCATTCCTCGTTACAGTGTGAATTATAACTGGAACATCACCTCGTTACATTGTGAATTGCAACTGGAACTCCTCGTTACAGTGTGAATTGTAACTGGAACATTTCTCGTTACAGTGTGAATTGTAACTGGACCATTCCTCGTTACAGTGTGAATTGTAACTGGAACATTTCTCGTTACAGTGTGAATTGTAACTGGAACATTCCTCGTTACAGTGTGAATTGTAACAGGAATAACACCTCATTACAGTGTGAATTGTAACTGGAACATTGCTCGTTACAGTGTGAATTGTAACTGGAACATCACCTCGTTACAGTGTGAATTATAATTGGAACATCACCTCGTTACAGTGTGAATTGTAACTGGAACATCACCTCGTTACAGTGTGAATTGTAACTGGAACTCCTCGTTACAGTGTGAATTGTAATTGGAACATTTCTCGTTACAGTGTGAACTGTAACTGGACCATTCCTCGTTACAGTGTGAATTGTAACTGGAACATTTCTCGTTACAGTGTGAATTGTAACTGGACCATTCCTCGTTACAGTGTGAATTGTAACTGGAACATCACCTCGTTACAGTGTGAATTGTAACTGGAACATCACCTCGTTACAGTGTGAATTGTAACAGGAACATCACCTCGTTACAGTGTCAATTACAACTGGAACAATCCTCGTTACAGTTGGAATTGTAACTGGAGCAACAGCTCGTTACAGTGTGAATTGTAACTGGAACTCCACGTTACAGTGTGAATTGTAACTGGAACATTTCTGATTACAGTTTCAATTGTAACTGGACCATTCATCGTTACAGTGTGAATTGTAACTGGAACATCCTCGTTACAGTGCGAATTGTAACTGGAACATCCTCGTTACAGTGTGAACTGTAACTGGAACATCACCTCGTTACTGTGTGAATTGTAACTGGAACTCCTCGTTACAGTGTGAATTGCAACTGGAAAATATCTCGTTACAGTGTGAAATGTAACTGGACCATTCCTCGTTACAGTGTGAATTGTAACAGGAACATCACCTCGTTACAGTGTGAATTGTAATTGTAACATTTCTCGTTACAGTGTGACCTGTAACTGGACCATTCCTCTTTACAGTGTGAATTGTAACTGGAACATTTCTCGTTACAGTGTGAATTGTAACTAGACCATTCCTCGTTACAGTGTGAATTGTAATTGGAACATCACCTCGTTACAGTGTGAATTGTAACTGGAACATCACCTCGTTACAGTGTGAGTTGTAACTGGTACATCAACTCGTTACAGTGTGAATTGTAACTGGAACATCACCTCGTTACAGTGTGAATTGTAACTGGAACATTCCTCATTACAGTGTGAATTGTAACAGGAATAACACCTCATTACAGTGTGAATTGTAACTGGAACATTCCTCGTTACAGTGTGAATTGTAACTGGAACATCACCTCGTTACAGTGTGAATTGTAACAGGAACAACACCTCATTACAGTGTGAATTGTAACTGGAACATTCCTCGTTACACTGTGAATCGTAACTGGAACATTCCTCGTTTCAGTGTGAATTGTAACTGGTACATTCCTCGTTACAGTGTGAATCGTAACTGGAACAACACCTCATTACAGTGTGAATTGTAACTGGAACATTCCTCGTTACAGTGTGAATCTGTAACTGGAACAACACCTCATTACAGTGTGAATTGTAACTGGAACATTTCTCGTTACAGTGTGAATTGTAACTGGAACATCCTCGTTACAGTGTGAATTGTAACTGGAACATTCCTCGTTACAGTGTGAATTGTAACTGGAACATCACCTCGTTACAGTGTGAATTGTAACTGGAACATTCCTCGTTACAGTGTGAATTGTAACTGGAGCACCTCGTTACAGTGTGAATTGTAACTGCAATATCACCGCGTTACAGTGTGAATTGTAACTGGAGCACACTCGTTACAGTGTGAATTGTAACTGGACCATTCCTCGTTACAGTGTGAATTGTAACTGCAACATCACCACGTTACAGTGTGAATTGTAACTGGACCATTCCTCGTTACAGTGTGAATTGTAACTGCAACATCACCTCGTTACAGTGTGAATTGTAACTGGAACATCACCTCGTTACAGTGTGAATTGTAACTGGAACATTCCTCGTTACAGTGTGAATTGTAACTGGAACAACACCTCGTTACAGTGTGAATTGTAACTGGAACATCACCTCGTTACAGTGTGAATTGTAACTGGAAACACCTCGTTACAGTGTGAATTGTAACTGGAACAACACCTCGTTACAGTGTGAATTGTAACTGGAACATCACTCGCTTACAGTGTGAATTGTAACTGGAACATTCCTCGTTACAGTGTGAATTGTAACTGGAACATCACCTCGTTACAGTGTGAATTGTAACTGGAACACCTCGTTACAGTGTGAATTGTAACTGGAACATCACCTCGTTACAGTGTGAATTGTAACTGGAACATTCCTCGTTACAGTGTGAATTGTAACTGGAACATCCTCGTTACAGTGTGAATTGTAACTGGAACAACACCTCGTTACAGTGTGAATAGTAACTGGAACAACACCTCGTTACAGTGTGAATTGTAACTGGAACATCCTCGTTACAGTGTGAATTGTAACAGCAACATCACCTCGTTACAGTGTGAATTGTAACAGGAACAACACCTCATTACAGTGTGAATTGTAACTGGAACATTCCTCGTTACATTGTGAATTGTAACAGCAACATCACCTCGTTACAGTGTGAATTGTAACAGGAACAACACCTCATTACAGTGTGAATTATAACTGGAACAACACCCCGTTACAGTGTGAATTGTAACTGGAACATCACGTCATTACAGTGTGAATTGTAACTGGTACATCACCTCGTTACAGTGTGAATCGTAACTGGAACAACACCTCATTACAGTGTGAATTGTAACTGGAACATTCCTCGTTACAGTGTGAATCATAACTGGAACAACACCTCATTACAGTGTGAATTGTAACTGGAACATCCTCGTTACAGTGTGAATTATAACTGGAACATTCCTCGTTACAGTGTGAATAGTAACTGGAACAACACCTCATTACAGTGTGAATTATAACTGGATCATTCCTCGTTACAGTGTGAATTGTAACTGGAGCACCTCGTTACAGTGTGAATTGTAACTGGAACATCACCTCGTTACAGTGTGAATTGTAACTGGAACATCCTCGTTACAGTGTGAATTGTAACTGGAACATCACCTCGTTACAGTGTGAATTGTAACTGGAACATTCCTCGTTACAGTGTGAATTGTAACTGGAACAACACCTCGTTACAGTGTGAATTGTAACTGGAACATCACCTCGTTACAGTGTGAATTGTAACTGGAACATCACCTCGTTACAGTGTGAATTGTAACTGGAACAACACCTCGTTACAGTGTGAATTGTAACTGGAACAACACCTCGTTACAGTGTGAATTGTAACTGGAACATCACCTCGTTACAGTGTGAATTGTAACTGGAACAACACCTCGTTACAGTGTGAATTGTAACTGGAACATCACCTCGTTACAGTGTGAATTGTAACTGGAACATCACCTCGTTACAGTGTGAATTGTAACTGGAACATCACCTCGTTACAGTGTGAATTGTAACTGGAACATCCTCGTTACAGTGTGAATTGTAACTGGAACATCACCTCGTTACAGTGTGAATTGTAACTGGAACATCCTCGTTACAGTGTGAATTGTAACTGGAACATCCTCGTTACAGTGTGAATTGTAACTGGAACATCCTCGTTACAGTGTGAATTGTAACTGGAACATCCTCGTTACAGTGTGAATTGTAACTGGAACATTCCTCGTTACAGTGTGAATTGTAACTGGAACATCACCTCGTTACAGTGTGAATTGTAACTGGAACATCCTCGTTACAGTGTGAATTGTAACTGGAACATCCTCGTTACAGTGTGAATTGTAACTGGAACATCCTCGTTACAGTGTGAATTGTAACTGGAACATCCTCGTTACAGTGTGAAATGTAACTGGAACATCCTCGTTACAGTGTGAATTGTAACTGGAACATCACCTCGTTACAGTGTGAATTGTAACTGGAACATCACCTCGTTACAGTGTGAATTGTAACTGGAACATCACCTCGTTACAGTGTGAATTGTAACTGGAACATCACCTCGTTACAGTGTGAATTGTAACTGGAACATCACCTCGTTACAGTGTGAATTGTAACTGGAACATCACCTCGTTACAGTGTGAATTGTAACTGGAACAACACCTCGTTACAGTGTGAATTGTAACTGGAACATCCTCGTTACAGTGTGAATTGTAACTGGAACATTCCTCGTTACAGTGTGAATTGTAACTGGAACATCACCTCGTTACAGTGTGAATTGTAACTGGAACAACACCTCGTTACAGTGTGAATTGTAACTGGAACATCACCTCGTTACAGTGTGAATTGTAACTGGAACATTCCTCGTTACAGTGTGAATTGTAACTGGAACATCCTCGTTACAGTGTGAATTGTAACTGGAACATCACCTCGTTACAGTGTGAATTGTAACTGGAACATTCCTCGTTACAGTGTGAATTGTAACTGGAACATCACCTCGTTACAGTGTGAATTGTAACTGGAACATTCCTCGTTACAGTGTGAATTGTAACTGGAACATCACCTCGTTACAGTGTGAATTGTAACTGGAACATCACCTCGTTACAGTGTGAATTGTAACTGGAACATCCTTGTTACAGTGTGAATTGTAACTGGAACATTCCTCGTTACAGTGTGAATTGTAACTGGAACATCACCTCGTTACAGTGTGAATTGTAACTGGAACATCCTCGTTACAGTGTGAACTGTAACTGGAACATCACCTCGTTACAGTGTGAATTGTAACTGGAACATCACCTCGTTACAGTGTGAATTGTAACTGGAACATCACCTCGTTACAGTGTGAATTGTAACTGGAATATTCCTCGTTACAGTGTGAATTGTAACTGGAACATTCCTCGTTACAGTGTGAATTGTAACTGGAACATTCCTCGTTACAGTGTGAATTGTAACTGGAACATCACCTCGTTACAGTGTGAATTGTAACTGGAACATTCCTCGTTACAGTGTGAATTGTAACTGGAACATCACCTCGTTACAGTGTGAATTGTAACTGGAACATCCTCGTTACAGTGTGAATTGTAACTGGAACATCACCTCGTTACAGTGTGAATTGTAACTGGAACATCACCTCGTTACAGTGTGAATTGTAACTGGAACATCCTCGTTACAGTGTGAATTGTAACTGGAACATTCCTCGTTACAGTGTGAATTGTAACTGGAACATCACCTCGTTACAGTGTGAATTGTAACTGGAACATTCCTCGTTACAGTGTGAATTGTAACTGGAACATCACCTCGTTACAGTGTGAATTGTAACTGGAACATCACCTCGTTACAGTGTGAATTGTAACTGGAACATCCTCGTTACAGTGTGAATTGTAACTGGAACATCCTCGTTACAGTGTGAATTGTAACTGGAACATTCCTCGTTACAGTGTGAATTGTAACTGGAACATCACCTCGTTACAGTGTGAATTGTAACTGGAACATCCTCGTTACAGTGTGAATTGTAACTGGAACATCACCTCGTTACAGTGTGAATTGTAACTGGAACATCACCTCGTTACAGTGTGAATTGTAACTGGAACAACACCTCGTTACAGTGTGAATTGTAACTGGAACAACACCTCGTTACAGTGTGAATTGTAACTGGAACATTCCTCGTTACAGTGTGAATTGTAACTGGAACATCACCTCGTTACAGTGTGAATTGTAACGGGAACAACACCTCATTACAGTGTGAATTGTAACTGGAACATTCCTCGTTACACTGTGAATCGTAACTGGAACATTCCTCGTTACAGTGTGAATTGTAACTGGAACATTCCTCGTTACAGTGTGAATTGTAACTGGAACAACACCTCATTACAGTGTGAATTGTAACTGGAACATTCCTCGTTACAGTGTGAATTGTAACTGGAACAACACCTCATTACAGTGTGAATTGTAACTGGAACATTCTCGTTACAGTGTGAATTGTAACTGGAACATCCTCGTTACAGTGTGAATTGTAACTGGAACATTCCTCGTTACAGTGTGAATTGTAACTGGAACATCACCTCGTTACAGTGTGAATTGTAACTGGAACATTCCTCGTTACAGTGTGAATTGTAACTGGAACATCCTCGTTACAGTGTGAATTGTAACTGGAACATCACCTCGTTACAGTGTGAATTGTAACTGGAGCATCCTCGTTACAGTGTGAATTGTAACTGGAACATTCCTCGTTACAGTGTGAATTGTAACTGGAACATCACCTCGTTACAGTGTGAATTGTAACTGGAACATTCCTCGTTACAGTGTGAATTGTAACTGGAACATCACCTCGTTACAGTGTGAATTGTAACTGGAACATCACCTCGTTACAGTGTGAATTGTAACTGGAACATTCCTCGTTACAGTGTGAATTGTAACTGGAACATCACCTCGTTACAGTGTGAATTGTAACTGGAACATCACCTCGTTACAGTGTGAATTGTAACTGGAACATCACCTCGTTACAGTGTGAATTGTAACTGGAAAAACACCTCGTTACAGTGTGAATTGTAACTGGAACATCACTCGTTACAGTGTGAATTGTAACTGGAACATTCCTCGTTACAGTGTGAATTGTAACTGGAACATCTCCTCGTTACAGTGTGAATTGTAACTGGAACATCCTCGTTACAGTGTGAATTGTAACTGGAACATTCCTCGTTACAGTGTGAATTGTAACTGGAACATCCTCGTTACAGTGTGAATTGTAACTGGAACATCACCTCGTTACAGTGTGAATTGTAACTGGAACATCACTCGTTACAGTGTGAATTGTAACTGGAACATCACCTCGTTACAGTGTGAATTGTAACTGGAACATTCCTCGTTACAGTGTGAATTGTAACTGGAACATCACCTCGTTACAGTGTGAATTGTAACTGGAACATCCTCGTTACAGTGTGAATTGTAACTGGAACATTCTCGTTACAGTGTGAATTGTAACTGGAACATTCCTCGTTACAGTGTGAATTGTAACTGGAACATCACCTCATTACAGTGTGAATTATAACTGGAACAACACCCCGTTACAGTGTGAATTGTAACTGGAACATCACGTCATTACAGTGTGAATTGTAACTGGTACATCACCTCGTTACAGTGTGAATCGTAACTGGAACAACACCTCATTACAGTGTGAATTGTAACTGGAACATTCCTCGTTACAGTGTGAATCATAACTGGAACAACACCTCATTACAGTGTGAATTGTAACTGGAACATCCTCGTTACAGTGTGAATTATAACTGGAACATTCCTCGTTACAGTGTGAATAGTAACTGGAACAACACCTCATTACAGTGTGAATTATAACTGGATCATTCCTCGTTACAGTGTGAATTGTAACTGGAGCACCTCGTTACAGTGTGAATCGTAACTGGAACAACACCTCGTTACAGTGTGAATTGTAACTGGAACACCTCGTTACAGTGTGAATTGTAACTGGAACAACACCTCGTTACAATCTGAATTGTAACTGGAACATTCCTCGTTACAGTGTGAATTGTAACTGGAACATCACCTCGTTACAGTGTGAATTGTAACTGGAACATCACCTCGTTACAGTGTGAATTGTAACTGGAACATCACCTCGTTACAGTGTGAATTGTAACTGGAACAACACCTCATTACAGTGTAATTGTAACTGAACAACACCTCGTTACAGTGTGAATTGTAACTGGAACATCACCTCGTTACAGTGTGAATTGTAACTGGAACAACACCTCATTACAGTGTGAATTGTAACTGGAACAACACCTCGTTACAGTGTGAATTGTAACTGGAACATCACCTCATTACAGTGTGAATTGTAACTGGAACATCACCTCGTTACAGTGTGAATTGTAACTAGAGCACCTCGTTACAGTGTGAATCGTAACTGGAACATCACCTCGTTACAGTGTGAATTATAACTGGATCATTCCTCGTTACAGTGTGAATTGTAACAGGAGCACCTCGTTACAGTGTGAATTGTAACTGCAACATCATCTCGTTACAGTGTGAATTGTAACTGGAACATCCTCGTTACAGTGTGAATTGTAACTGGAACATCCTCGTTACAGTGTGAAATGTAACTGGAACATCCTCGTTACAGTGTGAATTGTAACTGGAACATCACCTCGTTACAGTGTGAATTGTAACTGGAACATCCTCGTTACAGTGTGAATTGTAACTGGAACATTCCTCGTTACAGTGTGAATTGTAACTGGAACATCACCTCGTTACAGTGTGAATTGTAACTGGAACATCCTCGTTACAGTGTGAATTGTAACTGGAACATTCCTCGTTACAGTGTGAATTGTAACTGGAACATTCCTCGTTACAGTGTGAATTGTAACTGGAACATCACCTCGTTACAGTGTGAATTGTAACTGGAACATCACCTCGTTACAGTGTGAATTGTAACTGGAACATCACCTCGTTACAGTGTGAATTGTAACTGGAACATCACCTCGTTACAGTGTGAATTGTAACTGAAAAAACCCTCGTTACAGTGTGAATTGAACTGGAACATCACTTCCTTACAGTGTGAATTGTAACTGGAACATTCCTCGTTACAGTGTGAATTGTAACTGTAACATCACCTCGTTACAGTGTGATTTGTAACTGGAACAACACCTCGTTACAGTGTGAATCGTAACTGGAACATCACCTCGTTACAGTGTGAATTATAACTGGATCATTCCTCGTTACAGTGTGAATTATAACTGGAGCACCTCATTACAGTGTGAATTGTAACTGCAACATCACCGCGTTACAGCGTGAATTGTAACTGGACCATTCCTCGTTACAGTGTGAATTGTAACTGCAACATCACCGCGTTACAGTGTGAATTGTAACTGGACCATTCCTCGTTACAGTGTGAATTGTAACTGCAACATCACCGCGTTACAGTGTGAATTGTAACTGGAAATTCACCTCATTACAGTGTGAATTGTAACTGAAAAAACACCTCGTTACAGTGTGAATTGTAACTGGAACATTCCTCGTTACAGTGTGAATTGTAACTGCAACATCACCTCGTTACAGTGTGAATTGTAACTGGAGCACCTCGTTACAGTGTGAATTGTAACTGGAACAACACCTCGTTACAGTGTGAATCGTAACTGGAACAACACCTCGTTACAGTGTGAATCGTAACTGGAACAACACCTCATTACAGTGTGAATTGTAACTGGAACATTCCTCGTTACACTGTGAATCGTAACTGGAACATTCCTCGTTACAGTGTGAATTGTAACTGGAACATTCCTCGTTACAGTGTGAATCGTAACTGGAACATCACCTCGTTACAGTGTGAATTGTAACTGGAACATTCCTCGTTACAGTGTGAATAGTAACTGGAACATCACCTCGTTACAGTGTGAATTATAACTGGATCATTCCTCGTTACAGTGTGAATTGTAACTGCAACATCACCGCGTTACAGTGTGAATTGTAACTGCAATATCACCGCGTTACAGCGTGAATTGTAACTGGAGCACATCGTTACAGTGTGAATTGTAACTGGACCATTCCTCGTTACAGTGTGAATTGTAACTGCAACATCACCGCGTTACAGTGTGAATTGTAACTGGACCATTCCTCGTTACAGTGTGAATTGTAACTGCAACATCACCGCGTTACAGTGTGAATTGTAACTGGAACATCACCTCATTACAGTGTGAATTGTAACTGAAAAAACACCTCGTTACAGTGTGAATTGTAACTGAAACATCACTTCCTTACAGTGTGAATTGCAACTGGAACATTCCTCGTTACAGTGTGAACTGTAACTGCAACATCACCTCGTTACAGTGTGAATTGTAACTGGAGAACCTCGTTACAGTGTGAATCGTAACTGGAACATCACCTCGTTACAGCGTGAATTATAACTGGATCATTCCTCGTTACAGTGTGAATTGTAACAGGAGCACCTCGTTACAGTGTGAATTGTAACTGCAACATCATCGCGTTACAGCGTGAATTGTAACTGGAGCACCTCGTTACAGTGTGAATTGTAACTGGACCATTCCTCGTTACAGTGTGAATTGTAACTGCAACATCACCGCGTTACAGTGTGAATTGTAACTGGACCATTCCTCGTTACAGTGTGAATTGTAACTGCAACATCACCGCGTTACAGTGTGAATTGTAACTGGAACATCACCTCATTACAGTGTGAATTGTAACTGAAAAAACACCTCGTTACAGTGTGAATTGTAACTGGAACATACCTCGTTACAGTGTGAATTGCAACTGCAACATCACCTCGTTAAAGTGTGAATTGTAACTGGAGCACCTCGTTACAGTGTGAATTGTAACTGGAACAACACCTCGTTACAGTGTGAATTGTAACTGGAACATACCTCGTTACAGTGTGAATTGTAACTGCAACATCACCTCGTTACAGTGTGAATTGTAACTGGAGCACCTCGTTACAGTGTGAATTGTAACTGGAACAACACCTCGTTACAGTGTGAATTGTAACTGGAACATTCCTCGTTACAGTGTGAATTGTAACTGGAACATTCCTCGTTACAATGTGAATTGTAACTGGAACACCTCATTACAGTGTGAATTGTAACTGGAACATCACCTCGTTACAGTGTGAATTGTAACTGGAACATTCCTCGTTACACTGTGAATTATAAGTGGAACATCACCTCGTTACAGTGTGAATTGTAACTGGAACATTCCTCGTTACAGTGTGAATTGTAACTGGAACATTCCTCATTACAGTGTGAATTGTAACTGGAACACCTCATTACAGTGTGAATTGTAACTGGAACATCACCTCGTTACAGTGTGAATTGTAACTGGAACAACACCTCGTTACAGTGTGAATTGTAACTGGAACATCACCTCGTTACAGTGTGAATTGTAGCTGGAACAACACCTCGTTACAGTGTGAATAGTAACTGGAACAACACCTCGTTACAGTGTGAATTGTAACTGGAACATTCCTCGTTACATTGTGAATTGTAACAGCAACATCACCTCGTTACAGTGTGAATTGTAACAGGAACAACACCTCATTACAGTGTGAATTGTAACTGGAACATTCCTCGTTACACTGTGAATCGTAACTGGAACATTCCTCGTTTCAGTGTGAATTGTAACTGGTACATTCCTCGTTACAGTGTGAATCGTAACTGGAACAACACCTCATTACAGTGTGAATTGTAACTGGAACATTCCTCGTTACAGTGTGAATCATAACTGGAACAACACCTCATTACAGTTTGAATTGTAACTGGAACATTTCTCATTACAGTGTGAATTGTAACTGGAACATCCTCGTTACAGTGTGAATTGTAACTGGAACATTCCTCGTTACAGTGTGAATAGTAACTGGAACATCACCTCGTTACAGTGTGAATTATAACTGGATCATTCCTCGTTACAGTGTGAATTGTAACTGGAGCACCTCGTTACAGTATGAATTGTAACTGCAATATCACCGCGTTACAGCGTGAATTGTAACTGGAGCACATTGTTACAGTGTGAATTGTAACTGGACCATTCCTCGTTACAGTGTGAATTGTAACTGCAACATCACCGCGTTACAGTGTGAATTGTAACTGGACCATTCCTCGTTACAGTGTGAATTGTAACTGCAACATCACCGCGTTACAGTGTGAATTGTAACTGGAACATCACCTCATTACAGTGTGAATTGTAACTGGAACATTCCTCGTTACAGTGTGAATCATAACTGGAACAACACCTCATTACAGTGTGAATTGTAACTGCAACATCACCGCGTTACAGTGTGAATTGTTACTGGAATATCACCTCATTACAGTGTGAATTGTAACTGAAAAAACACCTCGTTACAGTGTGAATTGTAACTGGAACATCACTTCCTTACAGTGTGAATTGCAACTGGAACATTCCTCGTTACAGTGTGAATTGTAACTGCAACATCACCTCGTTACAGTGTGAATTGTAACTGGAGCACCTCGTTACAGTGTGAATCGTAACTGGAACATCACCTCGTTACAGTGTGAATTATAACTGGATCATTCCTCGTTACAGTGTGAATTGTAACTGGAACATCCTCGTTACAGTGTGAATTGTAACTGGAACAACACCTCGTTACAGTGTGAATTGTAACTGGAACATCACCTCGTTACAGTGTGAATTGTAACTGGAACAACACCTCGTTACAGTGTGAATAGTAACTGGAACAACACCTCGTTACAGTGTGAATTGTAACTGGAACATTCCTCGTTACAGTGTGAATTGTAACTGGAACATCACCTCGTTACAGTGTGAATTGTAACTGGAACAACACCTCATTACAGTGTGAATTGTAACTGGAACATTCCTCGTTACAGTGTGAATTGTAACTGGAACATCACCTCGTTACAGTGTGAATTGTAACTGGAACAACACCTCATTACAGTGTGAATAGTAACTGGAACAACACCTCGTTACAGTGTGAATTGTAACTGGAACATCACCTCATTACAGTGTGAATTGTAACTGGAACATCACCTCGTTACAGTGTGAATCGTAACTGGAACAACACCTCATTACAGTGTGAATTGTAACTGGAACATTCCTCGTTACAGTGTGAATCATAACTGGAACAACACCTCATTACAGTGTGAATTGTAACTGGAACATCCTCGTTACAGTGTGAATTGTAACTGGAACATTCCTCGTTACAGTGTGAATTGTAACTGGAACAACACCTCATTACAGTGTGAATTGTAACTGGATCATTCCTCGTTACAGTGTGAATTGTAACTGGAGCACCTCGTTACAGTGTGAATCGTAACTGGAACAACACCTCGTTACAGTGTGAATTGTAACTGGAACACCTCGTTACAGTGTGAATTGTAACTGGAACAACACCTCGTTACAGTGTGAATTGTAACTGGAACATTCCTCGTTACAGTGTGAATTGTAACTGGAACAACACCTCGTTACAGTGTGAATTGTAACTGGAACATCACCTCGTTACAGTGTGAATTGTAACTGGAACATCACCTCGTTACAGTGTGAATTGTAACTGGAACAACACCTCGTTACAGTGTGAATTGTAACTGGAACAACACCTCGTTACAGTGTGAATTGTAACTGGAACATCACCTCGTTACAGTGTGAATTGTAACTGGAACAACACCTCATTACAGTGTGAATTGTAACTGGAACATCACCTCGTTACAGTGTGAATTGTAACTGGAACATCACCTCATTACAGTGTGAATTGTAACTGGAACATCACCTCGTTACAGTGTGAATTGTAACTGGAACATCCTCGTTACAGTGTGAATCGTAACTGGAACATCACCTCGTTACAGTGTGAATTGTAACTGGAACATTCCTCGTTACAGTGTGAATTGTAACTGGAGCACCTCGTTACAGTGTGAATTGTAACTGAACATCACTCGTTACAGTGTGAATTGTAACTGGAGCACCTCGTTACAGTGTGAATTGTAACTGGAACATTCCTCGTTACAGTGTGAATTGTAACTGAACATCACCTCGTTACAGTGTGAATTGTAACTGGAACATCACCTCGTTACAGTGTGAATTGTAACTGAAAAACACCTCGTTACAGTGTGAATTGTAACTGGAACATTCCTCGTTACAGTGTGAATTGTAACTGAACATCACCTCGTTACAGTGTGAATTGTAACTGGAGCACCTCGTTACAGTGTGAATCGTAACTGGAACAACACCTCGTTACAGTGTGAATTGTAACTGGAACAACACCTCATGAATTGTAACTGGAACAACACCTCATTACAGTGTGCATTGTAACTGGAACATCACCTCGTTACAGTGTGAATTGTAACTGCAACATCACCGCATTACAGTGTGAATTGTAACTGGAACATCACCTCGTTACAGTGTGAATTGTAACTGAAAAAACACCTCGTTACAGTGTGAATTGAACTGGAACATCACCTCCTTACAGTGTGAATTGTAACTGGAACATTCCTCGTTACAGTGTGAATTGTAACTGTAACATCACCTCGTTACAGTGTGAATTGTAACTGGAACAACACCTCGTTACAGTGTGAATCGTAACTGGAACATCACCTCGTTACAGTGTGAATTATAACTGGATCATTCCTCGTTACAGTGTGAATTATAACTGGAGCACCTCATTACAGTGTGAATTGTAACTGCAACATCACCGCGTTACAGCGTGAATTGTAACTGGACCATTCCTCGTTACAGTGTGAATTGTAACTGCAACATCACCGCGTTACAGTGTGAATTGTAACTGGACCATTCCTCGTTACAGTGTGAATTGTAACTGCAACATCACCGCGTTACAGTGTGAATTGTAACTGGAAATTCACCTCATTACAGTGTGAATTGTAACTGAAAAAACACCTCGTTACAGTGTGAATTGTAACTGGAACATTCCTCGTTACAGTGTGAATTGTAACTGCAACATCACCTCGTTACAGTGTGAATTGTAACTGGAGCACCTCGTTACAGTGTGAATTGTAACTGGAACAACACCTCGTTACAGTGTGAATCGTAACTGGAACAACACCTCGTTACAGTGTGAATTGTAACTGGAACATCTCGTTACAGTGTGAATTGTAACTGGAACAACACCTCGTTACAATCTGAATTGTAACTGGAACATCACCTTTTTACAGTGTGAATTGTAACTGGAACAACACCTCGTTACAGTGTGAATTGTAACTGGAACATCACCTCGTTACAGTGTGAATTGTAACTGGAACAACACCTCATTACAGTGTGAATTGTAACTGGAACAACACCTCGTTACAGTGTGAATTGTAACTGGAACATCACCTCATTACAGTGTGAATTGTAACTGGAACATCACCTCGTTACAGTGTGAATTGTAACTGGAACATTCCTCGTTACAGTGTGAATCGCAACTGGAACAACACTTCATTACAGTGTGAATTGTAACTGGAACATTCCTCGTTACACTGTGAATCGTAACTGGAACAACACCTCATTACAGTGTGAATTGTAACTGGAACATTCCTCGTTACACTGTGAATCGTAACTGGAACATTCCTCGTTACAGTGTGAATTGTAACTGGTACATTCCTCGTTACAGTGTGAAACGTAACTGGATCAACACCTCATTACAGTGTGAATTGTAACTGGAACATTCCTCGTTACAGTGTGAATCATAACTGGAACAACACCTCATTACAGTTTGAATTGTAACTGGAACATTTCTCGTTACAGTGTGAATTGTAACTGGAACATCCTCGTTACAGTGTGAATTATAACTGGAACATTCCTCGTTACAGTGTGAATAGTAACTGGAACATCACCTCGTTACAGTGTGAATTATAACTGGATCATTCCTCGTTACAGTGTGAATTGTAACTGGAGCACCTCGTTACAGTGTGAATTGTAACTGCAATATCACCGCGTTACAGCGTGAATTGTAACTGGAGCACATCGTTACAGTGTGAATTGTAACTGGACCATTCCTCGTTACAGTGTGAATTGTAACTGCAACATCACCGCGTTACAGTGTGAATTGTAACTGGACCATTCCTCGTTACAGTGTGAATTGTAACTGCAACATCACCTCGTTACAGTGTGAATTGTAACTGGAACATCACCTCATTACAGTGTGAATTGTAACTGGAAAAACACCTCGTTACAGTGTGAATTGTAACTGGAACATCACTCGTTACAGTGTGAATTGTAACTGGAACATTCCTCGTTACAGTGTGAATTGTAACTGGAACATCACCTCGTTACAGTGTGAATTGTAACTGAACAACACCTCGTTACAGTGTGAATTGTAACTGGAACATACCTCGTTACAGTGTGAATTGCAACTGGAACATCACCTCGTTACAGTGTGAATTGTAACTGGAACATCCTCGTTACAGTGTGAATTGTAACTGGAACAACACCTCGTTACAGTGTGAATTGTAACTGGAACATACCTCGTTACAGTGTGAATTGTAACTGAACATCACCTCGTTAAAGTGTGAATTGTAACTGGAGCACCTCGTTACAGTGTGAATTGTAACTGGAACAACACCTCGTTACAGTGTGAATTGTAACTGGAACATTCCTCGTTACAGTGTGACTTGTAACTGGAACATTCCTCGTTACAATGTGAATTGTAACTGGAACACCTCATTACAGTGTGAATTGTAACTGGAACATCACCTCGTTACAGTGTGAATTGCAACTGGAACATTCCTCGTTACACTGTGAATTATAAGTGGAACATCACCTCGTTACAGTGTGAATTGTAACTGGAACATTCCTCGTTACAGTGTGAATTGTAACTGGAACATTCCTCGTTACAGTGTGAATTGTAACTGGAACACCTCATTACAGTGTGAATTGTAACTGGAACATCACCTCGTTACAGTGTGAATTGTAACTGGAACAACACCTCGTTACAGTGTGAATTGTAACTGGAACATCACCTCGTTACAGTGTGAATTGTAACTGGAACAACACCTCGTTACAATGTGAATAGTAACTGGAACAACACCTTGTTACAGTGTGAATTGTAACTGGAACATTCCTCGTTACATTGTGAATTGTAACAGCAACATCACCTCGTTACAGTGTGAATTGTAACAGGAACAACACCTCATTACAGTGTGAATTGTAACTGGAACATTCCTCGTTACATTGTGAATTGTAACAGCAACATCACCTCGTTACAGTGTGAATTGTAACAGGAACAACACCTCATTACAGTGTGAATTATAACTGGAACAACACCCCGTTACAGTGTGAATTGTAACTGGAACATCACGTCATTACAGTGTGAATTGTAACTGGTACATCACCTCGTTACAGTGTGAATCGTAACTGGAACAACACCTCATTACAGTGTGAATTGTAACTGGAACATTCCTCGTTACAGTGTGAATCATAACTGGAACAACACCTCATTACAGTGTGAATTGTAACTGGAACATCCTCGTTACAGTGTGAATTATAACTGGAACATTCCTCGTTACAGTGTGAATAGTAACTGGAACAACACCTCATTACAGTGTGAATTATAACTGGATCATTCCTCGTTACAGTGTGAATTGTAACTGGAGCACCTCGTTACAGTGTGAATCGTAACTGGAACAACACCTCGTTACAGTGTGAATTGTAACTGGAACACCTCGTTACAGTGTGAATTGTAACTGGAACAACACCTCGTTACAATCTGAATTGTAACTGGAACATTCCTCGTTACAGTGTGAATTGTAACTGGAACAACACCTCGTTACAGTGTGAATTGTAACTGGAACATCACCTCGTTACAGTGTGAATTGTAACTGGAACATCACCTCGTTACAGTGTGAATTGTAACTGGAACAACACCTCATTACAGTGTAAATTGTAACTGGAACAACACCTCGTTACAGTGTGAATTGTAACTGGAACATCACCTCGTTACAGTGTGAATTGTAACTGGAACAACACCTCATTACAGTGTGAATTGTAACTGGAACAACACCTCGTTACAGTGTGAATTGTAACTGGAACATCACCTCATTACAGTGTGAATTGTAACTGGAACATAACCTCGTTACAGCGTGAATTGTAACTGGAACATTCCTCGTTACAGTGTGAATCGCAACTGGAACAACACTTCATTACAGTGTGAATTGTAACTGGAACATTCCTCGTTACACTGTGAATCATAACTGGAACAACACCTCATTACAGTGTGAATTGTAACTGGAACATTCCTCGTTACACTGTGAATCGTAACTGGAACATTCCTCGTTACAGTGTGAATTGTAACTGGTACATTCCTCGTTACAGTGTGAATCGTAACTGGAACAACACCTCATTACAGTGTGAATTGTAACTGGAACATTCCTCGTTACAGTGTGAATCATAACTGGAACAACACCTCATTACAGTTTGAATTGTAACTGGAACATTTCTCGTTACAGTGTGAATTGTAACTGGAACATCCTCGTTACAGTGTGAATTATAACTGGAACATTCCTCGTTACAGTGTGAATAGTAACTGGAACATCACCTCGTTACAGTGTGAATAATAACTGGATCATTCCTCGTTACAGTGTGAATTGTAACTGGAGCACCTCGTTACAGTGTGAATTGTAACTGCAATATCACCGCGTTACAGCGTGAATTGTAACTGGAGCACATCGTTACAGTGTGAATTGTATCTGGACCATTCCTCGTTACAGTGTGAATTGTAACTGCAACATCACCCCGTTACAGTGTGAATTGTAACAGGAACATCACCTCATTACAGTGTGAATTGTAACTGCAACATCACCCCGTTACAGTGTGAATTGTAACTGGAACATCACCTCATTACAGTGTGAATTGTAACTGAAAAAACACCTCGTTACAGTGTGAATTGTAACAGGAACATTCCTCGTTACAGTGTGAATTGTAACTGCAACATCACCCCGTTACAGTGTGAATTGTAACTGGAACATCACCTCATTACAGTGTGAATTGTAACTGAAAAAACACCTCGTTACAGTGTGAATTGTAACTGAAACATCACTTCCTTACAGTGTGAATTGCAACTGGAACATTCCTCGTTACAGTGTGAATTGTAACTGCAACATCACCTCGTTACAGTGTGAATTGTAACTGGAGAACCTCGTTACAGTGTGAATTGTAACTGCAACATCATCGCGTTACAGCGTGAATTGTAACTGGAGCACCTCGTTACAGTGTGAATTGTAACTGGACCATTCCTCGTTACAGTGTGAATTGTAACTGCAACATCACCGCGTTACAGTGTGAATTATAACTGGAACATCACCTCATTACAGTGTGAATTGTACCTGAAAAAACACCTCGTTACAGTGTGAATTGTAACTGGAACATACCTCGTTACAGTGTGAATTGCAACTGCAACATCACCTCGTTAAAGTGTGAATTGTAACTGGAGCACCTCGTTACAGTGTGAATTGTAATTGGAACAACACCTCGTTACAGTGTGAATTGTAACTGGAACATACCTCGTTACAGTGTGAATTGCAACTGCAACATCACCTCGTTAAAGTGTGAATTGTAACTGGAACATTCCTCGTTACACTGTGAATTATAAGTGGAACATCACCTCGTTACAGTGTGAATTGTAACTGGAACATTCCTCGTTACAGTGTGAATTGTAACTGGAACATTCCTCGTTACAGTGTGAATTGTAACTGGAACACCTCATTACAGTGTGAATTGTAACTGGAACATCACCTCGTTACAGTGTGAATTGTAACTGGAACAACACCTCGTTACAGTGTGAATTGTACCTGGAACATCACCTCGTTACAGTGTGAATTGTAACTGGAACAACACCTCGTTACAGTGTGAATCGTAACTGGAACAACACCTCATTACAGTGTGAATTGTAACTGGAACATCCTCGTTACAGTGTGAATTATAACTGGAACATTCCTCGTTACAGTGTGAATAGTAACTGGAACAACACCTCGTTACAGTGTAAATTATAACTGGATTATTCCTCGTTACAGTGTGAATTGTAACTGGAGCACCTCGTTACAGTGTGAATTGTAACTGCAATATCACCGCGTTACAGCGTGAATTGTAACTGGAGCACATCGTTACAGTGTGAATTGTAACTGGACCATTCCTCGTTACAGTGTGAATTGTAACTGCAACATCACCGCGTTACAGTGTGAATTGTAACTGGAACATCACCTCATTACAGTGTGAATTGTAACTGAAAAAACACCTCATTACAGTGTGAATTGTAACTGGAACATCTCTTCCTTACAGTGTGAATTGCAACTGGAACATTCCTCGTTACAGTGTGAATTGTAACTGCAACATCACCTCGTTACAGTGTGAATCGTAACTGGAACATCACCTCGTTACAGTGTGAATTATAACTGGATCATTCCTCGTTACAGTGTGAATTGTAACAGGAGCACCTCGTTACAGTGTGAATTGTAACTGGACCATTCCTCGTTACAGTGTGAATTGTAACTGCAACATCACCGCGTTACAGTGTGAATTGTAACTGGAGCACCTCGTTACAGTGTGATTTGTAACTGGACCATTCCTCGTTACAGTGTGAATTGTAACTGCAACATCACCGCGTTACAGTGTGAATTGTAACTGGACCATTCCTCGTTACAGTGTGAATTGTAACTGCAACATCACCGCGTTACAGTGTGAATTGTAACTGGAACATCACCTCATTACAGTGTGAATTGTAACTGAAAAAACACCTCGTTACAGTGTGAATTGTAACTGGAACATTCCTCATTACAGTGTGAATTGCAACTGCAACATCACCTCGTTAAAGTGTGAATTGTAACTGGAGCACCTCGTTACAGTGTGAATTGTAACTGGAACAACACCTCGTTACAGTGTGAATCGTAACTGGAACAACACCTCGTTGCAGTGTGAATTGTAACTGGAACATTCCTCGTTACAGTGTGAATTGTAACTGGAACAACACCTCATTACAGTGTGAATTGTAACTGGAACATCACTTCCTTACAGTGTGAATTGTAACTGGAACATTCCTCGTTACAGTGTGAATTGTAACTGTAACATGACCTCGTTACAGTGTGAATTGTAACTGGAACAACACCTCGTTACAGTGTGAATCGTAACTGGAACATCACCTCGTTACAGAGTGAATTATAACTGGATCATTCCTCGTTACAGTGTGAATTATAACTGGAGCACCTCATTACAGTGTGAATTGTAACTGCAACATCACCGCGTTACAACGTGAATTGTAACTGGAGCACCTCGTTACAGTGTGAATTGTAACTGGACCATTCCTCGTTACAGTGTGAATTTTAACAGCAACATCACCGCGTTACAGTGTGAATTGTAACTGGACCATTCCTCGTTACAGTGTGAATTGTAACTGCAACATCACCGCGTTACAGTGTGAATTGTAACTGGAAATTCACCTCATTACAGTGTGAATTGTAACTGAAAAAACACATCGTTACAGTGTGAATTGTAACTGGAACATTCCTCGTTACAGTGTGAATTGTAACTGCAACATCACCTCGTTACAGTGTGAATTGTAACTGGAGCACCTCATTACAGTGTGAATTGTAACTGGAACAACACCTCGTTACAGTGTGAATCGTAACTGGAACAACACCTCGTTACAGTGTGAATTGTAACTGGAACATTCCTCGTTACAGTGTGAATTGTAACTTGAACAACACCTCGTTACAGTGTGAATTGTAACTGGAACATCACCTCGTTACAGTGTGAATTGTAACTGGAACAACACCTCGTTACAGTGTGAATAGTAACTGGAACAACACCTCGTTACAGTGTGAATTGTAACTGGAACATTCCTCGTTACATTTTGAATTGTAACAGCAACATCAACTCGTTACAGTGTGAATTGTAACAGGAACAACACCTCATTACAGTGTGAATTGTAACTGGAACATTCCTCGTTACATTGTGAATTATAACAGCAACATCACCTCGTTACAGTGTGAATTGTAACAGGAACAACACCTCATCACAGTGTGAATTATAACTGGAACAACACCCCGTTACAGTGTGAATTGTAACTGGAACATCACCTCATTACAGTGTGAATTGTAACTGGTACATCACCTCGTTACAGTGTGAATCGTAACTGGAACAACACCTCATTACAGTGTGAATTGTAACTGGAACATTCCTCGTTACAGTGTGAATCATAACTGGAACAACACCTCATTACAGTGTGAATTGTAACTGGAACATCCTCGTTACAGTGTGAATTATAACTGGAACATTCCTCGTTACAGTGTGAATAGTAACTGGAACAACACCTCGTTACAGTGTGAATTATAACTGGATCATTCCTCGTTACAGTGTGAATTGTAACTGGAGCACCTCGTTACAGTGTGAATTGTAACTGCAATATCACCGCGTTACAGCGTGAATTGTAACTGGAGCACATCGTTACAGTGTGAATTGTAACTGGACCATTCCTCGTTACAGTGTGAATTGTAACTGCAACATCACCACGTTACAGTGTGAATTGTAACTGGACCATTCCTCGTTACAGTGTGAATTGTAACTGCAACATCACCGCGTTACAGTGTGAATTGTAACTGGAACATCACCTCATTACAGTGTGAATTGTAACTGAAAAAACACCTCATTACAGTGTGAATTGTAACTGGAACATCTCTTCCTTACAGTGTGAATTGCAACTGGAACATTCCTCGTTACAGTGTGAATTGTAACTGCAACATCACCTCGTTACAGTGTGAATTGTAACTGGAGCACCTCGTTACAGTGTGAATCGTAACTGGAACATCACCTCGTTACAGTGTGAATTATAACTGGATCATTCCTCGTTACAGTGTGAATTGTAACAGGAGCACCTCGTTACAGTGTGAATTGTAACTGCAACATCATCGCATTACTGCGTGAATTGTAACTGGAGCACCTCGTTACAGTGTGATTTGTAACTGGACCATTCCTCGTTACAGTGTGAATTGTAACTGCAACATCACCGCGTTACAGTGTGAATTGTAACTGGACCATTCCTCGTTACAGTGTGAATTGTAACTGCAACATCACCGCGTTACAGTGTGAATTGTAACTGGAACATCACCTCATTACAGTGTGAATTGTAACTGAAAAAACACCTCGTTACAGTGTGAATTGTAACTGGAACATTCCTCATTACAGTGTGAATTGCAACTGCAACATCACCTCGTTAAAGTGTGAATTGTAACTGGAGCACCTCGTTACAGTGTGAATTGTAACTGGAACAACACCTCGTTACAGTGTGAATCGTAACTGGAACAACACCTCGTTGCAGTGTGAATTGTAACTGGAACATTCCTCGTTACAGTGTGAATTGTAACTGGAACAACACCTCGTTACAGTGTGAATCGTAACTGGAACATCACCTCGTTACAGAGTGAATTATAACTGGATCATTCCTCGTTACAGTGTGAATTATAACTGGAGCACCTCATTACAGTGTGAATTGTAACTGCAACATCACCGCGTTACAACGTGAATTGTAACTGGAGCACCTCGTTACAGTGTGAATTGTAACTGGACCATTCCTCGTTACAGTGTGAATTGTAACTGCAACATCACCGCGTTACAGTGTGAATTGTAACTGGAAATTCACCTCATTACAGTGTGAATTGTAACTGAAAAAACACATCGTTACAATGTGAATTGTAACTGGAACATTCCTCGTTACAGTGTGAATTGTAACTGCAACATCACCTCGTTACAGTGTGAATTGTAACTGGAGCACCTCGTTACAGTGTGAATTGTAACTGGAACAACACCTCGTTACAGTGTGAATCGTAACTGGAACAACACCTCGTTACAGTGTGAATTGTAACTGGAACATTCCTCGTTACAGTGTGAATTGTAACTTGAACAACACCTCGTTACAGTGTGAATTGTAACTGGAACATCACCTCGTTACAGTGTGAATTGTAACTGGAACATTCCTCGTTACACTGTGAATTGTAACTGGAACATCACCTCGTTACTGTGTGAATTGTAACTGGAACAACACCTCGTTATAGTGTGAATTGTAACTGGAACATCACCTCGTTACAGTGTGAATTGTAACTGGAACAACACCTCGTTACAGTGTGAATTGTAACTGGAACAACACCTCGTTACAATCTGAATTGTAACTGGAACATTACCTTTTTACAGTGTGAATTGTAACTGGAACAACACCTCGTTACAGTGTGAATTGTAACTGGAACATCACCTCGTTACAGTGTGAATTGTAACTTGAACAACACCTCGTTACAGTGTGAATTGTAACTGGAACATCACCTCATTACAGTGTGAATTGTAACTGGAACATCACCTCGTTACAGTGTGAATTGTAACTGGAACATTCCTCGTTACAGTGTGAATCGCAACTGGAACAACACCTCATTACATTGTGAATTGTAACTGGAACATTCCTCGTTACACTGTGAATCGTAACTGGAACAACACCTCATTACAGTGTGAATTGTAACTGGTACATTCCTCATTACAGTGTGAATTATAACTGGAACATTCCTCGTTACAGCGTGAATTGTAACAGGAACATCACCTCATTACCATGTGAATTGTAACTGGAACAACACCAAGTTACAGTGTGAATCGTAACTGGAACAATACCTCGTTACAGTGTGAATTGTTACTGGAACAACACCTCATTACAGTGTGAATCGTAACTGGAACATTCATCATTACAGTGTGAATTGTAACTGGAAAATCACCTCTTTACAGCGTGAATTGTAATTGGAACATTCCTCGTTACAGTGTGAATTGTAACTGGAACAACACCTCGTTACAGTGTGAATTGTAACTGGAACATTCCTTGTTGCAGTGTGAATTGTAACTGGAAAATCACCTCGTTACAGTGTGAATTGTAACTGGAACACCTCGTTACAGTGAGAATTGTAACTGGAACATCACCTCGTTACAGTGTGAATTGTAACTGGAACACCTCGTTACAGTGTGAATTGTAACTGGAACATCACCTCGTTACAGTGTGAATTGTAACTGGAACATCACCTCGTTGCAGTGTGAATTGTAACTGCAACATCACCGCGTTACAGTGTGAATTGTAACTGGAACATCACCTCGTTACAGTGTGAATTGTAACTGGAACACCTCGTTACAGTGTGAATTGCAACTGGAACATTCCTCGTTACAGTGTGAATTGTAACTGGAACATTCCCCGTTACAGTGTGAATTGTAACTGGAACATTCCTCGTTACAGTGTGAATTGTAACTGGCACATTTCTTGTTACAGTGTGAATCGTAACTGGAACAACACCTCAATACAGTGTGAATTGTAACTGGAACATTCCTTGTTACAGTGTGAATTGTAACTGGAACATCACCTCGTTACAGTGTGAATTGTAACTGGAACACCTCGTTACAGTGTGAATTGTAACTGGAACACCTCGTTACAGTGTGAATTGTAACTGGAACATCCTCGTTGCAGCGTGCCATTTAGCTGGTCCATCAGCTCATTGCATACCCATGAAATAAGACTTGACACACCTGGACTCAAGGCTGGAGTATAACCTTGGCACAATATGACATAAGGCTGCCTCATTAGTCATGCACAGTGACATGTGAAGAGAGTATCAGTCTGTTACAGGTGACTTACGGTCTGCTGTCAGCCCTCTACTCCCTTTAACATGACATGAAAAGTGCAAGTGCCATGGAGCCAGAGCAACCGCCTGTTATGCTGTGTGAGCAGTAATCAGCTCACCGCAGCCTGACATGCAATCAAAGCATTATTTTGTGTCTACGATGCTGTCAATTAAATTGAGCACTTTAACTTCCAGATGTCTCAGTTTCAAATAATAAAAGGCATAAAAATAAAAATAAAAAATAAAAATTCATGGCATAAAAATCAAATAAAAAAGGTGGCGCAACCGTGGCTAACAAGGGAAATTAGGGATAGCATAAGATCCAAGGAGAGGACATATAAATTGGCCAGAAAAAGCAGCAAACCTGAGGATTGGGAGCAGTTTAGGATTCAGCAAAGGAGGACAAAAGGATTAATTAAGAGGGGGGAAATAGAGTATGAGAGTAAGCTTGGACGGAACATAAAAACTGACTGTAAAAGCTTCTATAGATATGTGAAGTGTAAAAGATTGGTGAAGTCAAGCGTCAGTCCCTTGCAGTCAGAATCATGGGAATTTATAATGGGGAACAAAGAAATGGCTGACCAATTAAATACATACTTTGGTTCTGTCTTCACAAAGGAGGACAGAAATAACCTCCCACAGATGTCGGGGAACATAGAGTCTAATGAGAGGGAGGAACTGAATGAAATCAGTATTTGTAGGGAAATGGTGTTAGGGAAATTGACGGGATTGAAGGCCGATAAATCCCCAGGGCCTGATAATCTATTTCCTAGGGTACTTAAGGAAGTGGCCCTTGAAATAGTAGATGCATTGCTGGTCATCTTCCAAAATTCTATAGACTCTGGAACAGTTCCCATGGATTGGAGGGTAGCTAATGTAACCCCACTATTTAAAAAAGGTGGTAGAGAGAATACGGTAGTGGGGAAAATGCTAGAGTCCATTATAAAAGATGTAATAGCAGAGCACTTGGAAAGCAGTGACAGGATCGGACAAAGTCAACATGGATTTACAAACGGTAAATCATGCCTGACTAATCTACTGGAAGTTTTTGAGGATGTAACTGGTAGAATAGATAAGGGAGAGCCAGTGGATGTGGTGTATTTGGACTTTCAGAAGGCTTTCGATAAGGTCCTGCATCAGAGATTAGCGTGCAAAGTTAAAGCACATGGGATTGGGGGTAAGGTACTGACTTGGATAGAGAACTGGTTGGCAGACAGGAAGCAAAGAGTTGGAATAAACGGGTCTTTTTCCGAGTGGCAGGCAGTGACTAGTGGGGTACTGCAGGGATCGGTCCTTGGACCCCAGTTATTCACAATATATATTCATGATCTAGACAAGGGAACTAGATGTAATATCTCCAAGTTTGCAGACGACACAAAGCTGGGTGGGCGTGTGTGCTGGGAGGAGGATGCAGAGAAACTCCAGTATGATTTGGACAGGTTGGGTGATTGGGCAGATGCATGGCAGATGCAGTATAACGTGGATAAATGCGAGGTTATCCACTTTGGTGTCAAAAACAGGAAGGCAGATTATTATCTGAACGGCAATAGATTGGGAAAAGGGGAAGTGCAACGAGACCTGGGTGTCCTTGTACACCAGTCGCTGAAGGTAAGCATGCAGGTGCAGCAGGCGGTTCAGAAGGCAAATGGTATGTTGGCCTTCATAGCGAGAGGATTCGAGTACAGGAGCAAGGATGTCTTGCTGCAGTTGTACAGGGCCTTGGTGAGACCACACCTTGAGTATTGTGTGCAGTTTTGGTCGCCTTATCTGAGGAAGGATGTTCTTGCCATGGAGGGAGTGCAGCGAAGATTCACCAGACTGATACCTGGGATGGCAGGAATGACGTATGAGGAGAGATTGGGTCGATTGGGCTTATATTCGCTGGAGTTTAGAAGAATGAGAGGGGATCTCATTGAAACTTATAAAATTCTAACAGGACTAGACAGACTAGATGCAGGAAGGATGTTCCCGATGGCGGGGGAGTCCAGAACCAGGGGTCACAGTCTAAAGATAAGGGGTAAGCCATTTAGGACAGAGATGAGGAGGAATTTCTTCACCCAGAGAGTGGTGAACCTTTGGAATTCTCTACCACAAAAGGCAGTTGAGGTCAATTCATTAAATATATTCAAGAAGGAGTTGGATATATTTCTTAAGGCTAGAGGGATCAAGGGATATGGGGAGAAATCAGGGACAGGGTACTGAATTCGGATGATCAGCCATGATCTCATTGAATGGCGGAGCAGGCTCGAGGGGCCGAATGGCCTACTCCTGCTCCTATCTTCTATGTTTCTATGTTTCATTACCTGAGTAAGCTGCTCACCTCATTCAACAATTCAAAATGTTGCCGATAAAGGTTGATATAGCAGTAAAACCAGCCGAGAGCAATGGTCTAAAATATCTTTTTTGTTCCTGTGCCCATGTTCACCTGTTCAAATAAAAATTCCCCAATTTTCTCCTCTCCTCTCTGAAAGCAGCTGTCTACAAACACAAGACTTGTGCTGGTTACAGGTGTACAGGCGCTGGCTGTCGTCTGGTAGCTCATTCTAATGCTTAGTCTTCATGTGTTGATCCAGGCGCTGAGTATCAGCAGGTTAGAACTATCAGGAAAGACTGAACAGGCTGGGGCGCTTTTCTCTAGAAAGGCGAAGGCTGATAGAGGTCTTTAAGATAATGAAAGGATTTGATAGGGTAGACATGGTTAAAATGGCGGCCACTTGCCGCCTCACTTCCACCGTCCTCCAGCGCAGAACGCAGCGGCCGCCATTTTAGGCAGGTCGGCAGCGCTGCCATTGCCTGCGTCGCTTTGCATATTTAAATGATCCAGATCATGACATCAATCGGCATGCAATGCCTGAATTGACGCACGATCTGGGATTTTGGACGTCGCGCTCTTAATAACACCCTCTCCAAACCAAGCACGGAAGAGCGTGTGCAGCAGTACAATGGAGCCGCTGCCAGCGCTTCTTAAAGGGACACACACAACTTTCAGGTAAGTTTAGATGTTTGCTTTTGGACTGGTTTCTTTGCATTTTATTGGAGTAGTGGCTTGTTGCAATACATTTAAATAGTTGTTGAGGTGTGCAGAGAGTGCTGCTGGACGTTTGCAAGGCTTCGGCTCTTAAAGGAAGGGCTTTGAGAACACCACTTGCTCCCAGTCCTGGGGGCTTTAGTTGCAGTCTCCTTTGGGCTGCAGCATCACATGGTGATGGAGCAGAGGCAGCAAAGGGGACAAGCTGCCCGTAGAGGGAGGAGGAGGAGGAGGGAGGAGGAGGAGGAGGAGGAGGAAGAAGAGGAGAAGGAAGCAGAAGAGGAAAAAGCAGAAGAGGAGCTAGTGGAAGGAAGGATGCAACCCAGACAGCCCCTTTCTGGCCAGGATATCCAGGATCGAATCATCTGCCTGCGGTAACCCTGAACACAACCCCAATTCCCTTTAAACATTTGTCCTACACCTTACCTTCCCTCTGTTACTGACCATCACAATGTCCTCTTGGCCACAATGCTGAAATAAAAGCCAGCACAATTCAAACTTACCAATCCAATTTTATCCATATATGCATTCAATATTACATCAAAAAATCAACTAATCACCCTTGTGCATTCCCTTCTTGAATGTCTTGAGTGTGCCTTTGCCTGTCCTAGAGCTGTTACGCAGTGCTACTCAGTGACTGCAGCATGGCTGGTGGAAGCTCACCTTTAAGAGGTGCAGACTGCCGAGTGCTGAAGCAATTTTATTTATTTTTTATCTGCAGAAGGCTGCTCAGCTTTCAGAGCTGCAGACTGCCTTTAAGAGGAGCAGGCCAGCTTTAAGTAAAGCTAGCCACGCTCCAGCAACGCGAACTTCGACCTCCTGCTGAGCGCACGGTCTGTCAGCAGCGTGTTCAGCGCTGTGCTGTGCACTACGATCATGGTAATTAGCAGGCGGCACCAAGTTGACGTGCTGCCTGCGCTTTATGAACAGGCATGGGCATGTCTCGCATGGCGGTGCCCGCGTCCATTTTCCAGCGGTATCGAATTTTCCGGCCACTGTCTGTTATTTACCTGTGATGTCTGTACGTGCATCATCTGCCTCTTCCTCTTTCTGTTTCTTGTCAGCCTCCTTTAGTTCAGGTACATAAAAGTCACCCTGCCGCGCTAGAGGGCACATGTAGTAGATCAGGTCTCCACGATAGATCTCCAGACACGGGTGGGCACACAGCTTCCGTTCCTAAAGACGACAAAAAGTAAGAGTTGAGAAAAATAGAATCACACTAAACTAACTTCAGGGCCAAAGTCTGTATGGGTAGCTGCACACTAATGGCTGACAGGAGATGAGACATTAGTGAGTGTTCGGTTAAAGTACCTGGCGTCACAGTACATAAGATAGCACATTGAGACAATGATCCATCTACTAAAGGAACATGCTGGGTTGAGCTCTGAAAGACACCGTTACAATGGAGATACTCCGGAAACGCCAATCCCACAGGAACACTCACACTAAGCTTTGACTGTGCTGCTGATCAGGATACTGAAGAATACGTAAAGGACTATTGCAAGACACTGTATCACACTGTGTATAGAAGAATGCACTCATTGAGTCTGATGCTATATTTCCATTCAAATACAGCTTGAAAGAAGACAAAAATAAACAAAACTTTTCAGATCAGTCTATTCCTGGCATTGATGTAGCCCTCCCTTCCTCCCAATTACAGGGGTACATGTCCTTTAAATACATCAACAACATACTGCAGCCAATCTGCCAGGAAATGTCAGCAGGAGACAAACCCAGGATGGGAAACTTCAGACTAAGATAAACCTGGGATTGCATGCACTGGGAATGTTATACAGAGATAAACCTGGGATTGCATGCACTGGGAATGTTATACTGAGATAAACCTGGGATTGCATGCACTGGGAATGTTATACTGAGATAAACCTGGGATTGCATGCACTGGGAATGTTATACAGAGATAAACCTGGGATTGCATGCACTGGGAATGTTATACTGAGATAAACCTGGGATTGCATGCATTGGGAATGTTATACTGAGATAAACCTGGGATTGCATGCACTGGGAATGTTATACTGAGATAAACCTGGGATTGCATGCACTGGGAATGTTATACGGAGATAAACCTGGGATTGCATGCACTGGGAATGTTATACTGAGATAAACCTGGGATTGCATGCACTGGGAATGTTATACGGAGATAAACCTGGGATTGCATGCACTGGGAATGTTATACTGAGATAAACCTGGGATTGCATGCACTGGGAATGTTATACGGAGATAAACCTGGGATTGCATGCACTGGGAATGTTATACTGAGATAAACCTGGGATTGCATGCACTGGGAATGTTATACGGAGATAAACCTGGGATTGCATGCACTGGGAATGTTATACGGAGATAAACCTGGGATTCCATATACAGGAACCCTCAGACTGGGTGGAACAGCAACACCGTGCTTCTATATTGCACCTTTAATGTAAAAGTCATTTGAAGGCAATTCACAGGTAGCTGCAAGGGCAACTGAGCCAGAAAGACAGAGCTTGGTCGAAGAGACGGGGCTTGAGGAGGATTTTAAAAGAAGAGCGAACAGCTGGAGGAGAGCAGGGTGCGTTTCACCATCTAAATGGCGAGCCTTGTGGTAGTATTAATGCCTCTGAGTCAGTTAGTCATGGGTTCAAGCCCCACCCCAGTGCAGCCTTTCCAGTGCAGTACTGAGGGAGTACTGCACTGTCTGAGGTGTCTTCTTTCGGGTGAGATGTTAATCCAAGTCTGCCCTCTCAGGACGACGTAGAAGATCCCATGGCACTTCTCAAAGAAAAGCAGGAAAGTTCTTCCGGTGCCCTGGACAAATATTTATCCCTCAACCAACATCACAAACAGATTATCTGGTTTATTTATTTCATTGCTGTTTGTGGGACCTTGCTGTGCGCAAATTGGTTGCCGCATTTCCTACACAACAATGACTACACTTCATAAGTATTTCATTGGCTGTAAAGTGCTTTGGGACGTCTTGAGGTTGTGAAAGGCGCTATATAAATGCAAGTTCTTTTTTTTCTTTCTGTGTATCTGCATGTCACTCAGTGTATGTATGCATGTCTTTCTGTATGTGTATGTGTGTGCAGGTATTTGTTTCATAGGTATGAACAATGACATCTGCAAACTTTGATTCCTAACCAAACCTGTGAACTGGCAGATCACATGCTGATAGTTTTAAAAAAAAACAATTCTGTTGCTGACTGAACCCCTGAAAGGCACTGGGTAACGATGCCTTTCCATTTTCATAGACAGACAAGACAGAACCCCCGGAGTCTCATGTAACAAAATCAGAATTCACCGTACACACCTATCACAAAACAGTGCCCTGATGAAAACTGCTACCATTCTGGACACTTCCTAAAGCTCAGCCCAGTCAACAGTGCCACCATCCGTTGGGAAGTTCATTGATGATTCTGACCCAGGAGAGCGCTCTGCATATTGCCAGAATCTTTTTGAAGTGCGCAGCCCTCCAGGGGACACAGCAGCCCGCTCCCACTTCATTCACTTTCACTTCTCCTTCCTGATTAAAATTAATCAGGCAGATGAAATTCGACAGCAATTACTGTACATAAATGTTTGTCAATTCAATTTGCATACGAGTTTCCACTAGTGACCAGATATAATCAAATGAGATGAACTGCTCCTTGTTTCAACTGTACATCAGACATTTGGGTTTTTCTTGCATCATAAATCAGGAGTAAAATCCAACCCACTCAAAGTCAAATGAGGACACTCCCAGTACTGAGTAATTTTGAACAATTCTTACTTCAATTCCGTGTAAAATAATGGAATTGATTATCAGGAGTAAATTTGAGGACTATGTGTACAACAATAGCCTAGTAAACAGCAGCCAGCATGGACTCAGAAATAAAAATGAGGCGGGATGTAAAAGGGGCTGCTGACTCGCTCTCGCCTGTTTTACACTCTCGCACAAAGTCAAAGTGACCCCCAATGCCTCTGCTACAGCTAATGTGAAGTTAATCTTCAACTCACATTATTCTCTCTGTCTAAAGTTATACAAGAATGGTATAATACAGACACAAAAGCAAAATGCTGAGGATGCTGGAAATCTGAAATAAAAAGAGAAAATGCTGGAAATACGCAGCAGGTCAGGTATAATACAATACAGAAATGTTCCTGTTTGAAGCATGATGGGTTCCTCTGACTCCATTTTTTGCACCCCCTCCATTCACCCCCACCATTGCTGGCCGTGCCTTCAGCCATCTAGGCCCCACTCACTCAAATTCCCTCCTCAAAGCCCTCTGTCTCTCCATCTTCCTCTCCTCCTTAAAACCCAGCTTTTTGACCAAGCTTTTGATCACTCCTCCTGATCGCTCCTTCCTCATGCCTCTGTGAAGCATCTTTAGACACTTCTCTATGCTAAAGGTGCGACATAAATACAAGCTGTTATTGATGATGTAGCTCTGTCCCCATCATAGCAATATTACACAAACTGTTACTGTAATATATTACACTGTCTGTATCAGATTGTAGTGTTATATTTTACTCTCACATTACACCCAATGACTCGGTGATATTACTCAATCACTGTTGTTAGTATATTGTAGCCCTGTAATTATCTAATCTCAGTCTGTTATATTTATCACACAGTGTCCCACTGTGTTACATTACACTATTGTATGTATTGTTATCTGTGGTATATTTATCACACATCTCTATTACTCCATCTAACTATAAACAATCCTCAATACATCACTCCCTCACTATCAAGTACCACCATGATTTTATATATATTACTCATTATATAGCAAACCCCTCAATATATCACTATCTTGTTTTGGCACCTGTCTCTCTGTAACACTTTCTATGGAACATATTGTACCCGTAACACACCCCTCACCATACAGTACTTTAGTTCAACAGTGAAAAACAGCATGGTAAGCAAGTGCCAAGCCAAATACACCATTCAACAGGTGAAAGGCACGGGCCAAAGTCAGAAGACAGTAATGTTCAGCACCAGAAACATCTAATCCCACGAATTTCATAATGTATTTTGTTTATACCATACACAATATGTTCAAAACTAATTAGGCAATGAGTTTAAAAAGACAGTTTTAATGATGCACTGTCTTCTTTTGCATATTACAGTGTAGCTGAAGGCAGTGTCAGTGCTAATCAGTCTGCTGTTGTGTGACGTGGGCTTGGAATGATTATCTTTCAAATATTTTCTTTAAATTAAATTTTTAAAGAAAAGAACTTGCATTTAGAAATTGTCTTCATTATCTCATGAACATTTCAAAGCTCTTCACATATAATGAACTATTTTAAAGTGCAGTGAATGTAGATAAGCAAACTATTTGTAGCAATCGCAACAGCGTGAGATAATATAACTCGTGCAGGAAAAACATTTACTGAACTATGGTATAAATTAATATCCAGCTATATATTAACATATATCTATAGTATAAAAACTGTACTTCTGAAAGAACTTCCCGTCAAGTGAGTGTCATACTTCCTGTGTCACACTGGCATAAGCAAAGTTTTTATATCCAAGTTTCTTGCAGCTGATTGGCTGGTGTGCAATTTATTAACGAAGACAAGGCGAACAAAAGAAATACACCAAAATAGTTTATGAAAATCCTTTTAGAATCATAGAATCATACAGCTCAGAAGGAGGCCATTTGGCCCATCGCGACTGTGCCAGCTCTTTGAAAGAGCTCTCCAATTAGTTCCAATCTCCTGCTGTGTCCCATTAGCGTCGCAAATTTTTCCACTTCAAATATTTATCCAATTCCCCGTTGAAAGTTACTATTGAATCTGCTTCCATCACCCTTTCAGGCACTGCATTCCAAATCACAACAACTTGCTGCATTAAAATGTTTTTCCTCATGTCGCCTCTGGCTCTTTTGCCAATTACTGTAAATCTGTGACCTCTGGTTACCGACCCTTCTGCCACTGGTAACAGTTTCTCCTTATTTACTCTATCAAAAGCCTTCATTATTTTGAACACCTCTATCAAATCTTCCCTTAAACTTCACTGCTCTAAGGAGAACAACACAAGTTTCTCCAGTCTCTCCACGTAACTGAAGTCTTTCATCTCTGGAATCATTCTAGTAAATTTCCTCTGTACCCTCTCTAAGGCCTTGACATCCTTCCTAAAGTGTGGTGCCTAGAATTGCAACACAATACTCCAGCTGGGGCCTAACCAGTGTTTTATAAAGGTTTAGCATAACTTCCTTGCTTTTGTACTCTATTGCCTAGAAATTGGGCTATTTACTGCCATGAGTTTTCGTTGCGATCTGGTTGAAAAATGGCAGCTACCACTCTAACACCCTTCTCTGGCATGGGACTCGGCAGCCCCCTTTTTTGTGAGGGCCTTAGCATTGCCGATAGCAGCGCTGGCCCTGGAAATATAAATTATGAGAGGATGGCGTCAGTCGGCATGCAGCACCAACTTAACGGCACCTCAGCAAACTTCGACCTTCGCACTGAGTTCAGCGCTGGGTCCTAAGCTAGCCCTGACAGAGACGCTGTCAGCACCTCTTAAAGGTATGCACACATCTTTCAGGTAAGTTTGCATTTAAGCTTTTGGACAGGATTTTTTTTATTTTGTTGAAGTAGTGGCTTGGTGCAATACATGTTAAAAGTTTTTTAAGTGTGCAGGGAGTGCTGCTGGACACTTGCAAGGCCTCGGATGGTAAAGGAAGGCCTCTGAGAAGTCAGAAAATGCTGGAAATACTCAGCAGGTTGCAGGCAGCATCCATGGAGAGAGAAACAGAGTTCATGTCTCAGGTCGAGATGCTGCCTGACCTGCTGAGTATTTCCAGCATTTTATGCTTTTATTTCAGATATCCTGCTCGCAGAGGGAAGAGAAAGACACAGAAGAGGAAGACGCAGAAGAGGAGGAAGCTGAAGAGGAGGAAGCTGAAGAGGAGGAAGCTGAAGGAAGGATGCAACCCAGGCAGCCCTGTTCTAGCCGGGATATCCAGGTTGGAATCATCCACCAGCGATACCAGTGAACACAACCTCAATTCCCCTTTTAATATTTGTCCTAAACATTACCTTCCCTCTGTTACTGACCATCACAGCGTCCTCTTGGCCACAATGCTGAACTAAAAGCCACCACAAAGCAAACTTTCCAATCCAACTTTATCCATAGATGCATCCAGTATGACATCAACAAATGAACTAATCACCTTTGTGCATTCCCTTAGTGAGTGTCTTGTGTGTGCCTTTGCCTATCCTAGTGATGTCACGCAGTGCTACCCCAGTGGCTGCAGCATGGCTGGTGGAAGGCTGCTGACTTTCAGTGGGGGACACTGCAAATGGCCTTGCTGGTCGACCTTGAAGAGCTGATGGCTGGGAGTGTGAAATCGAGTTACGGTGTTTCTACTTCTTCATTCTCCTCTCCCTCTTCTTGGTCACCCATTGGCTGGGCAGTCTACATTTCTTGGGTGTGTGAAATGAGGATGGCACAAGGGTGGAGTTGTGGTGACGGGAGGGCAGGAAAGCAAGAGGTGTGTGCCAGAAGGAGGATACCAGCATCTTGTATCCTTTCAGCCCCGCCGCTGGCCAAGGGGTCAGCCTTGCCCCTGCCAAGTATGGCCAGCACCGTCTCCTCCAAGGGGGTGAGGTGAAGCTAGGAATGGGAGGCGTGCCTCGTGTTTGGTACAGATTGTTGGTAGGTGAGTGATTGTTGGGGGGGGGGTCGTGCATTGAGCAGTGTGTGAGGCTAGTGGTGCAGTTGGTAGGAGACAGCTTTTGAAGATGCAATCACTGACCTTGACCATTGGTCTGAGGTCATGAAGCTTCTTTGGGCATTGGAGCCAGGTGGTGGGGGCGACACTGCTGGCAGTGACGGCCTCAGTGATCTGGTCCCACATCGTTCTTTCTAGAGGGCCTCCTGGCCCCTGTGGGTAGAGGGTCACTCTTGCAGTGTTGACTCCCTGCACAAAGCTGGAGTGCTGTGTGTGAGACCCTGGGTGCCCCTGCCCTGGCTTGCTGAGCCATTTGTGTTAGTGCTGAAGCACTTTTCCTGTTTTTTTTAGGTGTGGAAGGGAGTTCAGCTTTAAGAGCTGAAGACTCCTTTTTTTCAGAAGGCAGTTGAGCTGTAACGGCTGAAAACTGCTTATTTTAACATCATTTTCAGAATGCATTGCCCTTTTAAGAAAACGAAAATGCTTTCTGAAATTGCAGCCTCGCTTTCAGAAGGCTCTTCTAGCAGCAACGCCGCTTGGGTCACACCACATTGGAGCCTCCTGCTGGGACCACACCACCAAGACAGTGTTCCACGGTGAGATCATGGTAATTAGTCCCCAGCACCAATTTTTCGGTCCTGCCTAGCACCACCATTTTTGGCAGCCGTTAACACCCAGCCGCAGCGGCACCGACAGCTTTTGTGGCGGCCACAAATTTCTAGGCCTATGCCTTTATTTATAAAGCCAAGTATCCCGAATGCCTTTTTAACAGTCTTTCTTAACTTGTCCTGCTACCTTCAAAGGCTTGTGTACGTACACCCCCAGGTCTCTCTGTTCCTGCACCCCCTTCAAAATTGTACCTTTTAGTTTATATTGCCTCTCCTCATTCTTCCTACCAAAATGTATCACTTCACACTTCTCTCCGTTAAATTTCATCTGCCATATGTCTGCCCATTTCACCAGTCTGTCTATATCCTCCTGATGTCTGTTACTATCCTTCTCACTCTTTGCTACATTTCCGAGTTTTGTCTGCAAACTTTGAAATTATTCCCTGTATACCCAAGTCCAGGTTATTAATATATATCAACAAGAGCAGTGGTCCTAATACCGGCCCCCGGGGGACACCACTGTACAATTCCCTCCAGTCTGTAAAACAACCGTTCGCCACTATACAATAGCAAAATACTGCAGATGCTGGAAATCTGAAATAACAACAGAAAACGCTGGAAGCACTCAGCAGAATCATCATTAAACCTGCAGACAAGGGTGGTGCTGTTGTTGTTTGGCGAACCGACCTCTACCGTGCGGAGGCTGAACGCCAACTCTCCGACACCTCCTCCTACCTCCCCCTGGACCATGACCCCACTACCAAACATCAAGCCATCGTTTCCAAGACTGTCACTGACCTCATCTCCTCTGGAGATCTTCCCTGCATGGCTGCCAACCTCATAGTCCCCCAACCCCGCACAGCCCGCTTCTACCTCCTTCCCAAGATCCACAAACATGACTGCCCTGGTAGACCCATCGTTTCAGCCTGTTCTTGCCCCACGGAACTTATCTCCTCCTATCTCGACTCTATTTTTTCTCCCCTTGTCCAGTCTCTTCCCACCTACATTCGCGACTCTTCCGATGCCCTCCGCCACTTTAACAGTTTCCAGTTTCCTGGCCCCAACCGCCTCCTTTTCACTATGGACGTCCAATCCCTCTACACCTCCATCCCCCACCAGGATGGCCTGAGGACGCTCCTTTTCTTCCTTGAACAGAGGCCCAACCAGTCCCCATCCACCACCACCCTCCTCCGCCTGGCTGAACTTGTTCTCACATTGAACAACTTCTCCTTTGACTCCACTCACTTCCTCCAAATCAAAGGTGTTGCTATGGGAACCCGCATGGGCCCTAGCTATGCCTGCCTTTTCATGGGATATGTGGAACATTCTTTGTTCCAGTCCTACTCAGGTCCCCTCTCTCACCTCTGTATCGGTGCCGTTTCCTGCTCTCGCCCTGAACTAGAAAATTTCATTCACTTTACTTCCAATTTCCACCCTTTCCTCACCTTCATATGGTCCATCTCCGACTCTTCCCTTCCCTTCCTTGACGTCTCTGTCTCCATTTCTGGGGATAGGCTATCGACAAACATTCACTACAAGCCCACTGACTCCCACAGCTACCTGGACTACACTTCCTCCCACCCCGTTTCCTGTAAGGACTCTATTCCATTCTCCCAGTTTCTCCGTCTCTGCCACATCTGCTCTGACGATGCCACCTTCCATACCAGTGCTTCCGACATGTCTTCCTTTTTCCTCAACCGAGGATTCCCCTCTACTGTGGTTGACACGGCCCTTGACCGTGTCCGTTCCATTTCCCGCACTTCTGCTCTCACCCCTTCCCCTCCCTGCCAGAACCACGATAGGGTTCCCCTTGTCCTCACCTTTCACCCCACCAGCCTCCACATTCAACGGATCATCCTCCACCATTTCAGCCACCTCCAACATGATCCCACCACCAAACGCATCTTCCCCTCACCTCCCCTTTCAGCATTCTGAAGGGACCGCTCCCTCCGCGACACCCTAGTCCACTCCTCAATCACCCCAAACAGCTCTTCCCCTTCGCCCGGCACCTTCCCGTGCAAGCGCAGGAGATGCAACACATGCCCTTTTACCTCCTCCCTTCCCACTGTCCAGGGCCCCAAACACCCCTTTCAGGTGAAACAGCGATTTACTTGTACTTCTTGCAATTTAATATACTGTATTCACTGCTCACGATGCGGTCTCCTCTACATTGGGGAGACCAAACGCAGATTGGGTGACCGCTTTGCGGAACACCTCCGTTCAGTCCGTAAGGGGGACCCCGAGCTTCCGGTCGCCTGTCATTTTAATTCTCCGCTCCACTCCCACTCTGATCTCTCTGTCCTCGGCCTCTTACACTGTTCCAATGAAGCTCAACGTAAGCTCGAGGAACAGCACCTCATCTTTCGATTAGGCACTTTACAGCCTTCTGGACTCAACATTGAGTTCAACAATTTCAGACTATAACCACTGCCCCCATTTTTCAGGCTGTTTCTGATTCTGCCATTCCCATTGGCAACATTTAATCTCTCCTGCCTCCTACCCTAGCACAGAATATTCCTTCAGTTCCTTCCTCCCCCTTTCCCTGCCTCTGCACCTGCTTAAAATCTGTTACATCTCTAGTCTTTTCCAGTTCTGATGAAGGGTCCCAGACCTGAAACGTTAACTCTGTTTCTCTCTCCACAGATGCTGCCTGGCCTGCTAACTGTTTCCAGCATTTTCTGTTGTTATTTCGTTCGCCACTATACTCTGCTTTCTGTCCCTTAGCCAATTTTGTAGCCACGTAGCCACTGCACCTTTAAGCTCATGGGCTTCAATTTTGCTCACAAGTCTATTACAACATTATGCGGAGATGCCGGTGTTGGACTGGGGTGGACAAAAGTGAGAAGTCGCACAACACCAGGTTATAGTCCAACAGCTTTATTTGAAATCACAAGCTTTCGGAGCGCTGCTCCTTCGTCAGGAGAAGTGAAGAAATACAAATGGGCACAGCATATATAGACAGAGAACAATGCCTGTGCAGAGAACAATGCCAGACGACTACAGTTAATCTTTCTAACTGCCCTTTATCACACCTCGGCAGAGAGATAATCACGGCAATCAAATCCAACCAGGTCAGTCAGGAAGAAATTACATCAAAGACGATAGCAAAATACAACAAAGACAATGAGGTGGGGTCACAAGGGGTCTAATGTGGCAGATGCTGCAGTCTGTATGGAAAACAAAAAACTTTAAACTTTTTACTTTTTTTGCTGGAAATCACAGCAGGTCCGGCCGCATCTGTGAACAACCAATGACGACTCGAGTCTGGATGACTCTACGTCAGGTGGGGTTACATGTAGCGTGTCACGCTACGTAGAGTCATCCAGACTCGAGTCGTCATTGGTTGTTCACAGATGCGGCCGGACCTGCTGTGATTTCCAGCAAAAAAAGTAAAAAGTTTAAAGTTTTTGGTTTTCCATACAGACTGCAGCATCTGCCACATTAGACCCCTTGTGACCCCACCTCATTGTCTTTGTTGTATTTTGCTCTCGTCTTTGATGTAATGTCTTCCTGACTGACCTGGTTGGACCCCTGTGATTGCCGTGATTATCTCTCTGCCGAGGTGTGATAAAGGGCAGTTAGAAAGATTAACTGTAGTCGTCTGGCATTGTTCTCTGCACAGGCATTGTTCTCTGTCTATATATGCTGTGCCCATTTGTATTTCTTCACTTCTCCTGACGAAGGAGCAGCGCTCCGAAAGCTTGTGATTTCAAATAAAGCTGTTGGACTATAACCTGGTGTTGTGCGACTTCTCACTTTTATTACAACATTAACCGCACTACCCTCATCAATCCTCTCCGTCACGTCATCAAAGAACTGAATCAAGTTAGTCAAACATTATTTGCCTTTAACAAATCCGTGCTAGCTTTCATTTATTGACCCATATTTTTCCAAGTGCCAATTAATTTTGTCCCAGATTATTGTCTCTAAAAGTTTCCCCACCACCGACGTTAGGCTGACTGGTCTGTAGTTGTCGGATTTATCCTTCTCCCCTTTTTTGAACAGGGGTGTAACATTTGCAATCCTCCAGTCCTCTGGCACCACTCCCATATCTAAGGAGGATTGTAAAATTTTGGCCAGAGCCTCTGCAATTTCCACCCTTACTTCCCTCAGCAACCGAGAATGCATCCCATCCAGAACAGGTGACTTTTCTACTTTGAGTGGTGCCAATGTTTTAAGTGCCACCTCTTTATCTATTTTTATTCTATCCAATTTTTCTATCGCCTCCTTCGCTGTGACATTGGCAGCATCCTCTTCTCTAGTGAAGACAGATGCAAATTACTGATTTAGCACCTCAGCCATGCCCTCTACCTCCACAAGAAGATCTCCATTTTGGTCCCTAATCGTTCCCACCCTTCCTTTGACTACCCTTTTACTATTTATATGCTTATAAAAGACTTTTCGATTCCCTTTTATGTTACCCGCTAATCTATTCTCATACACTCTCTTTGCCCCTCTTATTTCCTTTTTCAGCTTGGTTCTCTACTGAATTATGAACCTGACATTTATCATTAGCCTCGTTTTTCTGTTTCATTTTAGTCTCTATGGGGGAAAAATTCGTTTGATTTGCGCCTCCCGTTAGCGCCGCCAACGCCTCCCACGAAATTCAGCGGGAGGTTAGCGACGGCGGTAAAGGTTAGCACCCCGCGGCGCTGCGCCTCCGGCGATGACGTCATCACCGTGCGCAGTGCCCCGGCTGCGATCTTCGGTAGCGCTCCTTGACTTACTGCCGGACGCTATGTCCGACAGGGTCAGGGGGGCCTACCTGCGGCCGGGGCGGCGCAAATTAAAAGGGAGGTGCCAGGTGGCCATTTTTGATGCTGGCCGCCTGCCAGCACCTGCCCCGTTGCTGTCCCCGGCCTTCTGTGCAGCCCCCCGGCGGGGTGCCGGCTGCGCTCCTAAAGCCCGGCACTCCTCTTGAGTGCCGGGCTCTTTTGCTGGCACTCCGATCCCTGGTGGCCCAGCTGGGCCCCGGGCATGGCACTGCGGCACGTAGCGCCGTGATATTCATTCACAGCGCCCAAGAGGGAGGTGGGGCGCTTCCAGTAGCGCCCTGCCTCCCTCTTGGGGCGTTACCAGTGAATTTTGGGTGCGGGGACGCTAATTTTTTCAAGGTGCTAAAAGTAGCGCCCGGCGAAGTTAGCGCCCCAAAGGGGGCGCGACCTAATTTTTCCCCCTATATCTTTAGTCATCCAGGGACCTCTAGCTTTAGATACCCTTCCTTTCCCCTTCGTGGGAATGTGTCTAGTCTATACCTGAACTATCTCCTCGTTGAAGGCCTCCCATTGCTCATTTACTGTCTTACGAACATACGAATTAGGAGCAGGAGTAGGCCACTCGGCCCCTCGAGCCTGCTCCGCCATTCAATAAGATCATGGCTGATCCGATTACTCCACATTCCCGCCTACCCCCGATAACCTTTCACCTCCTTGCTTACCAAGAATCTATCTACCTCTGCCTTAAAAATATTCAAAGACTCTGCTTCCACTGCCCTCTGAGGAAGAGAGTTCCAAAGACTCACGACCCTCTGTGAGAAAACATTTCTCCTCATCTCTGTCTTAAATGGGCGACCCTTTATTTTTAAACAGTGACCCCTAGTTCTAGATTTTCCCACAAGAGGAAACATCCTCTCCACATCCACCCTGTCCAGGCCCCTCAGGATCTTATATGTTTCAATCAAGTCACCTCTTACTCTTCTAAACTCCAGCGGATACAAGCCTAGCCTGTCCAACCTTTCCTCATAAGACAACCCGCCCATTCCAGGTATTAGTCTAGCAAACCTTCTCTGAACTGCTTCCAACGCATTTACATCCTTCCTTAAATAAGGAGACCAATACTGTGCACAGTACTCCAGATGTGGTCTCACCAATGCCCTGTATAACTGAAGCATAACCTCCCTACTTTTGTATTCAATTCCCCTCGCAATAAACAATAACATTCTATTAGCTTTCCTAATTACTTGCTGTACTTGTATAGTAACCTTTTGCGATTCATGCACTAGGACACCCAGATCCCTCTGCATCTCAGAGCTCTGCAATCTCTCACCATTTAGATAATATGCTTCTTTTTTATTCTTCCTGCCAAAATGGACTTCACATTTTCCCACATTATACTCCATTTGCCAGATCTTTGCCCACTCACTTAACCTATCGATATCCCTTTGTAGCCTCCTTATGTCCTTTTCACAATTTACTTTCCTACCTATCTTTGTGTCATCAGCAAATTTAGCAACTATACCTTTGGTTCCTTCATCCAAGTCATTTATATAAATTGTAAAAAGTTGAGGCCCCAGCACTGATCCCTGTGGCACACTACTCGTTACATCTTGCCAATCAGAAAATGATCCATTTATGCCTACTCTCTGTTTCCTGTTAGCTAGCCAATCTTCTATCCATGCCAATATGTTACCCCCTACACCATGAGCTTTTATTTTCCGCAATAACCTTTGATGTGGCACCTTATCAAATGCCTTCTGGAAATCTAAGTACAGTACATCCACCGGTTCCCCTTTATCCACAGCACATGTTACTTCCTCAAAGAACTCCAATAAATTGGTTAAACATGATTTCCCTTGCACAAAACCATGTTGATTCTGCCTGATTACTTTGAACTTTTCTAAGTGCCCTGCTATAACGTCTTTAATAATAGCTTCTAACATCTTCCCTATGACAGATGTTAAGCTAACTCACCTGTAGTTTCCTGCTTTCTGTCTCCCTCCCTTTTTGAATAAAGGAGTTACATTCGCTATTTTCCAATCTAATGGAACCTTCCCCGAATCTAGGGAATTTTTGAAAATTAAAACCAACGCATCAACTATGTCACTAGCCACTTCTTTTAAGACCCTAGGATGAAGTCCATCAGGACCCGGGGACTTGTCAGCCCGCAGCTCCAACAATTTGCTCAGTACCACTTCCCGGTGATTGTAATTTTCTTGAGTTCCTCCCTCCCTTCCATTTTCTGATTTACAGCTATTTCTGGGATGTTACTTGTATCCTCTATAGTGAAGACCGATGCAAAATACCTGTTCAATTCAACTGCCATCTCCTTATTTTCTATTATTAATTCCCCAGACTCACTTTTTACAGGACCAACGCTCACTTTGTTTACTCTTTTCTTTTTTAAATATCTATAGAAACTCTTACTATCTGTTTTTATATTTCTAGCTAGCTTTCTCTCGTACTCTAATTTTTCTCTCCTTATTAATCTTTTAGTCATTCTTTGCTGTTTTTTATATTCTGTCCAATCTTCTGACCTGCCACCCATCTTTGCGCAATTATATGCTTTTTCTTTAAGTTTAATACTATCATTAACTTTTTTAGTTAACCACGGATGGTGGGTCCTCCCCTTGGAATTTTTCTTTCTTGTTGGAATGTATATATTCTGTGTATTTTGAAATATCCCCTTAAATGTCTGCCTCTGCAACTCTATTGACCTATCCCTTAACATGATTTGCCAGTTCACTTTAGCTAGCTCTGCTTTCATGCCCTCATAATTATCTTACCTGCCAATCCCTTTTTAACTCACTGAAATTAGCCCTCCTCCAGTTGAGTATTTTCACATTTGGTTTTTCCTTGTCCTTTTCCATAACTACTCGAAACCTGTGATATTGTGATCACTGTTTCCCAAACTGAAACACGCTCCACTTGCCCCACTTCATTCCCTAGAATTAGATCCTGCACTGCTCCCTTCCTCATTGGGCTGGAAACATAATGATCAAGAAAGTTATCTTGTACACATTTCAGGAACTCCTCACCCATCTATGACCATTGTCCTACTGACTCCCTGTTATACTGGACACCCATCTATGACCATTGTCCTACCGACTCCCTGTTATACTGGACACCCATCTATGACCATTGTCCTACTGACTCCCTGTTATACTGGACACCCATCTATGACCAATGTCCTTCCGACTCACTGTTATACTGGACACCCATCTATGACCAATGTCCTACCGACTCCCTGTTATACTGGACACCCATCTATGACCAATGTCCTACCGACTCCCTGTTATACGGGACACCCATCTATGACCAATGTCCTTCCGACTCACTGTTATACGGGACACCCATCTATGACCAATGTCCTACTGACTCCCTGTTATACGGGACACCCATCTATGACCAATGTCCTACCGACTCCCTGTTATACGGGACACCCATCTATGACCAATGTCCTTCCGACTCACTGTTATACGGGACACCCATCTATGACCAATGTCCTACTGACTCCCTGTTATACGGGACACCCATCTATGACCAATGTCCTACCGACTCCCTGTTATACGGGACACCCATCTATGACCAATGTCCTACCGACTCCCTGTTATACGGGACACCCATCTATGACCAATGTCCTACCGACTCCCTGTTATACGGGACACCCATCTATGACCAATGTCCTACTGACTCCCTGTTATACGGGACACCCATCTATGACCATTGTCCTTCCGACTCCCTGTTATACGGGACACCCATCTATGACCATTGTCCTACTGACGCCCTGTTATACGGGACACCCATCTATGACCAATGTCCTACCGACTCCCTGTTATACTGGACACCCATCTACGACCATTGTCCTACTGACTCCCTGTTATACGGGACACCCATCTATGACCATTGTCCTACCGACTCCCTGTTATACAGGACACCCATCTATGACCAATGTCCTACCGACTCCCTGTTATACTGGACACCCATCTATGACCATTGTCCTACTGACTCCCTGTTATACGGGACACCCATCTATGACCATTGTCCTTCCGACTCCCTGTTATACAGGACACCCATCTATGACCAATGTCCTACCGACTCCCTGTTATACGGGACACCTGGCAGCACGATGGGAGATTATTACTAATGTTGCAGCAGCTTCCCATCCGCTCTTTAATTAGTACATTTCCTTTGCTGCATCTGGTTTGTCTCCTGCTGGGTTTAATCAGTAAGGTAAAGAGCTACATTTCACATAATTTTGTTCAGTTCTTTTTCCACTTTGTATTGAATCCTACTTTGCAAATCCAAGGGCAAAGCTGGTGGATGGATATCCCTTGCTACAAAAGCCTCTTTTGGTGGGGAGCCTGAAATAGTGATTGCTGGTGCCAAGTGGCTCTCTGGTGCTTCACTCATTAGACAAGGAGCTTCATTAAGTTAACAGTTTCTGCAATGACTGAGTTCACTGGTGCCAAGGCTGATACTGAGCCAGTTATTGTCTCTTATTCTCAACTGGCATGTGATAGGAATATCCTGAGCAAGGTTCCGTTTTTGGGAATAGACACAGAAAGCTCACTCACTGCACACAGCAAATCGTCTTCCTTTTGCTTTGCTGGTTTGCACCTGGCCTCTTCACTTCCTGCTCATTTACACTGGGAATATTAATTCTGCTAAGATCGCCCTTCGAGGCTGTCCTTCTGATGTCGAACCCTCGCTGTTAAGTGTCTGCATCCCAGTAAGGAAAGCCATCAGTGGGAGTTCGCTACCGATTCTCTTCTTTTTCTCTCAAGACTTTGGTCCAAATCCAGCCCAGATATTAACTGGTGGAGGAACTCACCGACAGCCGCAAGGCTCTGAGGGCTTGATTGTAAAAGTCCAGCAAAAGAACGTTGAGTGTATACTGACTTTGAATCTTTCACTGGCCACTTGTGACTGTGTAGGTATTCTGGGAACAGGGTGATGCTCTGGTTAACACCACATTGTCTGTGAGTGTTCCATTTGATCCTCACTGTTCTATTATGTCAAAGCTCATGGTGAAATTACATCTGGAATTATATGAATCTCATTCAGACTGTCACATGGCTATGAAATGTTAAAAAAACATAAATGGTCTCAGCCATAATGGCAGTAGAGGCCATAGAGTTGGCCTCAGAACCCCTGGTTTAGGAAGGAGACAGGTTTCCTTCTCACTACCCAGCAGTCCCTGGTGGAGGTATGAAGTGTGTATGTGTGCCTGTCAGATGAGGACGAGGTCAGGCCTTCCCATAGTTGAATGGGACAAGTATGAGCTGATCAGACAGTCAGCATGGATTTGTGAAGAGCAGGTCATGTCTGACTAATCTAGCTGAATTTTTTGAGATGGTCACTAACATTTCTACAGGCAAAAGGGGTTAAGGGTTACGGAAAGAAGGCGGGGACGGGATACTGAATTGGAGGATCAGCCATGATCTCATTAAATGGCGGAGCAGGCTCGAAGGGCCGGATGGCCTACTCCTGCTCCTATCTTCTATGTATCTATGTATCTATGTATAAGGGAGTGTCCACAGATGTTGTCTATATGGACTTCTGGAAGGCATTCGATAAGCTTGAGCACAAGAGATTAGCAGCAAAGATGAAAATGCACGGATCTGGAGGCAACATTGTGAAATAGGTTGGAAATTGGTTGGGAGGTAAGAAATAGAATCTGAGTAGTGAGATGTGACTAGTAGTGTTGACCAGGCATCTGTACTGGGGCCTCAGCTTTTCACCATATTTATCAATGACTTGGATGAAGGAGTAGAGAGTTGTATATCCAAGTTTGCAGATGACACTAATTTAGGAGGCACAGTAAGTAGTGTAGATGGGAGCAGAAAGTTAGAAAGTGACATAGACAGATTCAGTAAGTGGGCAAAACTGTGGCAAATGAAGTTCAATGTGGGGAAATGTGAGGTCATCCATTTTGATTCTGAGAAAGACAAATCGGAATATTTTCTTAATGGTGAGAAACTAGGAACTGTGCAGTAACAAATGTCCATGTACACAAATCACTTCTTGAACCACTGCTGTCCATGTGGCCAAAATTCTCCCACAATTCTATTAGATAAGGAGTTCCAGGATTTTGACCCAGCGACTTTGGAGGAATGGCAATATATGTCCAAGGTAAGGAGAAGAGAGGAGGGGAGCAGGTCATTTTCACAAGGGAAAAAAAGAACATGAAAATAATAATGCAGAAATGCAAGGAGATTCTTGTGTTTCTTTAATACTCATTTATACTGCAGCCCTGACTTTGGAGGCAATACTTTAATATCAATATACTGGATGTGACTGAACAGCAGCACAACTTGCACTCTTATAGCACATTTCACATAATGAAACATTGCAAGGTGCTTTACAGGTGCAGGGGGAGGGGGTTAAACGACTGAAGCAGGAAGGAGAGAATTGGGGGAGTTGGTCAAAAGCACTGCCAAAGAGGTCAGTTTTAAGATGGCTGTTGAAACGGGCAAGCTGGTCGGGGTTTAGGAAGGAAATTCCAAAGTGACGGCTGCAGGGTCTGTCACTGATGGTGGGGCAGAGGGAAGGGAGACCAGAGCCAATACTGGTTGATGAGGATTTTATCCAGACATTAGTTGCACTCATGGCTTTTCAGCGACTGCACATGTGCAGTTGTAGTGTTACCAAGGGTTTCTGAACACTCCCCGTTGCATAAATGTGCTGAATTTGGAATACAGCGAAATGGATCATATTGAAGAAGAATTCCACAAAATAAATGTGGCATTAATCTGTCACTGACACCATGCTTTGCAAGAGCACCATCTTAGCACATAGATAGGAAACAAGAAAAGCATACTTGACCCGCTGACCTGCCTCCTTCTCATGGATCATGCACAATTAGAACTATTACACATATTTTCAACTTATGCTGTGTGGGACAGACACACTGAGAGATTGGAGATGAGGACACACACGCTGTAGGACAGACACGCTGAGAGATTGGAGATGAGGACACACACACTGTAGGACAGACACACTGAGAGATTGGAGATGAGGACACACACACTGTAGGACAGACACGCTGAGAGATTGGAGATGAGGACACACACACTGTGGGACAGACATACTGAGAGATTGGAGATGAGGACACACACTGTAGGACAGACACACTGAGAGATTGGAGATGAGGACACACACTGTGGGACAGACACACTGAGAGATTGGAGATGAGGACACACACTGTAGGACAGACACACTGAGAGATTGGAGATGAGGAGACACACACTGTAGGACAGACACACTGAGAGATTGGAGATGAGGACACACACGCTGTGGGACAGACACACTGAGAGATTGGAGATGAGGAGACACACACTGTAGGACAGACACACTGAGAGATTGGAGATGAGGACACACACTGTGGGACAGACACACTGAGAGATTGGAGATGAGGACACACACTGTGGGACAGACACACTGAGAGATTGGAGATGAGGACACACACTGTGGGACAGACACACTGAGAGATTGGAGATGAGGAGACACACACTGTGGGACAGACACACTGAGAGATTGGAGATGAGGACACACACTGTAGGACAGACACACTGAGAGATTGGAGATGAGGAGACACACACTGTAGGACAGACACACTGAGAGATTGGAGATGAGGACACACACGCTGTGGGACAGACACACTGAGAGATTGGAGATGAGGAGACACATACTATGGGACAGACACACTGAGAGATTGGAGATGAGGACACACACACTGTGGGACAGACACGCTGAGGGACTGGAGATGAGGAAAAACACACCATGGGACAGCCTGGTTTCTGAGAGAGTTTTACTAACTTATTTTGAAATCTAATTGATAATGGCCTTGAACAGGATACCATTCAGAGTGCGCACAATGGTTCAAATTCCCGAGCCAGAATGCACTATACAATCTGAAGAGGACGTTTCACATGCAGGATGAAGGGTACAGCAGAGCCAAGGGGTCTCACCAGGGCCTGCTGCTTGTCTAGTCTGATTTCCCTCTTGCTGAGCAGTCACTCTGTCTCTGCTGTCCATAGGTTTCTTTGCTGAAATACAGAGTACTTTTTTTCTTCTCAAGGATGAAAAATATTATTGTTCTTCATCTCATTTATTATTCAAACCGCCTCAGCTTGCCTCTTGCCCTTTAATTGAATGAGTTCTGCAGTTTTCTCCAGATGGTAACACTGCAATATCCCTCATCATTGCTAGATGATATTGTGCTTCTAGGTAATATAAAAAAGGTTAATTACATTGGAAACCGTTGGGATTTATTATTAATAATTAATTGAATTTTATAAATCTGAAGCATGAAACATCCTGGTCACTGGAGGACTGAAAGTTATTTCCACTTAGAACCATCTTTGTCTTCTTATACCTTCAGACAAGCACAGTCAGAAAGACCTCCAAAGAGAAATAAAGGCCCCTGCACTCTGGGTACCCTTAGCAGCCTATAGCATGTTTTTTTTAATTCATTCATGGGATGTGGGCATCACTGGCAAGGCCAGCATTTATTGCCCATCCCTAATTTCCCCAGAGAAGGTGGTGGTGAGCTGCCTTCTTGAACCGCTGCAGTCCGTGTGGTGAAGGTACTCCCACAGTGCTGTTAGGGAGGGAGTTCCAGGATTTTGACCCGGCGATGACGAAGGAATGACAATATGTTTCCAAGTCAGGATGGTGTGTGACTTGGAGGGGAACTTGGAAGTGGTGGCGTTCTCATGCGCCTGCTGCCCTTGTCCTTCTAGCTGGTCGAGGTCGCAGGTTTGGGAGGTGCTGCCGAAGAAGCCTTGGCGAGTTGCTGCAGTGCATCTTGTAGATGGTACACACTGCAGCCACGGTGTGCCGGTGGTGGAGGGAGTGAATGTTTAAGGTGGTGGATGGGGTGCCAATCAAGCGGGCTGCTTTGTCCTGGATGGTGTCGAGCTTCTTGAGTGTTGTTGGAGCTATACTCATTCAGGAAAGGGAAGAATATTCCATCACACTCTTGACATGTGCCTTGTAGATGGTGGTAAGACACTCGCTGCAGAATACCCAGCCTCTCACCTGCTCTTGTAGCCACAGTATTCATGTGGCTGATGTTTATACTCCACACGAGCCTCCCCCCACTCTCATTACCTCTTCCCACTCTGCCCCCGTATCCCTCTATTCCCTTGTCCCTCATGTATGAGTTCATTGTTTCTCTCCATGTATCATATCCAGTAAAATGATACCTGCCTGCTGACTGAGAGACTAGAGGAGACAGATTAATTCATTTATTATTATAGGGGAAATGGAGAGAGTAAAATGAATGTATTTTCTAAACTGAAAAAGATGATCCAATCCTGAATCTGTAGGTCAGAGGTGGAGCCTCCCTACCCCAACTGAGAACATGGAAAGCTGCATTCCTCTCAGTCGCAGTGCACGGAATCTGGCTGGTTTTCACCTCCACAAGGGCAGGGATCAGCCAGTACAATCCATCTGTCGCTCCATCTGGCAGTGCTCGAGGACAGGATACAGGAAATCTAACCGAATAAATAACAGAAAATACTGGAAATACGTAGCAGGTCAGTCAGCATCAGTAGAGGGCTAAAGTTTGGGTTTTATACCCGGTCTGACAAAGGGGCTACACACCAAACGTTAGCCCTGCCTCCTCCCTTTACAGATGCTGACTGACCAACCCTGCATTCCCAACAGTTCCTGGCGTTGCTTCAGATATTTGACAGACATCAAAAACAACTGGAACTTTAGCTGTCAACGCTTTATAGACTGTCTGCAGAATAATATAGATTACAGTTTTAAAAAGACACCTTTTTACTCTCTTCCCCACGCATTCACACAAACAGGAAGGGATTTCCCTTAGGAATATAGCTACCGCATCTAATCATAAATTAATTAGCACATGTTGTTTGCCCTGACCCAGCCTCCATTAGATTTACAAATTGCAAAAAGAATTTCCCATGAAAACTGACAGCTTTCATTCACACCCTGTCGGCTAGGTACTGAGCATACATGGTGTTACTATGGCAATTCAAAACTTCCGTTTCTGATCTGCTCAAATGGGCTGAGGACAGGCCAAAGCCTGGTTACCAGCCTATTCTCCAGAGGAGTTCTGAACAAAACGGAGGGGGTCATTTTAACCGAACTCGTCTGATGGGAAGCTGACGCGATCAGATCGGTCACCTGATTTCAATTTCCATTGACTTCACAGGAAAGTAATCGGGCAGTATGTAAAACGGGCAGGGAATCTGATCACGTCAGTTTCCCACTGGACCTGTTAGGTTAAAATTATTCCCTTATATGCACTCAGATATCTGGCCTAATAAGCACGCTGATCTTGCATCTGGATTCTATCCCTCTTTACTTTGCTGTATATATACACAAAACACCTTGCACACAAAAGTGATCTGTTCACTGATCCCCGTCGCGATTTTCCACCCCCCGCCATCTGTCCACTGACCCCTGCAATTTGACCACCCACCCCCCAGTGATCTGTCCACCGACTTGCCATCTGCCCACCCACCCCCCAGTGATCTGTCCACCGAACCCCCCCAGTGATCTGTCCACTGAACCCCCCCCCGCGATCTGTCCACCAAACACCCCCCCCACGATCTGTCCACTGACCCCCCCCGCGATCTGTCCACTGAACCCCCCCCCCCCACGATCTGTCCACTGAACCCCCCCCCCACGATCTGTCCACTGAACCCCCCCCACGATCTGTCCACTGAACCCCCCCCCCCGCGATCTGTCCACTGAACCCCCCCCACGATCTGTCCACTGAACCCCCCCCCCCCACGATCTGTCCACTGAACCCCCCCCCCACGATCTGTCCACTGAACCCCCCCCCACGATCTGTCCACTGAACCCCCCCCCACGATCTGTCCACTGAACCCCCCCCACGATCTGTCCACTGAACCCCCCCCACGATCTGTCCACTGAACCCCCCCACGATCTGTCCACTGACCCCCCCACGATCTGTCCACTGACCCCCCCACGATCTGTCCACCAAACCCCCCCCCCCGCGATCTGCCCACCAAACCCTCCACACCCGCGATCTGTTGTGAAGGAATAGCCAGGATTCAGAAAAATACACGATACTAAGAACAGATTTCTGAAATTATTAATAAATGACATACTGGGTTTAAAAGACATAAGCCTTAGCAGACACAGGCTGCAAACAGAGATAAGATCAGTTGTTAAACAAAGTTGTAAAACACCACAAGCTTTGAAATGGGAATTAGTTAAAAATACTAAAACAATGCCCTATTGAAGCAAACCATTGGAGGTTCCTCTATGTCTGAACATTGGAACCAACACAATGGAATCACCCAGTTTAAAGTGTTAAAAGCTAACACTGATGCAAACAGAAACTTAGAATATTAAACAACCATAAGCCTTCATAATATAACATCAAATAAGACAGGAAACACGATTAAATATGCAACCAATTGAGATAGCTAGAAAACAAGTAAACACTGAGTTAAAGTGTTTTCAATTTACATATTGTAAATATGATACCTACAGAAGGCTTTGAAGAAAGACATCAAGTAAAAGAAACGCCTGCTGAACAAATAGTTTTAATGTTAAGCTTGAAATATGGAGTCCCGCGGTCTGATAAAAACCAATTGAAGTAAATAAGAAATGTATGGAACACTCTAGAAGAAGTATTTACAAGTTGTAAAATATACCTACAGAAAGACTTTGAAAATGACATCAATGGATGCATCAAGCAATTACATTGTTTATGTGTTAAACTTGGAACATGTAGGAGACACGACGTCTGGTAATAACCAGTAAAGCCAATATTAAGAATTGAATGGGAGACCTTCAATAAGAATTGTATCAACAGAAACCATTGCTGTCATTGTGTTTATGATGGTTTTTGAAACATCTAAGGTAGAGACATAATTATGCATGCAATGGCTAAATTGACAGTAAAGACAGAAAGCATTCAAAAGAGATATCAATAAAGACAATTAGCTTACATCAGCACGAAAACTTCAAAGAATAAACCACTGCAAAAGAGTATAAAAACATAGACCTTTTCAGACAGAAAAGCAGAAGTCGCTGGGAAGACAAGTGTTTCTCAACTTCACAGACAAGCTCTGTAAGTTTTTAACATTGAGTCTCGGGTAATCAAGGTATTTGATTTTGGTGAATATTCTGGATTAAGAAATAAGTAGAAGTGTGGAAATGTAACGAAGTTAAGATTTGAGAATAAGGATCTCTGATAAGAAATGTAAGCTATTTGTATTTTGAACTATTCAAGTCGCGATTGACTTAAGATATTCTGGATTAAGAAATAAGTGGAAGTGTGGAAATGTAACGAAGTTAAGATTTGAGAATAAGAATCTCTGATAAGAAATGTAAGCTATTTGTATTTTGAACGGTTAAAGTTGCGATTGCCATAATAGATGTTAACTAAATGTCGGTTCTTTAATAAATCTATATATTTTTAGAATTATCTCACAGAGTATTTCTGTATCATCTTGCGAACTCAATTTCTGTACACTCAAAGGAGTTGCAGAATTCTGGGGGGTATTCCGTACCCTCAGAATATCCGGATGGTTACAGTCTAGTTAAACTTATTAAAAGTACTATCCGGAGGACGGTAACATCTTTGGACTGTTTCTTTCCTTTAGGGAGAGGTAGTCTGACCTTTAGACCCAATTAAGCATCTTATGGGATCCGACTACCGCTAACTTTAGTTGAAGGTAAACGTCTGGGGAATTCACCTGATCTGGGGTAGTCCGAAAGGGCTAGGACTTGTAATTATCCCTTCAGTGTCCACCGAACAACCCCCCCCCCCACCGCGATCTGTCCTCCGAACCCCCCACACCCGCGATCTGTCCACTGAACCCCCCCCCCCCGCGATCTGTCCACCGAAACCCCCCCCCCGGCAATCTGACCATACCCCTCCCGATGACTTACCCCTTAGCCGATGCCTGATCCCCGGCTGCGGCCTTGAGCCGTAAGCCTACCCGCCCGACAGCCTTCAATCTGGCTGGCTGCGGCTAGGAAATTGGGAATTAAAAAAAAATCATGTGCTGCTGTTAAATTTGGTAGGACCTCCGTGAAACCCGTACTTCCAGGATTCTCAGTCGCTATCCCTCCCCCCACACCCTTCCAAACGTCCTGTTATTATCAGGGCCTCATTTCTAGGGCCTCTGCTATCTCCCTCAGGATCCTTGGATGTGTCCCATCAGGTCCGGGCACTTTGTCCTCCTTCAGCTTAACTAACTTCATTGATACTTTTCTTCTGTTTTCATAATACAGCTTGGGGGAAAAATTCGGTTGCTTTGCGCCTCCTTAAGAGGGCGCTAACGGGGCGCAAAGCAACTAGCGCCCGGGCGCAGCGCCGCTAACGCATCCCGCGAAATTCAGCGGGAGGTTAGCGGCGGCGGTAACCGGTAGCGCCCCGCTCACGCCCCGGCCGCGATCTTCGGGATCGCCCCCTGACTTACCACTGGACGCTATGTCTGACGGGGTCAGGGGGGTCTACCTGCAGCCGGGGAGGCGCTATTTAAAGGCGCGGTGCGGGGCGGCCATTTTTGTTGCTGGCCGCCTGCCAGCACCTGCCTCCGCTCCCATTCCCGGGCTCCTTACCCACCCCCCTGCAGAGTGCCGGCTGCGCTCCATGAGCCTGGCACTTCTCTTGAGTGCCGGGCTCTTTTGCCAGCACTCCCGATCCCCGGGGGCCCAGCTGGGTCCCGGGTCGCGCTGCGCAAGGCCCCTCCCCTTTAAGAAGGCGAGGAAGGCCTGCAATACCGCGCGCTGCGGCATGTATCGCCGCGATATTCCCTCGCAGCGCCCCAAGAGGGAGGCGGGGCGTTTCCACTCAATTTCTGTCGCGGGGCGCTAATCTTTCCGGTGCACTAAAAGTAGCGCCCCGGCAAAGTTAGTGCCCCGAAGGGGGCGTTACTCAATTTTTCGCCCCTTATCTTTTAACCGATTCAGGATTTATCTCCTCCCCAATATCATTCCCGCCTATAATCACTGAAGTGAAGTACTTATTATGTCTCCCTGCCAATTTCTGCTTATCTTCTATTAACTCACCATCTCTCCTCTCAGGGGTCCCAGTCACACTGAACAATTCTTTTTACTGTTATATTTGTAGAATCCTTTACTCTTTCTTTTTAATATTTTTTGACATTCACCCCTCATACTCTCGCCTTGTTTTCCTTATCCCTCTATTAACTTCTTTCCTTATTTTCTCATATTCTCTCTTATTTTGATCATTTTATTACACCCATATATCCCATAGGGCCTCATCTTCAATTTAAGGTTGTTTCTAATCTCCTTATTTATCCACAGCATCCAGAAACTTGAAATACACTCCTTCATTAATGGTATATACTTATTCTGCAGCTTGCCAATCTTCTTTTTAAAATATCCCATTGTTGCTCTACAGTCCTGTGTGCTAATTTCTCTTTCCACCTCACCTCAACTCACTCACTCCTCATCTTTCTGAACTCTGCCCTGTTCCAATCTTTGGCATTTTGTACTAACGTTTCCCCTTTCCATTAGGGCCTTAAAATCGATAGGGATGTTTCCCGCTCAGCGGATTAAGTTAAAATTACCCCCTCGCTGTCACCTCTCTGCTGTAGTTCTGAGTTTAAAAATAGTCTCATAAAGAAAAGCACCACCCTTAAAATGGCTTCTACAACTGAGATGCTGGAAGAATTATTTCTGTTCTTTTAGCTCTGCATGAAGTGCATAAAAACATAATTGATTACTAATGGATGTGGGTCAAGAGTAATCTAAAATACTAGAAACAATTAATCTGAATCACTAGCTTTATAATTCATGACGTAATTTAATCAGGACAACCTCAGCATAAGCAGCATTCATCAGACACCATAGGTGGCCATCGACATGCCTTTGTTTATATGTTCTGGAGCCTGCGGTTTTGTGTTCATGTACAAGACCTCTGTCCCACAGACTCGCTTCTCAAAGGCAAGACATAGTTTGAAATGTTTTGTGTGTATAAGGATAATGCCGTTTTGATATACCAGAAAGTCATGGTTTTGACCTAGTCTTAACAGTTGGGAGACATATGTAGGAACTCCTGCATAATTTCAAGAAAGTGAGTAGTAGGGATTGGCTGAGAAGTGTTTTGTCTATTTTTTGATAGAGAGATTTGCGAAAACAGCCAATCAAAAGAATTTAACTAACTGATTTCTATGCTTAACTCTTTTATGAACTGGTTCAAAGTTGCTGTGTCATTTGGACTGACTTCAAAAACTCGCTGTTACTGCTCGTTTCTGTGAAGAAATGATTTGTAAATTAATATGTTTGGCAATTTAGTCTGTTACAAAAGTGTCTGGCATGACTGATACTAATTGTCTTCTGAAGTTACGTGACTGTAGAGTGGAAATCTAGATATAATAAACTGGTTATGCTATCCCAGGTTATTTAGTGCACAGGTTCGCGCTTCTGTTTATATTAAGTGCGAGCTTGTCTGTGGGAACTGGCTTTTATATTGAGCATGAGAGGTATCAGGGTATTTGAAGAAGCCTAAATCATCGCAATGAGTTGCTTTCAAGTCGCTATCCCCTAAATTTCCTACATTTCCTAAAGCACTATGGGACATCCTGAAAGGTGCTATATAAATGCAAATTCTTTCTTTCTTTAAATGTCTAATATGTCTTCTCTCTAGTTTCACATGCACACGAGACCTGCAGCAGTGTCCCATTGTACCACTTTACTACAGGGGAAGCAGATAGTTCTTGTTGGGCTTCACTGAATCAATTGGTCCAAATGCTTCCAAACTAGAGCTTCAACATCAGTTACATCTTTACAAATCCTTGGTTTCTTGGGAGGTTTTGCTATGATTGTCATATTGATTCAAGTGTAAAGATGACACATTTACCTACTGATCAGCTTGAGTTTAGGAATACTTCAAATTCGGAGGCTCCTCTGTTCAGGCAGGATCAGATAAATATTTTTTATCTTTCGGAAACATTCTAGATGACCAAACATTGGAAGAAACTGAACAAAGACTTCAAGCCTTTTTCAAAAGGTGCTTTGATATTCTATCCTAAGTAGCACCTACTGACTATTCCAGGTTTAAGGCTGAATCCTCTTGTGCCTCTTTGGAATCTGAGTGCCTTTGTTCAGTTTCTTCTCATCATTAGGAAATATGCACAGCGAGTCTCCAAATTCTGCCCTCAGTGTCCTGCAGCAGTTTTCTTTGTTGAATCTCTGATTTCTTTTAATGCTAGATGATCTCATCAAAGCTGCAGCTTGCTAGTCAGCTTCTTTAACCTTAGGGTTTGCGGTCTTAAAATCTCAGCTCTCATGAAGCTGAACAACTCTTGATGACCCTCACTGTCCTGCCTGTAGTAATCTGTTTCGGGGGGTCTTCATTCAGTTCACATGTACTGCTGTCTCTTGGTGCCCTTTGTGGTACAGTCACAATAAGATGATCTGTGATAAAGCCCTTTTCACCCATTTGAGCCCATCCTTCCAGAATACCAAGCCTGTCTTCCAGTGAAAGCACCCAGTTGTTTGTTAAATGAGTCCAGTGCCCTAGCCTCAACCTTCCTTCCTGGTAACCTTATTCTAGCTGCTGATCATCTTCTGCATAAATAAATACTTGCTGATGTCTGCCATAAATAAGAACTGTTAAAGATTGCTTGCCCGCCAAGCTCTAAAATGATTAGTATAAATGAAATTTAAGCAGTGAAGAAGCTGAGTTGGCCCATCCGCCTGTGCATGTGCCAGCTTCACATGGAAACTATCTCCTCGATTCCCACTTCCCAACTCTTTCACTGGATATCTTCCCTAGTCAAGTGTTTATCTAACTCCCTCTGAAATGGCTTCAATAGCCACATGTACTAACACATTCAACAGCATAGCCTAATAACCCTTCGCTTGTAAAAATTCTTCTGACCTACCCTTTATGCTTTTAGTACTAATCCTAAACTTATGCCACTTGTTACAGAATGGACTGAATCCTTTCACTGGAATAAAGATCAATTTCTATTCATAAACTTGCTAACAGAGCACTTAGGAAGCTCCTGGTTTAAGTTACATAGTAGCAAAGCTTCTACAGTTTGACAAGTGTTCACATGTACACTGATGATACCCAATTCTACCGCTCCTCCACCTATCCCAAACCCTCCACTGTCTCTATACCGTCAGACTGCTGTCCGACATCCAGCACTGGACGAGCAGAAATTTCCTCCAATTAAATATCAGGACGATCAAAGCCATTGTCTTCGGTCCATGCCACAATCACCGTTCCCTTGCCACTGATTCCATCCCTCTCCCTGGCAACTGTCTGAGGCTAAGCCAGTCTGTTTGCAACCTTGGTGTTATATTTGATCACGAGCTTCCTACCTCATATCCGCACCATCACTAAGACCGTCCATTTCCACCTCCGTAATATAGCCCGTCTCCGCACTTGCCTCAATTTGTCTACTGCCGAAACCCTGATCCATGCCTTTGTTACCTCTAGACTTGACTATTCCAACACACTCCTGGCCGGCCTCTCTAGTTCTACCCTCCATAAACTTGAAGTCATCCAAAACTCTGCCGCCCGTGTCCTAACTCGTACCAAGTCCCGCTCACCCATCTCCCCTGTGCTCGCTGACCTACATTGGCTCCCAGTTAAGCAACGCCTTGATTTTAAAATTCTCTTCCTTGTTTTCAAACCCCTCCATGGCCTCGCCCCTCCCCATCTCTGTAATCTCCTCCAGCCTTACAATCCCCCGAGATCTCTGCGCTCCACCAATTCTGGCCTCTTGAACATCACTGATTTTGATCACTCCACCATTGACGGCCGTGCCTTCAGCTGCCTAGCTCCAAAGCTCTGGAGATCCCTCCTTAAACCTCTCTGCCTCTTTACCCCTCTTTCCTCCTTTAAGATGCTCTTTAAAACCGGGCTCTTTGACCAAGCCCTAATTTGCCCTAATTAATCATCTGCCCTAATTTCTCCTTATGTGGTTCGGTGTCAAATTTTGTTTTGATAGCGCTCCTGTGAAGCGCCTTGGGACGTTTTAGTACGTTAAAGGCGCTAGAGAAATGGAAGTAGTAGTTGTTGTTGTATTTGACCCCTTTTCAATGTTCAAATATTAGAAACTCCTACTTTATACCTTAAATGTCATTGCCAAATTTCTATGGCGCCTCTGTCCTCAATGGCGTGTTCCCATGAATAATATAATAGATTGATCCTCACATCTACTCATCCAATAAAACTATTTATTTGAAATACAAAAGCCTCACCAGTGAAAGTGTGAACTAGGGGAAGTGTCTGCACTGGTACTTGGCATAGAGCAGCCTAACCAATGGCCCTTAAAGGGACCGCTGCAGGCAGCACAAGAAGTGTAAGAAAGTGGTTTTGAAATAATTTTTGTGGGTTCAGAAGGAGCACTAATGCCCCACAAAATTCCATCTCCCTCCTGATGTGCAACCCTCTATAGCCCTCCCCTGTGAGCGCCATCCCCTCCTCCCCATCCTTTAACCTACCTGGAGTCTCTGGGCTTCGTGGACGGAATTCAAATGAGGTCCGACTGCCTCCATTGGGTGGGAGGTGGGCTCACTCCACCGATGGAAGCAGCCACTTTAAACTCGACCCCAGTAGTGAATGTGCTCTCTTTATTGCTTTGGTAAATATTTAGATCTAAACCAATATGACCACCAGATACATTGTAGATAGTAACTGTAGGTGGTGACCAACTCCAGCCACAAAGGCAATTGACTGAATTGGCTGGCAGTAACAGTATGGCTCTAATAAATGGACGGGGGACTTTTGATATGGGCAGCATATCCCATTGTCTGCCATTGCTCCACTTGCAATAATGAAAGAGTGTTTTATTTGAACCAAATGAATTCAACCTTATCTCTTGGTGTCTTTTTTTTCTTCGTTCCTGGGATGTGGGCATCGCTGGCAAGGCCAGCATTTATTGCCCATCCCTAATTGCCCAGAAGGTGGTGGTGAGCCACCTTCTTGAACTGCTGCAGTCTGTGTGGTGAAGGTACTCCCACAGAGCTGTTAGGGAGGGAGTTCCAGGATTTTGACCCAGCGACGATGAAGGAACGACTCAACGACAGAGGAATCGAATGCACTGGATCTGGAGTGAAGTTAATACTTTCAAACTGTAACACATTCTGAGAGGCTTCTATCAAAACCCTCAGAGATACTGTAGCTCTGGGATTCTGTTTTTTGAGTGGATGCAGTCAGCTGTCAGCCAGTTCCTCCCCTGGCTTTATTCTGCTTAGAAGTGCAGAGAGCTGTACAAAAAGCTGTCACTAAAAAAAAATTCAAGGTTTTGTGCAACAGTGCCATCAGTCTGCTGTATGACAGGATCTGAACGGCCAAGACAAATAGGCAGCCAGAACTGGATAGTTCAGTGCATCTGTACTGATTATAATACAGCCAAACACATTCTATGTTCCCCCCTCCCTTTCCCAATGCAATGGCCTAGAAATTCATCTTGGGCGGTGGCACAAAGCGGGGGGTATGTGATTGAATATCAGGTGCTGTGTATAACGATCCCATACCGCCCGTTTTATGCCACCGCCCGAGACGAATTTCTAGGCCTAAGTTTTGTATATTGTGCCCACTGTAATTCAAGCATTGTAACTGCACCAATGTCCTGTATTCTTGCAGCCCCCCAAGGTGAATAGTTGACTTTGGGCACAGTCCGCCATTGCGTACACACCTTTCCTGTGTACTGTACTGTCCTATCCCCACAGCCTGCTGTGTGGGTTACATAAGAACATAAGAAATAGGTACAGGAGTAGGCCAATATAGCCCCTCGAGCCTGCTCCGCCATTCAATAAGATCATGGCTGATCTTCTATCTCAACTCCACTTTCCAGCCCGATCCCCATATTCCTTGATTCCCTTAATGTCCAAAAATATATCAATCTCAGTCTTGAATATACTCAGCAGCCCTCTGGGGTAGAGAATTCCAAAGATTCACAACCCTCTGAGTCAAGAAATTTCTCCTAATCTCAGTCCTAAATGGCCGACCCCTTATCCTGAGACTATGCCCCCGTGTTCTAGACTCTCCAGGCTAGGAAAACAGCCTCTCAGCATCTACCCTGTCAAGCCCTCTCAGCATCTTATGTGTTTCAATGAGATCACCTGTCATTCTTCTAAACTCCAGAGAGTATAGGCCCATTCTACACAATCTCTCATCATAGGACAGCCCTCTCATCCCAGGAATCAATCTAGTGAACCTTCATTGCACCACCTCTAAGGCAAGTATATCCTTCCTCAGATAAGGAGACCAAAACTGTGCACAGTTCTCCGGGTGTGGTTTCAGCAAAGCCCTGTACAATTGCAGCAAGACTTCCTTTACTTGTACTCCACCCCCCTACCTAGCAATAAAGGCCAACATACCATTTGCCTTCCTAATTGCTTGCTGTACCTGCATGTTAACTTTCTGTGCTTTGTGTACAAGGACACTCAAATCCCTCTGAATACCAACATTTAAAAAGTTTCGGACCATTTAAAAAATATTGGGGGAGAATTTCAGTATCGCCCCGTTTGGGGTGCAATTATCGGCCGGGCGCAAAGTTTAGCACCTGGCGCTAATTATTGCCTCCGACTGCAAACTTGGCTTCTATCGCCCCTGGAGGTGATTGGAGCACTAAATCAGGCACTACACACCTCTCTTAAGGCGCTAATGCCGAGGAGCGAGGCGCTACCTCAGAGCGCTGGCAAAGCTCAGGTGATGTCAGTTAGTGATGGAACACAGACACACTGGCGCCGGCCAGTTCTTAAAGGGGAGGGTCAATCTTGCTCTCCAGCCACACCCTGTTCATTGCAGCCTTGAATCTCGGCCTGGACAGACTTGTACTTCAATTCTGCTGGAAAGAACAATGGAGAGGCCCAGGGAACGAGCTCAGCGCTTCAGCGACCGGGCCTTGGTGGCTCTGGTTGGCGCAGTGGAGCGCCGAAGGTCAGTACTCTACCCACAGAGTGGCAGGAGGCTATTGCCACGCGAATATAGAAGAGTGTGGAGGGAGGTGGCTCAGCACGTCTCCACCAGGAGCATGGTGCCCAGGACCCACACCCAATGTCGGAAGAAGTTCAATGACCTCACTCGGGTGGTCAGGGTGAGTGGTTATTTTTCAATATCTCTACATCCCTCCATCTCAACTTCACTCTGTGCCCAGAGGGTTTAAAAACCCGAAATGCCCAACACTCATCCAAGACCTATGGCCATCTCATAAAACATACACGCACATTCCACACCTTGCATACATTAAGGGCTATTCAACTATGGGAGGCACATCAGGCAAGCACATGGCTGCTCATTCACTCAGACGCGTCCTTTTTCTTGCAGGCCAAACTATCTCACAACAGGCGCCAGCAGCAATGGACGGGTGGAGGGCCGGCTGAGCGGCAGACCCTCAGCGATTTGGAGGCGCGCATGCACAGGATCATTGCCAGCCAGGTGATAGGTGCCGTGGCCGCTGGAGAGGTCGACCCCCTTGGGGACAGCAATTGTAAGTTCATCAGCTTTCTCTCCTCTCTCATTCCACTTGCCCCTCACAACACCAGCCTTTTACACTTTCAATCCAACTTACTAAATGTCTCCAGTCCTTGCTCCCTTACTGCCCCCCTGTCCTGACGCTAAAGCCACTCTTGTATCTCGCTGCTTTCAGATCGTGAACCACCAGCTGAGCAGCCTGTCCCTCAACCAACCAGTGGGAGCGACACCCCAGGCGAGGAGGAAGAGGAAGCCGGAGCCTCAGCGCCTGCGTCTCCCGAGGGAGCCCATGCCCACAATGAGACCACGCCTTCCATGGAAGGGAGCAGGGGGGAAGGGTCTGATGAGGACGAAGCTCCGGGACCCAGCGGGCTGCAGCAACGCCATGGGGGGTAGGGAAGCTCGGGGACCTTCGCCCCGGAGGTAGAGTATGCCAGCGAGTCCTACTGCACTGGACGCAGAGGAGGAGCGCGTCATCGCGGAAATGAATAGCCAGGCCTTGAGCATGCACACTGAGCTCATGGGTGCAATGGCTAGGGTGCCCGAAAGCATTGATGGACTGGCAAGGAGTGTGGAGCACTCCGCTGCAGCACAGGCCGACGCAACGCAACGGCTTAGTGCTGCAATTCAGTCACTGGCTGCTGCCATCCAATCTCGGACTGCTCTCATGCAGTCTCAGATTGATGTAAAGCAAGCACTGACTGCTGCCATCGTCGCTGGTTCAGCCACATTGCCCCGGGGCTCTCACGGTGCCGCAGCAGGCCAGCTATCTGTGCTCGAGCAGATTGCTCTGGATGCTGAGGTACTGCCCCGTGGGAGTGACAGTGTGTCGGTCGAGCAGGAAGGTGCTGTCCTCTCTCAGGATGACAGCATTCCTGCTCCCACCACTGTCACTTCCCCATTGCACTTGTCTTCTTTTTCTTAGGCAGTCCCTCGGAACCGAGGATGACTTGCTTCCACATTAAAAATGAGTTCTCAGGTGACTGATGAGTCCAATGCAGGACCTACAGTTTCTGTCACAGGTGGGGCAGACGGTGGTTGAAGGGGTGGGTGGGTGGGGTGCTTGGGTTGACGTGTGCTCCTTGCGCTTGGCTTCCGCTTGCTCCGGCAAAGAGACTCAATGTGTTCGGCGCCTTCCCAGATGCTTCTCCTCCACTTTGTGCGGTCTTGGGCCAGGGATTCCCAGGTGTCAGTGGGGATGTTGCACTTTATCAAGGAGGCTTTGAGGGTGTCCTTGAAGCGTTTCCTCTGCCCACCTGGGGCTCTCTTGCCGTGTCGGAGCTCCGAGTAGAGCGCTTGTTTTGGGAGTCTCGTATCGGGCATGCGGACGATGTGACCCGCCCATTGGAGCTGATCGAGCGTGGTCAAAGCTTCAATGCTGGGGATGTTGGCCTGAGCGAGAACACTGACGTTGGTGCGCCTATCCTGCCAATGGATTTGCAGGATCTTGCAGAGGCAGCGTTGGTGGTACCTCTCCAGTGCTTTGAGGTGCCTGCTGTACATGGTCCATGTCTCAGAGACATACAGCAGGGCAGGTATCACTGCTGCTCTGTAGACCATGAGCTTGGTGCCGGGTTTGAGATCCTGGTCTTCAAACACTCTCTTCCTCAGGCGACCAAAGACTGCACTGGCACACTGAAGGCGGTGTTGGACTTCGTCATCGATGTCTGCCCCTGTTGACAATAGGCTCCCGAGGTATGGCAAGTGGTCCACGTTGTCCAAGGCCTTGTCATGGATTTTGATAATCGGGGGACAGACCACCGCCTAATCCGCTCTATCATCTCCATCAATGTAGCCCCAAAACAGCAGCGGCAACAGAAACAATGCCACAGGAAAATCAACGCTGGAGCACTCAAAGACCCCGCTAAGAAAGCCCTATTCAGCCTGCGCGTCACAAACAACCTGACGGCTCCCAGTGATGCACTTGCCACCGCCTGCAACACAGTCAGCCCAGACTGTTGCCGCCCATGCAGAGTTGGTGCAGGCTGCAGCCGGGGCCTCCAGGCCCAGAGCTGGTCGAGGCCGTCCTTCAAGGGCATCTGTATTCTCAGCATCTGACATTCAGCAGCCTTCCACCAGCCTTGCTGCAGCCACTGGGGCCCCATTATGGAGGAGCAGTAGGGTGGGAAGGGGGGAAGTGCGCAGGGGATGGAGATCACCCTCGAAGGGCAAACAGTAGGAGGTCTAAATAAATGGTGGGAATGCTTGTAGTAAAAGTCGAGGTTCGGCTGATTACATTTGTTTACTGTTTTGGCGTTTATCTCCAGCTTGTGAGAATCAGTTCTGTTAATTCATGATTTGTTGTGTCTGTTTCTAATTGTTTGTCCTGAATAAATGACACACACAGAGTTTGTTAAATAAAAAAGTTGTTGTATTCAAAATTTACATTTTTGGCCTTTGGAATCATTGCAGCCTTGGCTGGCAATAGGGGTTGCGGGTTGCTTTCCATGATGATGTTCTCCATGCCAGAAGCCATCTTCTGAGTAGGGGCCTAGAAGCGGCTTGTTATCAGCTGTTGACGGACGGCCCTTGCAGTGGCAACATTGTGCGCCTCCCTCCCAACTTGGTGCTGCTGCTGATCATCCTCCTCTTCCTCCTCCTCCTCCTCAGGTGGTGCACCAATCCCTGGTGGCATTGGCTGGGTCCTCAGGATTGCCAGGTTGTGAAGCATGCAGCATACAACCATGAAGAGGGAGACTCACTCAGGAGAGTACTGCAGGGCTCCTCCTGAGTGGTCCAGACAGCAGATCCATTGCTTCAGCACGCCGATCGTCTGCTCAATTATGTTCCTGGTGGCGCTATGGCTCTCATTATACCGCAGCTCGGCAGGGTTGTTGGGGTTACGGAGCGGTGTCATCAGCCAGGTGCAGAGTGGTTAACCCTTGTCCCCGAGGAGCCAACCACTTGGGTGATGCGGTGCCTAGAAAAGGTCTGGCACACCAGTCTGGCGCAGGATGAAAGCATCGTGGCTGCTGCCAGGATAGCGGGCATTGATGGCGAGTATGAGCTGTCTGTGGTCACAGACCAACTGCACATTTAAGGAGTGGTAGCCCTTGCGGTTTCGGAAAACCTCTGCATTTTCATGCGGTGCCCGCAATGCCACATGCGTGCAGTCAATGGCGCCCTGCACCGTGGGGAAGCCTGCTATCCTCGCAAAGCCACATGCGCGTTCATGCTGTTTGGCCCGGGTCATGGGGAAGGAGATGTACTGGCATCTCCTTTTATACAGGGCATCTGTCACCTCCCAGATACAGCAATGGACAGCGAACTGGGAGATATTGGCGATGTCCCCAGTAGATGCTTGAAAGGAGCCGCTGGCATAAAAGTTCAGAGCCACTGTCACCTTCACTGCCACCGACAGAGACATCCTGGTCCTCAGTAGAGGCTGCAGATCTGGTTGCAGCAGGTGGCAGAGCTCAGTGACCACCTCCTTGCTGAAGCGCAGCCTGCGCAAACACTGCTCCTCAGACAAATGAATGTAGGAGAATTGTTCCCGGAATACCCTGGGAGGGTAAGCTCTCCTGTGCAGAGGCCTGTTGGCCCTCCTCCCTCTGGCCATGTTTGCCACTCTCTCTCTGTGTCTCTGATGCCTCCGATTCTGCAGGTGCAGGACGAGGCCCCGAATCAGTGCAGCCCCCACAGTCTCTTCTAAATCGATGCAAGGAAGGTCAAATCAAAAAGAACCTGCAAAGTGCTGCTCAGTACCCAAAACTCCTTCACACAGCGTTGAATCTCTCCAGAAGTCTCTCTCTCTCTCTCTCTCAGAATGCGTGGTGCAAAAATGTCACCGACAAAAAAAGGCAGGAAGAGGCCGCCTTTAAATAGCGCTCCCCCAGCCCCTTCCCGACTGCAAAACGTTGCCCTCTACCTGTTGTTGCTAGCGGCAGGCGGAAAGGCAGGGGGCGCCACTCAATATCCGGACCGGGGCACTACCGGGGCGTTGCACGCTCGACTGACGTCACGATCTGCCGGCGCAGGAGATCGTGGCGGTAGTGTTTAGCGCCACCGCAAAATGTCTGGTCAATTTCGCGAGCGGCGCAAACATCGCCGCGCCCGGGCGCTAGTTGTTTTGCGCCCCGTTAGGGCGCTAACCAACTGAACTTTTCCCCCATTTGCCCTGAATTTGCGGTCGGAGGCTTCCCGCGGGGAAATTCCTCCGATCCGCAAAAAAAAGCCCGCGTACCTGGGGCCTCGGGATCCATGGAGACTCACAGTCCTGGGACTCGCCGGGTACGCGCAGGAAGAGGCCCACGTATCCCAGGGGCGCAGGCGGTTCGCAAGCGCCCCTGGGATCATGTGGGCCGGATCAATGAATGACAAAAGGGAATCCCCATTTATAATACGCCAGGCTGCGCAGTAACCGACTCAACTATCAATGGGCTCCCCTTCTGTTTAATTGTGTGTCAGTGAGTGTTGCCGATATCAGAAACACAGGTGGGAATGAGTTACCCAGTCAATAGTGTGAAGGCACTCATCAATGGTTGGGCCCAGCAACTCCCCAACAGCTGATTTTGTCATCGACACTACTATTTAAACAAAAAGATTCAAACAAACCAAGAGAGACACAGAAAAAGGAAAACTGATAATTGAGCTGACGGTGATTTTCGAAACCTAAAGAGGTGATGGAAACCCCATGATCGGTTCCTCAAGACATTTTCTGAATCTAAATTGGGTCACAATTCAGAGATTTGGGAAATCTAAAAATGTGTTGTCTTGATTTGGACACAATGGGATAGATTTTTCAAGTCTGTGTTAGGAGCAGGTAAGGCACTTCAGTGCTGGCACAGAATCAGAAAATTTAGGCTAATAGTTCTTTAAGAAGACTGATGGCAACCATGCAGGGACTATCTAACCCCTTCTGCACATATGTAATGTCATTCAACCAAGGTGCTGACTATACAGGCAATGTTGTATAACTCATACCATTAGGCTGAGGCTGGGATGGGGCTCGAAGGATTGCACCTGGATTGATAGACTGCTCAGCGACCAATGGGTCATCGGTCTTAGAGTGTGGTCCTCCCTGGTCATATCTATGAAAATAGGGGAAGGCACCAAAATCATTGCTCCACTGTGGTCTTTTGAGAGAGGCCAATGTGTCCAAAATCCTTCGTAATCAAGTGGGAGGAGGCACAGACCTAACCTTTTTGGAAATCTTGTGTGTAGTGGAAGTGGGGGTGAGGTGAGAGGGATATCAGAGTTCCTTGTCAATCCAGGTAGTTTACAATTAGTCCTTTATTTTGAGAGGGGGTGAAGGGAGTTTCCATTTGGTCCAAGTTCTGACAAATGTTCATCCCCGGGAAATGGTGTCTGGGAGCAGCTCCACTTCCCTTTCGGGCCTGAAGGAGTCTGTAGATATAAAAAAATAAAAGGTCTCTGCAGGGAATAACAAAGTTAAGCTTGACACACTAATTAAGAAATACATCAAGTGAAGGGATGAATAGGAACTCTCATCTCACCAGGAATTAACATATTGAAGTTAACCATCTGCTGATTAATAGTCTATCCAGGAACCAGGCTGCATTCTGCTGGGATACATTATGTAACCCTGGAGCATAGATGCGAACACTACAGAAAATTCATTATATGCTCGCAACTGAAATTCTTATGCAGAGCAGGTGTGTTTTTAATAATAGTTTTAAGAATCATAATTGGGCATTGGAATAACGTAAAAAAAAATATATATTACAGGGACAGGAGTACAACCCAGAACTGCCCCACTGTGCTAAAAATATATTAAAGGGACAAGAAGATGAGTCAGAACTGCGCGGCTGTGTTAAAAATATATTAAGGGAACAGAAACATGATACAGAACCATCCCCGCTGTGCTAAATATATATTGGAGACAGGAATATGACCTAGAACTACATATACACTGCACAAGCACTCGCTACACTTGTGCACATGGCCTACACACATTTCTTACACTCTCAGAAGCTGCCTCTACATTCAATGTCAATGGAGTGTGTAGCGCTGCTCCGGGAAGTCTGAATTTTGTCCAGCTTGCAGTAACTCCATTGTGAACCTGTCTTACTCACCAAGGCCATCATCCAGGAAGACCCCCTTTTTATTTTAAACCATGGCTTCCTGGATGCCAGCCTTAACGAATCTGGCAGGTTTACATTGGGCTTGCCTCGGGCTGCACAAACACGCCACTGACACCAATATAAAAGCAGCTGTAGTGTACACAGGATCTCCTCATTGTGAGGTGGAGGTTCTACCGATGGAGTCTGGGGGACTATGAGGGTTGGGGTGTGGCAGCACTCTGGTGAGGGCCTTGGGGGGGCAACTTACTTGCAGGATAAAAAGATTTTAATTGAATTAAATTATATGGCCTTTTATTGAAGAAAGAAAGGCCTTATTATCATATCTCTCAAAAAAAACACTTCACATACAATGAATTGTGTTGAAATGCTGTGACTTTTATTATTTGGGCAATAAAATGACTGACGAGTTAATTGAGTTGGTTGAAGAAGGAATGTTGTCCAGTACACTGAGAAAACCTCCTACTCTGCTTCCAATCGTGCTGTGGAACTTTTAAGGACCACTGGAACAGACAGAGGGGTCTCAGCTTAACATCTCATTTAAAGGAAAGCAGGGGAGAGATTGGACCACGCACACCATTTTTTGGGTGAAGAATGGCTGTTGGGGGCAGGTTGCAATCTCTCATGCCCGATCTCCCCCAGAAGTGCGCCGGCTGCCAAGTTGGAAGCCAGCGATTCCCAAGTGTCCAAGGAGCCTGCCTGAAATAGACGTTAGGTGCCTTGAATATGCAAATCAGGATCCTATTGCCGATTTTAGGACCCTGATGGAAATTCATCATTAACTGGATGGAGCTTGCCCAGTTGATCCGGGTCTTCAGTGGCCTAACCAGCAGTCCTTAAAAGGGATTGCTGGAGGCCACCAACAAAAAGATTAGTGAACTTTTATATAGTTTTGTTCCTGTGGAGCTGTTGCCGGCTCGGGTCTGCCCCCACTCCGGTTCGCCTACTCGCCCCTCCTAGGATCAACCTGCCTCGGAGCAGGCCGAATTTCCTCATGCCCCGAATGGCGAGCTGCATCGGGATACCCAATTGGCTCACCGGTTTGCTACGGACAAGGCCCGTGACCCAATTTTGCGTGGATCTCGGACTGACGTCTTAGGGCATGTGGCACATTTGTGCCACCCATTTCACACTGGTTTCCAGCACTAATCAAATTTCTCCGCTAGCATCTTCAACAATGTAGCACAGTATTACTCCAGATCGGATGCACAAGCTTGGTGTGAACCCACAACCGTATGATCTTGAGGTGAGAGTGCTACAAATTGAGCCAGGCTGGCATGCAAAACTAAAATTATCCCAAACACTGTTTGCTTCCAATCCAAGACGAGCATGCAGAGCTGTTTGGGCCAATAGGAGGACTGCAGAAACTTCATCATCCCAGAGACTGAGTGGACAGATCAGGAACGACCAGAGGGAGGGTAAACACACACAAATGTCACCAAGATGATCAGGAGTTGTTTCCTAACACAATATGTGAGGCAGATTACTACCCTTTCCCATTGGACTTGGCGTTTAGAAATCAATAGAGTTGATTAGCATCCTAGAGAATGGTGAGTACGATGGAAACATGGATTATTGTCTTCATGTGATTTTTGATAGGTTAAATCCAAACTTACAATAGCTTTTGCCAGCTGTGTCTCCGAGAGGTTTGTGTGAGAATCCCTATGTTCTATGGTAAAGTTGGCACAACTGCCCCAATACATGTATCTGGCTGCATACAATCAGATCTAGTCATTATATTCAGTGAGAAACATCTGTCCGATGTTTGTGTGCATGGGGTCCTCCCCACTGCTACTCTTAGATGAATTCCTCTTGCTGATGACTTTCTCACAGTGTAATTTCTTCTAGTATCAGATGCTAACTTCTTGAAGACTGTTAATAAGAAAGGCACAAGCGACAAAACTTATTTTTACTGAAGAAAAGATCGAGGGAGGACATGCTACGGGTCTTTAAACTAATGAATCGTATAGATAAAGTTGAAGTAAACAAACAATTTAACTTGGACAAACCCACAACTATAACATTCACGAGTCACGAGCACAGTTGCAGAATAGCAAAGTCTTTTTTTCCCCCACAAAGGAGAGTGGAGATGTGACACAGACTATCAGAGAAAGTAGCTGATTCAGGGCCGACTGACACTGTTAAAGGGTAGCTGGATCGATATCTGTTGAGAAGGGGCGCTGGAAGGGTATTAACAACATTGCTTGATTTTAATGTTCTTCAGAGTCGGTGATAAACTGGGGTGGAATCCATGATATAATCAGACTTGGACTCTGGATGGAATGAGCCTGATGAACCAATTGGCCTCTCACTCACTCCAGGCTTTGTTACGCTGTTAAGTTTTACTGTATCTCCTCTCATTGCAGCATTCCAACCCTGTGCCCGCTTCCAGTCTCAGGAGGGGCCAGATCACTTTTGTAATAATGCTACTTTTTTCACTCTGAGGTGCCAGTCACATACTCATAATGGAACTTGTTGATGTGGCAATCTGTCACTGAACACCACACTGCGACAACTTGCACTATTGATTCTCTGTCTCCTGTGAGGCTATCATTTATAATAACTATAAACGTCAACAATATTTGTCGAAGCCACAAATCATTCATACTTCATCTAGCTTGTCAATACAATACTGATTTGGGGGTATATCATTCATCATACACCTATCACTGGCTTTCAAACCCATTTCACCGAAGACAAACCAAAACTGCGATCTGTGCTTTACAACTTTAATCTCCTCTACCAGGCTTCAAAATAAACGAGTCTTACAGGCCGAGAAATTCGACTTCCACCCGAATCAAGCTCACACTCCTGCTTCTTCTGGGCCTTACAAAATCTCCTGGCTGCCCATTTTCCAGGCGCAAAACGGACAGCTAAGAGTTGAATTTCTCCCCCATAATCCCACAAATGAGAGCAACTGCCATCCAACACGGCAGTAGGACATTCTCTACTCATGCTGTTCCATACACGTACCATCTCTACTCGGGTCTCCTGACATGATGCTTAAAAGGCATAAATATACCGGGGAGAACACTGCCTGTGAAATGTTTTACAATAGAAAGAAGGCCCATTACTTTGAAATGAATAGTCCCCCAATGGTTATTAGGCCTCCTAATTTCAGATGACCATCCCATTTCGAAAGAGAGATCTGTGACTGAAAAAATGTTGCACATGAAACAACATGAATTCAAAGCCAGACAAGAATCCACAAATAATCTGCAACAGAGATAAATCCACCACCCGCAAACAACCAAAAGTATTCGCACCTGGCACAGGAGGGCTTTACAGTGAATGGACATGATAGACATGATTGGCAGTAAGCAGTGGGATACACACCAGTTTTAATTGTACTCGATTAGATTTGTGTGAATAAAATCATCCAACTTCCAAACCGTAATAAAGAGGATCAAGACGGGAGGGAAATTCGGCTTCCTGCCACACCCGCCCATAGTCGCGTTCAGCCCTCATTTAAATGCAAGCTAAACGGGTGCCATGCTGCAGCTCGGTGGTTAGAGGGGGTGTCAGATTGGCCAGCTCCCACACTAAACTGGCCGGGGTTGGGGGGGGGGGGGGGGAACGATCCGGGAGTCTGTTGTCGGGAAATTACTAGAGTCTATAATTAAGGGTAGGGTGAGTGAACACCTTGAAAATTTTCAGTTGATCAGAGAGAGCCAGCATGGAATTGTGAAAGGTAGGTCATTCCTGACAAACCTGACTGAATTTTTTGAGGAGGTGACTAAAGTAGCGGACAGGGGAATGTCTATGGATATTATTTATATGGACTTCCAGAAGGCATTCAATAAAGTCCCACCTAAGAGACTGTTAACTAAGGTAGAAGCCCACGGAATTGAGGACAAATTGTTGACCTGGTCAGGAAATTGGCTGAGCAGCAGGAGACAGGCAGTGGGGATAATGGGCAGGTACTCTAATTGGCAGGATGTGACCAGTGGTGTCCCGCAGGGATCTGTGTTGGGGCCTCAACTATTCACAGTATGTATTAACGACTTAGATGATGGCATAGAAAGTCATATATCCAAATTTGCCGATGACACAAAGATAGGCGGCATAGTAGGCAGTGTAGGTGAAAGCATAAAATTACAGAGAGATATTAATAGATTAAGTGAATGGGCAAAACTGTGGCAAATGGATATCAATGTAGGTAAATGTGAGGTCATCCACTTTGGACCTAAAAAGGATAGAACAGGGTACTTTCTAAATGGTGAAAAGCTAAAAACAGTGGAGGTCCAAAGAGACTTGGGGGTCCAGGTACATAGATCATTAAAATGTCATGAACAGGGACAGAAAATAATCAAAAAGGCTAATGGGATGCTGGCCTTTATATCTAGAGGACTAGAATACACGGGGGTAGAAGTTATGCTTCAGCTATACAAAGCCCTGGTTAGACCACTCCTGGAGCACTGTGAGCAGTTCTGGGCACCACACTTTAGGAAGAATATATTGGCCTTGGAGGGAGTGCAGCGTAGGTTTACCAGAATGATACCAGGACTCCAAGGGTTAAATTACGAGGCGAGATTACACAAATTAGGATTGTATTCCCTAGAATTTTGAAGATTAAGGGGTGATCTGATCGAAGTTTTCAAGATATTAAGCGGCACAGATAAGTTAGATAGAGAGAAACTGTTTCCGCTGGTTGGGGAGTCTAGGACTAGGGGGCATAGTTTAAAAATTAGTGCCAGACCTTTCAGGAGTGAAATTAGGAAACACTTCTACACACAAAGGGTGGTAGAACTTTGGAACTCTCTTCTGCAAATGGTAATTGATGCTAGATCATTTGTTAATTATAAATCGGAGGTTGATAAATTTTTGTTAACCATAGGTATTAAGGGATATGGGCCAAAGGCCTAATGGAGTTAGGTCGCAGATCAGCCATGATCTCATTGAATGGTGGAACAGGCTAGAGGGTCTCAATGTCCTACTCGTTTTCCTATGTTCCTAGGGGTGGAGTGGGGCATCCAACAGGCCAGAGTGCACTCCAGCTCCTCCTGACCCCACAAAATATTAAAATTAAAAAATTCTTTTGCACTTTAGTGAGCGGCCTCCAGCAGTCTAACCATTTGTCCCTACAATTTGCAATTGGGGTCTTATAACTGGCATGGGGCTCCAATTAAAGGCCCACCTGAATATTGCACCAGATGGGCCTTGGGCGTCAATGGGACGGCCGAGGATCCCCCACTCCCTTCCACCCCCCCACACTCCCCCAACCTCCGCCCCACACACCCCCACCCCGCTCCCCATCACACCACCCACACCCATCTCCCTCACACCACACCCAGCAGACAGGAATTTCTTTAAGAGCTGTGAGAAGAGTACTGAAACTTTACTTGGTTCACCCGCTGGCTCTAGCAGCTCGCTGTTCAGAAAACAACCACTTTTGAAACAATCTTAATATAAGCTATCATTTGTTGATTATTTTTGAATATGGAATATTATTTTATATAAAAGATTATAATTATATTGGTAAATGTCTGGAATTATTTACATTGTGCTTTGAATAATCTAACATTCCATCACTCACTGGGAATGAGAGTCTGTGTTCAGTACTGATATAAATATACACAGGATTTATTTTGAACCCTACACTTGTTGGTGATTTGATATAATTGGCTACAACTGAGGACAGACATTGGCTGGTGTTGCTAATAATTTAAAAGGTACTTCTGGCTCAATTCTTGGGACTAAACATTGGCCCTCTCACACAATACCATAAATATTCCCGTCATTTTCATTGGCTACTTTTGTCCATAATCCCTTTTCAATTTCATCAAATTGTCTTGATTGGTATATTTATGGAATGACAATTGATGATTGAGAGCTAACTAGCTGGCTGCACTGTGCTCAGAGATACTACTTTACATAGGAGTCTTTTCTGTCATTTATGCAGCTTATCACTATATGAATACAGTGATCGCATTGTGTTCAAGTACAGGGGTAAAATCACAGCTTTATTTAAAAAATATATAACAGTTATTATGGTGAACGGAAACCTATTCAAAGGTTTCAAAATTAGAAACATTTGACTTAACCTACACATGTTGTATATTAAATATTACTTCGCTATCACTAAAGCCGAGGGGGTTAAGGGGTGACCTGATTGAGGTTTTCAAGATTATGAAGGATAATGATAAGGTAAATATCGAGAGATTGTTTCCACTGGTCAGTGAGACAGTAACAACAGGGAACAAATTTAAATCAAGAGGCAATATAAATGAAATGGTACAATTTTAAAGAGGTGGTAGGAACGGAGAGACCTGGGGGTATGCGTACACAAGTCTTTGAAGGCGGCAGGACAAGTTGAGAAGGCTGTTAAAATGGCATACGGGATCCTTGGCTTTATTAACAGAGGCAAGAAAGTTATGCTAAACCTTTATAAATCACTAGCTAGGCTCCAGCTGGAGTATTGTATTCCATTCTAGACACCACACTATAGGAAGTATATAAAGGCCTTGGCGAGGGTGCAGAGATTTACTAGAATGGTACCAGAGATGAAAGACTTCAGTTACGTGGAGAGACTAGAGAAACTGGGGTTGTTCTCCTTAGAGTGAAGAAGGTTAAGGGCTGCTTTGATAGAGGTGTTCAAAATCTTGAAGGGTTTTGATACGGTAAATAAAGAGAAACTGTTTCCAGTGGCAGGAGGGTTGGTAACCAGAGGACCCAGATTTAAAGATACGTGGCAAAAGAACCAGAGGCGACATGAGGAAAAAAAATACGCAGTGAGTTATTGTGAACTGGAATGCACGGCCTGAAAGGGTGGTGGAAGCAGATTCAATAGTAACTTTTCAAAGAGAATTGGATATATACTTGAAGTGGAATAATTTGCAGGGTTATGGGGAACGAGCAGGGGGCTGGGACTAATTGGATCGCTCTTTCAAAGAGATGGCACAGGCACGATGGACTGAATGGCCTCCTTCTGTGCTGTATTATTCTATGATTTTTTGATCACAAAGAATTAAATGGCGGCTAGAAACATTATACGCAGAGGGTGACTATAATGTGGAATTCTCACTTTCAACCATTTTGAAGCAGAGTCCGTAAATTAGTTGAAAAGGGAATTAGATACTTGAAAAAGAGGAATTAGAGGGGAGCGAGCAGGAGGAGTGGGATTAGACTAGGTGGCTCATGTAAAGAAAAACATCAACACAGACTTGACGGGCCAAATAGTCTCTCCCTGGGTTGTGACATTCTATCATTCTATGCTCTGCTTGCAGCGCTATACAAGCTTACAATGTGCATTTCATAATCACTTATACCATAATTATGCAGATTGTAAAGATAGACACTTCATAACACAAATATTTTTAGAATATGGCATACTCTGTCATTTAAACAGCAAGACTATTGTTTTGGCGCCACAGTGTGAAATGACTTATAGACAACCCAAAGGATCTAAAATAGAAAGAACATCTTTGTTGTATTCAATCTTTCAGCCTTCTAATTATGGACAAAATCGACTATATTTACGTAACAATCAATGCACGAGCTTGTATCTACTTTCCCGTAAGTCAGGTCCTGAGCTGCCATCTTGCTGTAACCTGATAGTAACAAAATCTCTACTTGCACACAACAGCTACAATGCAGGAGTGAAGGTTAGAAAGTTAATGTGGAGATAGAGATGTTAAATAAAGTTCACCACTGAGAGCAACCTCCTGCTTACACTGTGGTACGCCTTCAAATAGCAGAAGCAGCTCTTTCTGAACTGCTACTGCACCGAATATCACTCCTTGTGTGACCGCATACACATTAACGCACCATATACTGTCACCAAGGGAAGCACCATGGTAGAAAATACTAAATACAGATTGCTTATAGGGAAATAAATTGGTTGAATTTCATTTCAACTTTTCCCGAGGAGTTTGGGGGTGAAATTGGTCTTCAGCGGTTGGGTAAAACGGGCTCATAGCGAATCGATACCCCATTCTTAATCGCACCCCATTTTCTTTTCTGTTGAACTTGTTGATTTCTGGGGAAAATATGATGGTGATGGAGGATGATATCATTGTGCAGCTCTTGTTTACAAACCTGAAAAGCTTAGTCCTCTGCCAAGTTTACCCCTTTAAAGGGGGAGTCAATAGGGCGAGACCCCTTCTTTATTAACACCTTCATACGGGTAATTTGAACCTAACAATACCAGGCAGGAAACTGATGGGATCGGGTGGAACGCCGCTTTACACCCCGCCCAATATTACTCCCCACTGAATTCAATGGAGAATAAAATTGGACTGGTGCAAAACCAGTATTGCACCCAATCCCGTCAGTTTCCCAACGGATGGGTTAGGTTAAAATTGGCCCCCATGTGCACTCAATCAGCATAACCTGGTTACTGGCGATATATTTACTCAACCTTGTTCGGCTTGCAGTGTTTTTCCTCTGCTGTGATGTACTGAATTTCCACTGCATCCCTAAGTAAAGCCAGATATTTTGATGACTTAATCTGTTTCCAAATATTCTTCGTCAATCTCATCCGCGTGGTTGTCTGAAAGACTAATGAGTATAGCAAGCGGAGCATACAGAAACAGTTATTAATATGCACTGGAGAATGTGAGAAGTGCTCACTTGTCACAGGCACTAACAGCCAGCAGCAATGACGCTCTAGCACTGAATAAATAGATGATACGCTGTCACCTCTGCCTTATTTTCACAACTGATTAAAATCGGAGAATTTGTAAGGGCTGCAGGCGTAATAGGGACAGAGTTGTCAATTCTCATTCATTCGAGGTGACACTCGCTCATTTCGGTTCAATTATATAACCTATTTTGATACACATGACCCTTAAAATAAATACACTTCCACATAATTTAACAGGTTTGCAAACGGGTTTTATTCTTTATGATCATAAATCTCATTCCTTACATTTCCTCGATACCAACACACTTGGAGGAAAGGAGATGGATTTAACTCCTCCGTGTCAGTGCAATGCTACGCTCTCAGCTGTTGATTTTCAATCTGCCCTCCTATTGTTTACATTGTTTTTCCTTTCTTACACCAATCCCTGGCCAAGGGCGTGAGCAGGTGACCTCTGAGCAAGAGTGCTCTGGGTCGACCTTTTCCCCCTCACCCTCCCTGCAGCTTGGGGTAGCTCCTGAAAATTAATCACCTACCTACCAAACTAGAGCATTTTAAAAGTCGTGTGTGTAGCGTACAATTCCTGCAACATCTTCCCCATCACACTTTGTTCATTTGCTCATAATAAAACAGGAAAAATGGGAACTGAAGACGTAGGCAACAGATGAATCCAAAGCAAGGGAAGAGCTAGAAAACTGCCAATCAGAAACTACTTATCAAGGACTTATTAAGACAACAAATCTTGACTCGTCAATCAGGAGAACCTACAGCTAAAAGAAAGGAGAAGGTGAAGAAATTAATTCACACCAAATGATTTTTGAAATTTTTTTTCTCACTAATTGAAATTCCTAGGGGGAAAAATTCGGTATCGACTATTTTGGGGTGCCAGCAACCGCGAAATTCAGTTTTAGCGCCCCAAGAGGGAGGTGGAACGCTAATTCAAGCGCTTCACTTCCTTCTTAGAGCGCTAAGCCCGAGTATCGGGGCGGTGCGTTCTGCAGCGCTACGCACTGGGCCACATAGCGCCGCCGCATGGAAGGGCTCTTCCCCTCATTAAAGAGGAGGAGGGCCCAAGCCCACAACTCTGCGGGGCCCTACCTGGACCACTGGGGAGCGGGGTGCTGTGCCAGCAGCCTGGCACACAAGAGGAGTGCCGGGCTGCCAGATCACGGCACGGACCCCGGGTTCAAAGACGCAACGGGCCGCGACAAGTCGGCCAATTTTTTTCCCCCCGCCCGCCACCTCCCCTTTAATTAGCGCCCCGCGAGCCTCCTGCCGCTCCGTTCCCGCCCCCTTAATCGGTCGCCGTCATCACCCGGCACAGATTCAGGGGGCGCGGACCAATGCGCACTGTGTCGCCTGTACAGCGGAGCAGGGCGCTATCGGAGGTGCTGAGGTACCCAATATCCAGCCCCTAATGTCTAAAACAAGGTTTTTAAGCAAAATAAATACATACTTCACAATAACATGACTAAATTTTCCCATTGAATTGCCATTTGTGTCTTTTGATAACTCCATTAATATTTTTTTCAAAGCCTCAGTTTATTTCAACTGGACTTTTTGCACCAGACAGTTGAAGGGAGTTACCAACTACATCTGTCCATTTTCAACATGGGCAGTTTTATTTTTCAAAATATATCAGTAAGATTCTTTAAAGTGAAATAGAAGGGAATTGTCCGTCATCCTGTGGGGATTTGAGAGCCTCTGTTTCCGAAACACTTTGGATTTACATCGACCTATTGCCCCATTTTACAGTGTGAACAGGCCAATAACAGGATGAAAATTGGGGGAAAAAATTCAAGTTTCCATTGGAGGCCTGTACTTAAAAAGGAGTCCTATGAACTGATGAGGACTCAGACACCATTTTAGTGTGAGTCAGCATGGCCACTGCTACTTCCTAAACCTGCCCACAAAATCATAGGTGGTACACGGATTAATGAAAAGGAAATAGTGTTTGCCAAATCTGTTAGAGTTTTTTGAAGTTGTAACTAGCAGGGTAGATAAGGGGGAAACCAGTGGATGTAGTATATTTGGATTTTCAAAAAGCATTCGATAAGCTGCCACACAAGAGGTTATTACACAAAATTAGGGCTCATGGGATTGGGGGTAATATATTAGCATGGATTGAGGATTGGTTAACGGACAGAAAAAAAGAGAGTAGGAATAAACGGGTCATTTTCGGGTTGGCAGACCGTAACTAGTGGGTAACATCAAAGATCAGTACTTGGGCCTCAGCTATTTACAATCTATATCGAATAATGAAGCAGCTCGTGTCCACATGCAGCAAGACCCGGACGACATTCAGGCTTGGGCTGATAAGTGGCAAGTAACATTCTGCCACACAAGTGCCAGGCAATGACCATCTCCAACAAGAGAGAGTCTAACCACCGCTCCTTGACATTTAACAGCATTACCATCGCCAAATCCCCCACCATTAACATCCTGGGGGTCACCACTGACCAGAATCTTAACTGGACCAGCCACATAAATACTGTGGCTACAAGAGCAGGTCAGAGACTGGGTATTCTGCGGTGAGTGTCTCACCTCCTGACTCCCCACAGTCTTTCCACCATCTACAAGGCACAAGTCAGGAGTGTGATGGAATACTCTCCACTTGCCTGGATGAGTGCAGCTCCAACAACACTCAGAAGCTCGACACCATCAGGACAAAGCAGCCCGCTTGATTGGCACCCCATCCACCACCTTAAACATTCACGCCCTCCACCACAGGTACACTGTGGCTGCAGTGTGTACCATCTACAAGATGCACTGCAGCAACTCGCCAAGGCTTCTTCGACAGCACCTCCCAAACCTACGAACTCTACCACCTAGAAGGGCAAGGGCAGCAGGCTCAGGGGAACACCACCACCTCCAAGTTCTCCTCCAAGTCACACACCGTCCAGACTTGGAAATGTATTGCCCTTCCTTCATAGTCACAGGGTCAAAATCCTGGAACTCCCTCCCTAACAGCACTGTGGGAGTACCTTCACCACATGGAATGCAGCAATTCAAGAAGGCGGCTCACCACCACCTTCTCAAGGGCAATTAGGGATGGGCAATAAATGCTGGCCTTGCCAGTGACACCCACAACCCGTGAGCGAATAAAAACAAATCAATGACTTAGATGAGGGGATCGAGTGTAATGATTCCAAGTTTGCTGACAATACAAAGCTAAGTGGGAAAGTAAGTTGTGAGGAGGATGTAAAGAGGCTGCAAAGGCATATAGATAGGTTAAGTGAGTGGGCAAGAACGTGGCAGATGGAATATAATGTGGAGAAATGTAAAGTTATCCACTTTGGTAGGAAAAATAGAGAAGCAGAATACTTTTTAAATGGTGAGAGATTGGGAAATGTTGGTATTCAGAGGGGCCTAGGTGCCCTTGTACACGAATCACTGTAAGTTAACATGCAGATACAGCAAGCAATTAGGAAAGCAAATGGTAGGTTGGTCTTTATTACAAATGGATTGGAGTACAAGAGTAAAGAAGTCTTACTGCAATTATAGAGGGCTTTGGTGAGACCACACCTGGAGTATTGTGTACAGTTTTGGCCTCCTTACTTAAGGAAGAATATACTTGCCTTAGAGGGAGTGTAACAAAGGTTCACTAGACCGATTCCTGGGATGGGGGAGATTGTCCTATGAGGAGAGATTGAGTAGACTAGGCCTATATTCCCTCGTGTTTAGAAGAATGAGAGGTAATCTCATTGAAACGTATAAAATTCTTAAGGGGCTTGACAGGGTAGATGCAGGGAGGATGTTTCCCCTGGCAGGAGAGTCGAGAACTAGGGGTCACAATCTTAGAATAAGGGGTCAGCCATTTAGGACTGAGATGAGGTGAAATTTCTTCAAAGGGTTGTGAATCTTTGGCATTCTTTACCCCCAAGGGTAGTGGATGCTCAGTCGTTGAGTACATTCAAGACAGAGATCGATAGATTTTTGGGTACTAAGGGAACTAAGGGACATCGACCTGAAACGTTAACTCTGTTTCTCTCCACAGATGCTACCTGACCTGTTGAGTATTTCCAGCATTTTCTGTTTTTATTTAAGGGATATGGGGATAGTGCGGGAAGGTACAGTTGAGGTCGAAGATCAGCCATGATTTTATTGAATGGCAGAGCAGGCTCGAAGGGCCGAATGGCCTACTCCTGCTCCTATTTCTTATGTTCTTACCTTTTAATTGTTTTAGCCATCACCAGATCTCGCTGGACCACATCAAGCACTGTTGGGCCTCACTCTCCTTGTGCAAAATCGCCCTCTACTCTAGGATCATCCTGGGGAATCAAGATAACACCCGCTTCCTTAAACCCCCTCCCCCCTGCCTCCTTCACACTCACCTTCAACAATGTGCAAAGAGCTCATGGATTTCTTTGCCACTAAGATTGACACCATTCATTCATCTGCCTCTGCTGTTTTCCCCCTCCACTTCCCCTTGCCCACGAAGCCGAACTCCTCCATCCAGGCTCCCCCCTGCCCTAGTCCTGAGCCCGCGTCACTCTCTAGTTTCTGTTTCACTTTCCTGAATGCTCTGTCTGAGCTCATCTCATCTATGAGAAAGAATGAACTTTCATTTATACAGCATCTTTCATGACCTCAGGATGTCCCAAAGCGCTACACAGCCAATGAAATACTTTTGAAGTGTAGCCACTGTTGTAATGTAACGCAGGGAAACGCAGCAGCCAGTTTGTGCACAGCAAGGTTCCACAGCAATGAGATGATGATCAGATAATCTGTTTTACATATATTGAGGGATAAATATTGGTTGAATTCCCCTGCATCTCTTTGAATAGTGCCATGGGATCTTTTACGTCCACCTGAGAGGACAGACTGAGTCTTGGTTTAACATCTCATGCGAAAGACAGCACCTCTGACAGTGCAGCACTCCCTCAGTACTGGCGCTGGAGTGTCAGCCTGGATTTTGTGCTCATGTCTCTGGAGTGGGACTTGAACCCACAACCTTCTGACTCAGAGGCGAGAGCACGACCAGTGAGCCAAGACTGACACTCCTGCTTCCATGACCCCCATTCCCACTAAATTGCTGATCACCCAACTTCCCTTCCTGGCCCCCCTGCTGGTTGACATTGTAAATAATTACCTTTCTACAGGTACTGTCCCCTCCTTTTCAAAACTGCCAACATCACCCCTTCCTCAGAAAACTCACCTTTGACTCTTCTGCCCTTGCAAACTACCACCCCATCTCCAACCTCTACGTGGGGCAGGGACACTGCTCTCTGCTCTGGTCCTGTGAATATTTATAATTATGAAACAAATACCTTGTGTTGTGATTTAGGTAAAAATTATGGGGGAAGGAAAGGAAAATCATCAACAAGATTCAACAAACTCTATTTTGTCCTGCCAGACGCCTCTTTAAGGGGGTGGGGGGGAAGGGGGTTTGACCCTCCCCTCGCCCCACCCTGCCCGCCCGAAACCAATTCCCAGTTAAAATCCCCCCCAGACCTTGTTTTAGGCTTTGACTGCCCAACATATTTATTAGACAGTAACTGAACAAGTGAATAGTAGCAGTAATGCAACATATATGTATTTAAGGGGAAGCTGCATCGTACATGCAGGAGAATGTAATAGAAGGATATGGTGATAGGGTGAGATCAAGGAAGGTGGGAGGGGGCTCGTGGGGAGCATAAACACCAGTACAGACCTGTTGGGCCGAATGGACTGTTTCTATGCTATAAAATTCAATGTAATTCTATATGTTAACAGTAGTTGTTCAGATTGATTAGCTTCTCATTGTAATATAAAATAATAATAAATACTTCACTGGTTCTACGCTAAACTGTGCTGCAATTAGTCATATGTAGTGATTCTTCCTTCCTTTTTCACACCACTTCTTTGCTGAAGTTACCGAGATGGATAACTTTCTCCGGAGGTTCCAAACTGATTCTTTGAAGGCTCCAAAGACAGGCTGATTAAATGCCATTGAAACAGTAACCGGGAACTCAAATTTAAGTAACAGTTAAATTCAAAACGAGCTGCTATTCATACACATATATGTGAACTAATCACATAGAATGTTAGCATTTGAATGGAGTGACTTTGCTCCCCACCACCCCTGAACACTTTCTTTCAGACAAACCGACTAATTATTGCAATAAAGCGCAACAAAAATGACCTGAAACATTCTTCCTCAAGTGAAACTAGTTTTTAAATTCTTATGTACCCATAACGAAATTAAAGAAGCCAATAAAATATTAAGGGGGCGAAATGGGGTGCCTTCGCGCCCCCTGGGGGGGCTAACAGGGCGCAAATGGCTTTGTGACCGGGCGCGGCACTGACATCGACTCCTGCCATATTCGGCGGGAGTTGCAGCGGCGCTACGGCGTTGCACCCCGATCTCCTTCACCCGGAGATCGTGACGTCATCGCTGTGTGCATTGCCCCGGTAGCAACCCGGACCCGAAATTGACTTCCGCCCCCTGCAGCAGTGCCCGTCGAAAACACTGACAGCTGCAGGATGCGTGCATCGGACGGCCAGCCGCATCGGGGGCAATGATTAAAGATGAGGTGCATGAGGTAAGTTAAAAAAAACTTTGGCCTAAACATACGGTTGCTTTGCGCCTCCCATTAGCGCCCCAAGAGGGCGCTAACGGGCCGCAAAGCAACCAGCGCCTGGGCGCAGCGCTGCCAATGCCTCCCGCGAAATTCAGCGGGAGTTTAGTGATGGCGGTAACCGTTAACGCCCTGCGGCGCCGCCGGCGATGACATCATCGCCGTGCGCAACGCCCCAATCGCGCCCTGGCCGCGATCTTCAGTAGCGCCCCCTGACTTACCACCAGACGCTATGTCCGACGGGGTCAGGAGGGCCTACCTGCGGCCGGGGCGGCGCTGATCGAAGGCGAGGTGCCGGGCGGCCATTTTTGTTGCTGGCCACCTGCCAGCACCTGCCCCCGTTGCCGTCCCCGACCTCCTGACCAGCCCCCCCGCAGGGTGCCGGCTGCGCTTCTCTTGAGTGCCTGGCTCTTTTGCCAGCACTCCGATCCCTGGTGGCCCAGCTGAGCCCCCGGTCGCGCTGCGCAAGGCCCCTCCCCTTTAAGGGGAGGAAAGCCTGCAGTACTGCGGCGCGACATGACGCAGCGCCTAGCGCCGCGATATTCCCTCGCAGCGCCCCAAGAGGGAGGCGGGGAGCTTCCAGTAGATGAATTTTGGCCACGGGGGTGCTAATTTTTTCGGGGCGCTTGAGTGCCGGGCTGATCATGCGGGTTCACGGCTGCCTTGGTGGTCTAGTTAGGTACTTTTAATATTGCAGAGCCTGCAGCGATGGCCCTTTCCTTTAAGGGAGGGAAGGAGCCTTTGTGCCGTGCAGCGCTGCTGAAATCTCCACCCCGCCTGCTGCCGATTGTGTTCCAAGAAGGAAATGAAGTGCTTGATTTAGTGCTCCACTTCCTTCTTTGAGCACAAACGGCGAATTTTTCAAAAGTTTAAAATCGTTAGCGCCTGCCGCTAACTTTTCAAACTTTTAAAAATTAGCGCTCCAAACGGGGTGATAGTGAATTTCTCTCCCTAAATGTTTCATTTTTGTCACAAGTCTGAATCTCCTTATTACCAAGTTATTTTCTCCTCCCCCGCCCGTTCTTTCTCATGCCATGCAGCCGAGAGCGCGGATGGGCAAATTGCTCCTGGGCTCTGTCAATGCTGCCCTGAACTATATTCCCTCGCGTTTAGAAGAATGAGAGGTGATCTCATTGAAACGTATAAAGTTCTTAAGGGGTTTGACAGTGTAGATGCAGGGAGGATGTTTCCCCTGGCTGGGGAGTCCAGAACTAGGGATCACAATCTTAGAATAAGGGGTCAGCCATTTAGGACTGAGATGAGGAGAAATTTCTTCAAAGGGTTGTGAATCTTTGGAATTCTTTACCCCCAAGGGCTGTGGATGCTCAGCCGTTGAGTATATTCAAGACAGAGATCGATAGATTTTTGAGTACTAAGGGACTTAAGGGTCATTGACCTGAAACGTTAACTCTGTTTCTCTCTCCACGGATGCTGCCTGACCTGCTGAGTGTTTCCAGCATTTTCTGTTGTTATTTCAGATTTCCAGCATCTGCAGTATTTTGCTCTAAGATCACTCCCATGCTTTTCCTAACAGCTGGTTACAGAGCAACATTGGGACCGACCTGTGGGTCAGTCACCTCAATGATGCATAGTGGATTTCAAAGGGGCAGAGAAATTTAGGGGATAGGACACCTTCAGCACTTTCTGAGTAACTCAGATCAGTGTGAAGTATTAATCCAGTAATGTTCATCATTTACACTAAGTGATTGAATCGAAAGCAAGAACGGGTTCCATATACCAGAGTGGTTGGGATTACAACACAGCTATGCATAAATCACTGGCTTTATCAGGCCTATCATTCTAGCTCATCCTTCGCTTGAAAGGAAAAGAGAATTAAATTTTCACAGTTTACACTTTGCTTCATAAACAATTTCCTGTGTGTTGGTCTTCACTTTAATGACTGTTTTATGGTTCACCACCCACACCTCTGCTATGATAGCATGGGCAGGGATGTACCACAAATTACACGCCTTTCTCAACACTACATCAATAATTTACCAACACTACTTAACAAAAAAACGTGACGTGCCATTTTAAACAACCTATGATCTAGAAGGGATCTAATGAGGGTACCTGTCTCGAGTCACTTCTATGGACTTATGATATGTATCTCATATAATTTTCCAGTAAAATCCTCCCTTTCTGTCAAACGATTCTATTATCAGCTTGTTATAATACTGAAAAACAATCGTTCTATTTCCTGTGGTGTGGATAGACTATTTAACAACCTCAGTGCCCTAGAATGTGGTAGCTACAAGATACTTAAATAAAAGCACTAAAGCAGCAATAGATTATAAGAGGAGTTCTCTCCAACCCACCTCCTTGCCTAAAAGTCTCAAATCATGCTGAGATACAGTTCCAAGAGGGCCTGCTCCTCTCTGGTACATCACTTACAGTGCCCATTCTACATCTGCCAGTCTAGATAGTGAGTGTCAGCAGGCTATTCAACCATGAAGGGGGTGGAAATCACAGTCATGCCAGACCAGTACTCATCACTCACTCACTTTCCATGAGGAGTCATTGGGTAGTATTCAGAAGTGGAAACTGACTGATTTTTTCCCATCCCTATTCCAGTGGTACAGCTGCCAATTGTAGCTCCCTTATCATGGCTCCAGCTGATATCAGTTAACACAACCCAAACTGAGGAATCGAACCTCGGACTTCCCTGGGGTGTATGGCTTAGTTTCACATTAGGCAATGCACTTACTGAGCTATTAGAGAAGCTCTATTCTTGGATGTTTGATGAAGCCTATGGGCTGGATTTTGATACTGGGGCGGGTTGGGGTCGTGTTATCCACCCGACTGCAATTGGATGTGGGAGATTGATGCGATTTTCACCTAATTGGGCAATTGAGTTCCAGCATGTGGGAACCCATGAACTAATTAGTGTTTTCAGTCTGAAAGTTGCCTCTGATGATGTCATCATTGCTGCTGCATTGAAGGTCTTCAGAGACTGCCTGGCCTTTGCTGTGAGAGGACCTGGATGCAAAATGAGCAGCAGCAGCCCAGAGAGAGAGAGTGTCGTGGTTCAGAACAGGTGTGTTTCACGTAGAACAAGGGTTAAAACCACAAAGGCCTTTCAAAATGGCATTATAGAGCCAATTTAGTGCTTGTTAAGGGCCTTAACAGCCTATCCCGCCTCTTAAAGGCGGGACGGAGTCGGGACCAGCAGACACGATTTAATGAAAATTGCGTGGAGGCAGGATGGAGGCGGACTTGTGCCCGCCCGCCAGTTTTCGCAATTTTAACCCCCCACACGCCTCCAAACCCGCCTCCACGGGTCAATGAAAATCCAGCCCTATGAGTGCACCCACCCGCTCATGTTTAATTCTACATGTATCAGATATTATGTAATGCAGCTTTCTGAAACTCATTGCAGAGTACAGCTGAAACAGCGGCAATCTATAGGGAGAGATTTATTTTGTCCGCAAGTTCAACAAAGTGAGGAGTGGAGATCCAAGAAATGGAATATTTTTCCCACTTTCCAGATCAGCATCAGGCACCCCAGGTCAGTTATGGCAAAGATAAAAGGCCAAACACAACTCCATTTCCATTTAACTGACTATGGGGGAGAAATTCGGTATCGCCCCGTTTGGGGCGCAATTATCGGCCAGGCGCAAAGTTTAGTGCCTGACGCTAATTATCGCCTCCGACTGCAAACTTGGCTTCTATCGCCCCTGGAGGTGATTGGAGCGCTAAATCAGGCGTTACACACCTCTCTTAAGGCGCTAATGCCGAGGAGCGAGGCGCTACCTCAGAGCGCTTGCGAAGCTCATGTGATGTCAGTCAGCAATGGAACACAGACACACTGGCGCCGGCCAGTTCTTAAAGGGGAGGGTCGATCTTGCTCTCCATCCACACCCTTCTCATTGCAGCCTTGAATCTCGGCCTGGAGAGACCTGTACATCAATTCTGCTGGAAAGAACAATGGAGAGGCCCAGGGAAAGAGCTCAGAGTGCAGCTCCCATAGTCTCTTCTAAATCAATGCAAGGAAGGTCAAATCAAAATGAACCTGCAAAGTGCTGCTCAGTACCCAAAACTCCTTCACACAGCGTTGAATCTCTCCAGAAGTATCTCTCTCTCTCTCTCAGAATGCGTGGTGCAAAATGTCACCGACAAAAAAAGGCAGGAAGCGGCCGCCTTTAAATAGCGCTCCCCCAGTCCCTTCCCGACTGCAAAACATTCCCCTCAACCTGTCGTCGTTAGCAGCAGGCGGTAAGGCAGGGGGCGCCACTCAATATCCGGTCTGGGGCGCTGCACGCTCGACTGACGTCACGTTCTGCGGGCGCAGGAGATCGTGGCGGTAGTGCTTAGCGCCGCCGCAAAATGTCTGGTCAATTTTGCGAGCGGCGCAAACATCGCTGCGCCCGGGCGCTAGTTGCTTTGCGCCCCATAACGGGAGGCGCAAAGCAACCGAATTTTTCCCCCCCATGTGTCTCACTTTCAAACTGGGATCATTTGACCTTTCTATTTCTCATATTGATGTTATGACTTCTTTTAATAAATTGATAAAATGAATCAGCGTTATTCTGAACCTGAAGAATGTTTCATGTGAACGACTCTATCTGCTTGGAACTCTATTGAGACTGGCCATGCTCACACTTACAATCTTTACTACTTCTTCAATATACTGTGACTATGTGTGAACCAAGATTGCATTGACTAGATGGCAGTGACCTAAACTGTGTCACGTGTTCCACCATCACAAAGAGCACAATATAAGCTTTGCTGTCATGGCTGAATTTGGAAATCAGGTCCCAGAGATGAAAAGTTACTGGTCCAACACACATCAGTGAAATAGGACCTTCTTTCCACCTGTGCTGGATTCACATTTGTGTCCATGGAGTGACAAAACAGTATTCTCATCCACCAAAACCTAGCTAGCCTTACTTCAACCCAGGTCCCAGAGGTGAAACGACGATGTTCTTCACTAACACACTGCCCAGTTGCACTTCTACAATACATAAAAATCTTATGTCTGTGTGTACTTCCAGTTTACAAAGCCTTAATTCCTGTACTCTTTAACCCCACTTCACTTCAAAACTACACTAGCTGTTGACTCCCTGTGTGCAATGCCACGGGAGATTGGTTGGCTTTATTCAAAATGTTCCCACTATAAGTCACCCAAGAGAAAACTGCAAGGTTTCTTATCAATCAGTTGATGACCAGCTATTTCCTTATCTGCTGACAATGAGAAACTTTATTTCTGAAGTGTATCTATCTAGTACTTATGAGAAACTGTTGGTTTAATTTTTCTGTGGATTTGAGGGATGCTGCTGATTTTAAAATACCGTACCTCAGTCTGCGGGGTGAACTATTGTGGTGGTGGGGGGAGGGGTGGGAAGGGCAGGGGGAGGGGCCAACTCTTCAGAGAATTGTATTTTGTCAGGGTAAGGGTTGGAGGGAGTTTTAACTGTTCCAGCTGACTGTGTCTATGGAGTCTTCATTTTCCTCTACACTTGAAGTCACTAATGTTATAACGGCAAACATGGCAACCATTTTGTGCACAGAAAAATTCCACAGGAGTTGAATCGCAAGTTAATCTGTTTTTAGTGATAGAAACAGGAATGTAGATCAGGGCACCAGGAGAGCACCCCGTCGTTCATCAAATAGTACCATGGAATCATTAACATCCACCTGAGAGTGCAGACGAGGCTTCATTTAACATCTAATCTGATAGACAACACCTCTGACAGTGCAGCACTCCTTCAGTACTGCATTGAAGTGTCAGCTTAAATTGTGCATTCAAGTCCTGAAGTGGGACTTGGACCCATGACATTTTTTATTTAAAGGTGAGAGTGCGACCACTGAGTTCTACAATATAATCTCCTCGAAGCAGAGTTAAATACACAAAGGATGATGTGTCTGTGTGAAATAGGAACTAATGAGATTGCTTGCACTGTGGCTGGGTTTGGGGGCAGGTCAGCAGTAAAAAAAAAAAATCGATGAAAATGCCAGGGCCTCGGGAACCCAGCATCATCCCGCCAACTTCCGCATTTAACTCGGGCACATTTTAGGCGCGCCACGGACCCTATCGGGAGAGGCGGGCAACCTCATTTAAGTAATTAAATGCTTGTTGAGAGACCCTTAAGAGGGATTTTAACAGCAACTTTTGGCTTTAACTTCAGGAGCACGGGTATCACACACCTTGGGAACATTGCCTGTGAAGGGGAGGCAGAAGCTCAGTGGCCATTGTGCGAGTGCATTAACTGAGAGCTGGGAAAAACACACATCCTCCCACATTACACCCGATTACTTAGCTAATGGAAAGGCTCTTGCTGACTCCATTTTGTGCAGAGATGTAGCTGTTAACAGTTTGCAGGTCATTTCTGAAACCTTGGAAGCCACTTTCACCACATTGCTAGTCACTATCACCACATTGAGGGATTGGGCCTCTGATCTCCACTTTACCTGCCAACTATTACATCAGCATGGCTGCCGCTTATGCTGTCTCACCTTAGACCTCAGAATCGGACAAAGATGAGCCCCAGCACCAACAACACCAGCAACACTAGCAGCCTTCTCCTCAACGACCTGATGCTCCACAGGAGAGAGGGGGTCAGCATACAGCGATACCCCCAACACAGGATATACAGGCAGAGGATGAGATTCCTGGACGTGACTGAGCAGCAGTATTTCAGGAGGCTCCAGCTATCGCGCCAGGTCATCGCAGACATTTGTAGCTTGCTGGAACAAGACCTGCTGCCCAGAGGACCTGGTGAACATGCCTTACCAGTGGCTGTCAAAGTCACCAACACCCTCAACTTCTTCACCTCAAGCTCATTCCAGGGACCGACAGCAGATATTTGAGGGATCTCGCAGTTGACTGCCCACAGATGCAGCACCCAGGTGACCGATGCCATGTTTGACAAGTCAGTCAATTATGTCAACTTTGCCACTGATGAAGCCAGTGTTACTGAGCAGGCGCTCGAGTTTGCAGCTCTGGCTGGCTTCCCACAGGTGCAGGGTATCATCAACTGCATACCAGTGGCCATCAAGGCAACCCCTCATCACCCAGGGATGTTTGTGAACTGCAAAGACTTCCACTCCCTCAATTTGCAGCTCATCTGTAACCATAAAAAGATCATCATGCATGTGTGCGCCAGATTCCCTGGCAGCTGTCATGACTCTTCCGTGCTGCGCCAGTCCACACTCCCTCACCTTCAAACAGATTTACCGGCTAGCTGCTTGGAGACAAGGGCTATCCACTGAAGACATGGCTCATGACAACCTTGAAACGGGCAAGTATTGAGGCCGAGGAGCGTTTTAATGAGAGCCACATGTCCACCAGATGTGTCATAGAGCAAGCAATAGGCATGCTGAAGATGTGCTTCAGATACCTTGACAGGTCTGGAGGAGCCCTTCAGTATGCACCAGCCAGGGTCTCCAGAATAAGAACATAAGAAATAGGAGCAGGAGTAGGCCATTTGGCCCTTCGAGCCTGCTCCGCCATTCAATAAGACCATGGCTGATCATCTACCTCATCTCCACTTTCTTGCACTATCCCCATATCCCTTGATTCACTTAATATTCAAAAATCTATCGATCTCTGTCTTGAATATACTCAACGACTAAGCCTCCACAGCCCTCTGAGGTAGAGAATTTCAAAGATTCACCACTCTCTGAGTGAAGAAATTTCTCCTCATCTCAGTCCTAAATGGCTGACCCCTTATTCTGAGACTGTGACCCCTGGTTCTAGACTCCCCAGCCAGGGGAAACATCCTCCCTGCATCTACCCTGTCAAGTCCTGTAAGAAGTTTGTATGTTTCAAAGAGATCACCTCTCATTCTTCTAAACTCTTGAGAATATAGGCCTAGTCTACTCAATCTCTCCTCATAGGACAATCCCCCCATCCGAAGAACCAGTCTGGTGAACCTTCGTTGCACTCCCCCTATGGCAATTATATCCTTCCTCAGGTAAGGAGACCAAAACTATACACAATACTCCAGGTGTGGTCTCACCAGGGCCCTATATAATTGCAGTATGACGTCTTTACTCTTACACTCAGATCCTCTTGTAATAAAGGCCAACATACCATTTGCTTTCCTAATTGCTTGCTGTACCTGCATGTTAACTTTCAGTGATTTGTATACAAGGACACCCAGGTCCCTCTGAACACCAACATTTCCCAATCTCTCACCATTTAAAAAATACTCTGCTTTTCTATTTTTCCTACCAAAGTGGATAACTTCACATTTCTCCATATTATATTCCATTTGCCATGTTCTTGCACACTCACTTAGCCTGTCTATATCCCCTTCAATCCTCCTTGCATCCTCCTCACAACTTACATTCCCACCCAGCTTTGTATCATCAGCAAACTTGGATATATTACATTTGGCCCCCTCATCCAAATCATTGATGTAGATTGTGAATAGCTGAGGCCCAAGCACTGATCCTTGCGGTACCCCACTAGTTACAGCCTGCCAACCCGAAATTGACCCGTTTATTCCTACTCTCTGTTTTCTGTCCATTAACCAATCCTCAATCCATGCTAGTATATTACTCCCAATCCCATGAGCCCTAATTTTGTTTAATAACCTCTTGTGTGGCACCTTATCGAATGCCTTCTAAAAATCCAAATACACCACATCCACTGGTTCCCCCTTATCTATTCTGCTAGTTACAACCTCAAAAAACTCTAATAGATTTGTCAAACACGATTTCCCTTTCATAAATCCGTGTTGACTCTGCCCAATCCTATTACTATTTTCTAAGTGCCCTGTTACCATGTCCTTAATAATAGATTTGAGCATTTTCCCTACTACTGATGTCAGGCTAACTGGTCTGTAGTTCCCCGTTTTCTCTCTCCCTCCTTTCTTAAATAGTGAGGTTGCATTTGCCACCTTCCAATCTGTGGGAATCATTCTAGAATCTATGGAATTTTGGAAAATGACAACCAATGCATCCACTATCTCTATAGCCAACTCTTTCAAAAATATAGGCCATCAGGTCTGGGGGATTTATCGGCTTTCAGTCCCATTAATTTCTCCAGTACTATTTTTTTACTAATAGTAATTTCTTTCAGTTCCTAATTCTCGTTAGACCCTTGGTTCTCCACTATTTCCGGGAAGTTTTTTTACGTCTTTTTCCGCGAAGGCAGACACAAAGTATTTGTTTAATTTCTCTGCCATTTCCTTATTCCCCATTATAATTTCTCCTGTCTCAGCCTGTAAGGGACCCACATTTACTTTTACTAATCTTTTCCTTTTTACATACCAATAGAAGCTTTTACAGTCTGTTTTTATATCTCTCGCTACTTTACTCATATTCTATTTTCCCTTTCTTTATCAATTTCTTGGTCCTCCTTTGCTGAATTCTAAAATCCTCCCAATCCTCAAGCTTACTACTCTTTTTGGTAACGTTATAAGCCTCTTCCTTTGATCTAAAACTATCTTTAACTTCTTTTATTAGCCACTTTTCCTGTGGGTTTTTTGTGTCTTAAAGGAATGTATATTTGTTGTAAATTATGTATTAATTCTTTAAATGCTAGCCATTGCTTGTCTACCGTCAAACCTTTTAATGTACAGTAGTTTCCCAATCTAGCTTAGCCAACTCGCCCCTCATACCTACGTAGTTTGCTTTGTTTAGATTTAAGACCTTAGTTTCGGGTTTAACTAAATCACTTTCAAACTCAATATAAAATTCTATCATATTATGGTCATTCTTCCCTAAAGGCCCCTTTACTACAAGGTTCTTAATGAACCCTTTCTCATTGCACAATACTAGATCTAAAATAACCTGCCCCCCAGTTGGTTCTTCAACATACGAATCTAGAAAACTATCTTGCATACATTGCATGAATTCATCCTCCACACTATTACTGCAAATTTGGTTTGCCCAGTCTATAAGTAGATTAAAGTCCCCCATGATTACTGTATTACCCTTGTTACATGCCTCTAATTTCTTGATTTATACTCTGCCCTACATTACAACTACTATTTGGGGGCCTGCCCCTTGCTGTTTCTTAGCTCCACCCAAACGGATTCTACTTCTTGATTTTCAGAGCGAATTCCTTTCTCTCTACTGTCTTTATCCCATCCTTTATTATCAGGGCTACCCCTCCTCCTTTTCCACTTTGTCTATCTCTTCTAAAAGTTAAGTATCCTGGAATATTTAGTTCCCAACCTTGGCCACTTTGCAACCACGTCTCTGTAATGGCTATTAGATCAAACCTGTTAATTTCTATCTGCGCTATTAATTCATCTATTTTTGTTGCGAATGCTTCACGCATTCAGATGTAGTGCCTTTCGCTTTGACTTATTTCTATTTTTCGCTGATGTCACTTTAATCACTGATGCCTTATTACCTTTGTTACTCTCTCTGTCCCTTCCTGACCCACTCTGCTTATTTTTACCCAAAACTCTATTCTGCTCTAGAGCCTTGACATTTCTCTCGCTGCTTTTAAATTTATTCTTTCCTGAATCCTCCCACCCCCCACCTTGATTAGTTTAAAGCCCTGTCTACTGCCCTAGTTATTCGGTTCACCAGGACACTGGTCCCAGCCCGTTTTAAGTGGAGCCCATCACAAAGGAACAGCTCCCTCTTTCTCCAGTACTGGTGCCAGTGCCCCATGAACTGAAACCCCTTCCTCCCACACCATTCTTTGAGCCACGCATTTAAACCTCTAATCTATTTGTCCCTATGATAATTTGCGTGTGGCTCAGGTAACAATCCAGAGATTATTACCTTTGAGGTTCTGCTTTTTAATTTGGATCCTAGCTCCTCAGATTCCCTCAGCAGAACCTCATTCCTATTCTACCTATGTCGCTGGTTCCTACGTGGACCACGACAACTGGATCCTCCCCCTCCCACTTCAAGTTCTTCTCCAGCCGCGAGGGGTTGTCTTTAACCCTGGCACCGGGCAGGCAACACAACCTTCGGAACTCTCGGTCGCGGCTGCAGAGAACAGTATCTATGCCTCTGACTATACTGTCCCCTACCACTCCCCCCACTTGAATGGCCTCCTGCACCATGGTGCCATGGTCAGCTTGCTCATTCATCCTGCAAGCTTTTCCCTCATCCACACAGGCAGCAAGAACCTCATACCTGTTGGACAAGGGCAAAGGCTGAGGCTCCTCCAGCACTGCACCTGGGGTCCCCTTACCTGCCTGAGTTACAGACACACCCTCCTGTCCCTGACCACTAACCAGACCTGTACCACTGCCTAACCTAAGGGGTGTGACTGCCTCCTGGATCAATGTGTCCAGGTAACTCTCCCCAGCCCTGATGCCCCGCAATGTCTGCACCTCAGACTCCAGCTCAAAAACTCTGAGCTGAAGTTCCTCAAGATGCAGGTACTTACTGCAAACCTGGTTGTCCAGGATCACAATGCTCTCCACAAACTCCCACATGCTGCAGTTGCAGCACATCGCCCGAACTGCCATCCCTATATGACCTTGATTTATTTAATTAAATGCAATTAAATTTGTAATTAGGTAACTTAGTTTACAGTGTAGTTTCTTGACTACTTATTTGATCTAGATTAAGTTAAGGGTACTGGAATTAAATATCTACCTGTAACACAGAGCACTACAAGTAGTGCAGGCAAAAAGCAACAACTCCTTCCCCCTTTTCTCCAAATTCCCACTCTTTCCAAATTCCCAAATAAAAGACTCTGTTCAAGTCGACTCTGTTTAATTCTGCTCTGTGCAGACGCTCACTTGTTGGAGATAGTCATTACCTGCCGCGAATGTTACTTGCCACTTATCAGCCCAAGCCTGAATGTTGTCCAGTCAGGTCTTGCTGCATGCGGGCATGGACTGCTTCATTATCTGAGGAGTTGCGAAAGGCACTGAACACTGTGTAGTCATCAGCGAACATCCCCACTTCTGACCTTATGATGGAGGGAAGGTCATTGATGAAGATGAAGATGGTTGGGCCTAGGACACTGTCCTGAGGAACTCCTGCAGCGATGTCCTGGGGCTGTGATGATTGACCTCCAACCACCACAACCATCTTCCTTTGTGCTAGGTATGACTCCAGCCAGTGGACAGTTTACCTCCCAATTCCAATGGACTTCAGTTTTACTAGGGCTCCTTGATGCCACACTCTGTCAAATGCTGCCTTGATGTCAAGGGCAGTCACTCTCACCTCACCTCTGGAATTCAGCTCTTTTGTCCATGTTTGGACCAAGGCTGTAATGCGGTCTGCAGCCGAGTGGTCCTGGCAGAACTCAAACTGGGCATCAGTGAGCAGGTTATTGGTGAGTAAGTGCTGCTTGATAGCACTGTCGACGACACCTTCCATCACTTTGCTGACAATTGAGAGTAGACTGCTGGGGTGGTAATTGGCCGGATTGAATTTGTCCTGCTTTTTGTGGACAGGACATACCTGGGCAGTTTTCCACATTGTTGAAAAGATGCCAGTGTTGTAGCTGTACTGGAACAGCTTGGCTAGAGGCGTGGCTAGTTCTGGAGCACAAGTCTTCAGCATGACAGCTGGGATGTTGTCAGGGCCCATAGCCTTTTCTGTATCCAGTGCGCTCAGCCGTTTCTTGATATCACGTGGAGTTAATCAAATTGGCTGAAGACTGGCTTCTGTGGTGGTGGGGACCTCAGGAGGAGGGTGATATGGATCATCCACTCGGCACTTCTGGCTGAAGATGGTTGCAAACGCTTCAGCCTTGTCTTTTGCACTCACGCGCTGGGCTCTACCATCATTGACGATGGGGATATTCATGGAGCTTCCTCCTCCCGTTAGTTGTTTAATGGTCCACCACCATTCACGACTGGATGTGGCAGGACTGCAGAGCTTTGATCTGATCCGTTGATTGTGGGATCGCTTAGCTCTGTCTATAGCATGCTGCTTCCACTTTTTAACATGAATGTAGCCCTGTGTTGCAGCTTCCCCAGATTGGCACCACATTATTAGATACGCCTGGTGCTGCTCCTGGCATCCTCTTCTACACTCCTCATTGAACCAGGATTGGTCCCCTAGCTTGGTGGTAATGGTAGAGTGATGGATATGCCGGGCCATGAGGTTACAGATTGTGGTGGAACACAATTCTGCTGCTGCTGATGGCCCACAGCGCCTCATGGATGCCCAGTTTTGAGCTGCTAGATCTGTTCTGAATCTATCCCATTTAGCACGGTGGTAATGCCACACAACACAATGGAGGGTGTCCTCAGTGTGAAGACGGGACTTCGTCTCCACAATGACTGTGCGGTGGTCACTACTACCAATGCTGTCATGGACAGATGCATCTGCGACAGGTAGATTGGTGAGGACGAGGTCAAGTAGGTTTTTCCCTCGTGTTGGTTCTCTCACCACCTGTTGCAGGCCCAAACTGGCAGCTATGTCTTTCAGGACTCGGCCAGCTTGGTCAGTAATGGTGCTACCGAGCTACTCTTGGTGATGGACATTGAAGTCCCCCACCCAGAGTACATTCTGTGCCCTTGCTACTCTCAGTGCTTCTTCCAAGTGGTGTTCAACATGGAGGAGTACTAATTCATCAGCTGAGGGAGGGCAGTAGGTGATAATCAGCAAGAGGTTTAGGTTTCCTTGCCCATGCTTGACCTGAAGCCATGAGACTTCCTGGGGTCCGGAGTCAATGTTGAGGACTCCCAGGGCCACTCCTTCCCGACTGTATACCAGTGTGCCGCCACCTCTGGTGGGCCTGTCCTACCTGTGGGACAGGACATACCCAGGGATGGTGATGGAGGAGTTTGGGACATTGGCTGAAAGGTATGACTGTGAGTATGACGATGTCAGGCTGTTGCTTGACTAGTCTGTGGGACAGCTCTCCCAATTTTGGCACAAGTCCCCAGGTGTTGGTGAGGAGGACTTTGCAGGGTTGACTGGGTGTGCCGTTGTCGTGTCCGTAGCCGGTGCCGAGGTCGATGCCGGGTCTTCCATCCAGTTTTATACTTATTGTTGGGCCAAATGGTCTGTTTCTGTGCTGTATATTCTATCTAATTCTATGTACATGATGCGGAGATGCCGGCGTTGGACTGGGGTGGACAAAAATGAGAAGTCGCACAACACCAGGTTATAGTCCAACAGATTTATTTAAAATTACAAGCTTTCGGAGCTATCGATCGCCCCTTCTTCAGGTAAAGTTACAATGAGTGAATCTACTAATTCTATGTAAAGAGACATTCTTTCTGAAAGCAGAATTCTCTCCGCTACAGATGTAGCCTGTCCATGGACTCCTTTTGATCTCTGCTGAAATGCAAGAAATCCCCTAAAAGCAGCAGCACCTCTTTTAGGAGAGACACTTTGAAGCACCATCTTCAAACAGCGTGGGAAATGGGCTGCTCCGTGGGTGTCTCATATTTAACAATGGATCTCTTGCCTCCTGGAGAGTGCACTTTCTGATCACCTCTGTCATTGTATCACTTTACACATTCTAAATCATGAGACTGTGAAAAACTTTTCTTCTTGCCCTCAACTAGGTAACTTTCTCTGTGAAGTAATGGACGATTTTAACCAGGTCAGATTATCGTATGAAGCGTAACTCTGCCATGGCATGTTGCTGTAGCACCACAGTACGTCTCAGTGTACGCCCATGATTCCGACACAACAACTTCCTAAGAGGTAGGTTTTAAGGAGGAGAGAGAAATGGAGAGGTTTAGTTCGGAAATTTTAGAGCTCAGGGTCTAGACGGCTGAAGGCAGGGCTGCCAATGATGGAGCAAAGGGAGTGGGGACTGCACAACAGGCCAGGGTTGGAGGAATGCAGAGTTCTCGGAGGGTTGTAGGGCTGGAGGAGTCTGCAACAACAACAACAACAACTTGTATTTATATAGCGCCTTTAACGTACTAAAACGTTTCACAGGAGCGTTATCAAAACAAAATTTGACACCGAGCCACAAAAGGAGAAATTAGGGCAAGTGACCAAAAGCTTGGTCAAAGAGGTAGGTTTTAAGGAGCGTCTTAAAGGCGGAAAGAGAGGTAGTGAGGCGGACAGGTTTAGGCAGGGAATTCCAGAGCTTCGGGCCTAGGCAACAGAAGGCACGGCCACCAATGGTTGAGCAATGACAATCAGGGATGCTCAAAAGGGCAGAATTAGAGGAGTGCAGATATCTCGGCAATGGCTTTAGTTTTCCCAATATTTAATTGGAGAAAATTTCTGCTCATCCAGAACTGGATGTTGGACAAGCAGTCTGACAATTGAGAGACCATGGAGGGGTCAAGAGAAGTGGTGGTGAGGCAGAGCTGCGTGTCGTCAGCGTACATGTGGAAACTGACACTGTGTTTTCGGATGATGTCGCCAAGGGGCAGCATGTAGATGAGAAATAGGAGGGGGCCAAGAATAGATCCTTGCGGGGGACACCAGAGGTAATGATGTGGGAGCGGGAAGAGAAGCCATTGCAGGTGATTCTCTGGCTACGATTAAATAGATAAGAATGGAACCAGGCGAGTGCAGTCCCACCTAGCTGGACGATGGTGGAGACATTGGAGGAGGCTGCAGACAAGTCAAGAAGGACAAGGAGGGATAGTTTACCCTTGTCACAGTCACAAAGAATGTCATTTGTGACTTTGATGAGAGCCATTTCGGTACTGTGGCAGGGGCAGAAACCTGATTGGAGGGATTCAAACATGGAGTTGCAGGAAAGATGCACAGAGATATGCAGGGGTGAGGCCACGGGGGGATTTAAACACGAGATGAGAATTTTAAAATCGAGTCGTTGGTATACCAGGACCGAATGTAGCTCAGTGAGCACAAGGATGATGGGTGAGCGGGACTTCATGCGGGTTAAGATATGATCAGCAGGATTTTAGATGACTTTAGAAGCAATGCCACAGGAAAATCAATGCTGCAGCACTCAAAGACCCTGCTAAGAAAGCTTTATTCAGCCTGCGCCTCACAACCAACCTGACGACTCCCAGTGATTCAGAGACACAGAGTGTCCACAGTGCCTGGTCTGCACGCAAGCCCTCCATAATCAGCATCAGGAAACACCAAGACTGGTTCGATGAGAACAACCAGGAGATCCAGGAGCTAATAAGCCGCTAGCGCAAGGCATTCCTGATCTGGAAACAGCAACAGAACTCGAGAGCAAGGAAGCAGCTCTACAGACGCCTGAAGGCCGAGGTCCAACAAAAAACTCGCGACCTAAAGAACAGATGGTGAGTGGAGAAAGCGCAGGAGATCCAGCAGCTAGCCGACAACCACGACATGCATGGATTCTTTAGCGCAGTCAAGACCACCTACGGCCCAAGCACCCAAGGTCCTACCCCACTGCGGGCCAAGAACAGAGAGGTACTCATCAAGGACAGAGAGGCAGTCAGTGCCCGCTGGAAGGAACACTTCGAAGATCTCCTTAACCGAGACTCTGTCTTCGACGTGAGTGTCCTCAACTCCATCCCGCAGCATGCTACCCACCACCACCTCATGACAACCCTAGCCCGGCATGAGGTTGAAAAGGCCATCCGACAACTGAAGAACAACAAGGCCTCAGGAGCAGATGGAATCCCCGGCGAGGCGCTAAAACATGGTGGAGAAGCACTATTGGCGGGAATACATGAACTAATTTCTCTTATTTGGAAGGAGGAGAGCATGCCAGGGGATCTCAGAGACACTGTAATCGTGATCATCTTCAAGAAAGGTGACAAGTCCGACAGCGTTAATTACAGAGGAGTCTCCCTGCTGTCTGCCACAGGGAAAGTCATCGCAGGAATCCTCCTCAATCGCCTTCTCCCAGTGGCTGAAGAGCTCCTCCCAGAGTCACAATGCGGATTCCGCCCACTGAGGGGCACAATAGACATGATCTTCACCGCGCGTCAACTACAAGAGAAATGCAGGGAACAGCACCAACCGCTGTACATGGCCTTCTTTGACCTCACAAAGGCCTTCGACACCGTCAACCATGAGGGATTATGGAGAGTCCTCCTCAAATTCGGCTGCCCTCAAAAGTTTGTCACCATCCTCCGCCTGCTTCATGACGACATGCAAGCCATGATCCTGACCAACGGATCCACCACAGACCCAATTCACGCACGGACTGGGGTCAAGCAAGGCTGTGTCATCGCACCAACACTCTTCTCGATCTTCCTGGCTGCAATGCTCCAACTCACCCTCAGTAAGCTCCCCGCTGGAGTGGAGCTAATCTACAGAACAAACGGGAAACTGTTCAATCTCCATCGCCTCCAGTCCAGATCCAAGGTCGTCCCATCTTTTGTCGTTGAATTACAGTATGCAGACGACGCCTGCATCTGCGTACACTCTGAGGCCGACTCCAAACCATCGTCAACACCTTCACCAAAGCATACGAGAGCATGGGCCTTACACTAAACATCCGTAAGACAAATGCCCTCTACCAACCTTCCCCCGCTACACAGTACTGCTCCCCGATTATCAAAATCCATGACGAGGCCTTGGACAACGTGGACCACTTTCCATACCTCGGGAGCCTACTGTCAACAAGGGCAGACGTCGATGACGAAGTCCAACACCGCCTTCAGTGTGCCAGTGCAGCCTTCGGTCGCCTGAGGAAGAGAGTGTTTGAAGACCAGGACCTCAAACCCAGCACCAAGCTCATGGTCTACAGAGAAGTAGTGATACCCGCCCTCCTGTATGCTTCAGAGACATGGACCATGTACAGCAGGCACCTCAAAGCACTGGAGAGGTACCACCAACGCTGCCTCCGCAAGATCCTGCCAATCTATTGGCAGGATAGGCACACCAACAACAGTGTTCTCGCTCAGGCCAACATCCCCAGCATCGAAGCTTTGACCACGCTCGATCAGCTCCGATGGACGGGCCACATCGTCCGCATGCCCGATACGAGACTCCCAAAACAAGCGCTCTACTCGGAGCTCCGACACGGCAAAAGAGCCCCAGGTGGGCAGAGGAAACACTTCAAGGACACCTTCAAAGTCTCCTTGAAAAAGTGCAACATCCCCTCCGACACCTGGGAATCCCTGGCCCAAGACCGCACAAAGTGGAGGAGAAGCATCCGGGAAGGCGCCGAACACCTCGAGTCTCTTCGCCGGGAGCAAGTGGAAGGCAAACGCAAACAGCGGAAGGAGCGCACGTCAACCCAAGCACCCCACCCACCCGCCCCTTCAACCACCATCTGCCCCACCTGTGACAGAGATTGTAGGTCCTGCATTGGACTCATCAGTCACCTGAGAACTCATTTTTTGTGTGGAAACAAGTCATCCTCGGTTCCGAGGGACTGCATAAGAGAGAGAGAAGAGAGAGATGACTTAAGTTTACAGAGGGTGGAAGTTGGGAGAACGGCCAGGAGAGCATTGGAATAGTCGAGTCTGGAGGTAGCAAAAGCATGGATGAAGGTTTCAGTAGCAGATGGGCTGAGGCAGTGGTAGAGATGGGCGATGTTAAGGAGGTGGAAGTAGGCGGTCTTTGTGATGGAGATGATATAGATTGGGCCTATACTCTCTGGAGTTTAGAAGAATGAGAGGTGATCTCATTGAAACATATCAGATTCTGAGGGGGATTGACAGGGTAGATGCTGAGAGGTTGTTTCCCTTGATTGGAGAGTCTAGAACTAGGGGGCACAGTCGGTAAGGGGTCGGCCACTTGAGACTGAGATAGGGAGGAACTTCTTCAATCAGAGGGTTGTGAATTTTTGGAATTCTCTACCTCAAAGGGGTGTGTGTATGCTGAATCGTTGAGTATATTCAAGCTGAGACAGATAGAGTTTTGGACTCTAGGGGAATCAAGGGATATGGGGATCGGGCGGGAAAGTAGAGTTGAGGTCGAAGATCAGCCACGATCTTAATGAATGGAGGAGCAGGCTCGAGGGGCCGTATGGCCTACTCCTGCTCCTAATTCTTATGTGCTTATGTTCCTATATGGGGTCAGAAGCTCAGCTCGGTCAAATAGGACATCGAGGTTGTGAACTGTGTGGTTCAGCTTGAGGCAGTGGCCAGGAAGCGGGATGGAGTCAGTGGCTAGGGAACGGAGTTTGTGGTGGGGCCCGAAGACAATGGCTTCAGTCTTCCCAATGTTTAATTGGAATAAATTGCAGCTCATCCAGGATTGGATGCCGGACAAGCAGTCTGACAACACAGAAGCAGTGACAGGGTCAAGAGAGATGGTGGTGAGGTAGAGCTGGGTATTGTCAGAGAACATGTAGAACCTGACCCCATGGGGGGAATTTTAACCTAAAAATACAGGCAGCTTTGGAGTGTGGAGGTAGTTAAATTGTTAAAAATCGGATTCTTGACCTGAACCCGCCTCCAACCCGCCCACTTCCGGTTTAACGGAGGCAGGACGGCAAGCGGGATGGGGGTTGGCAGCCAACCCACTCCCAGGAGGCGGGACGTCAAATTTAAATATTATAATGAGGCTGGAAGCCTCATTTTAACCTCCATTTTGTTTTTAACTGCATGTGGACGGGTCTTACACACTTCGTAGAACCCGGCAGTTACAGCAAGGCAAGGACTGCTAGATCCAGGAACTAAGTGCCTTTATACTTACCTCCTGGATCCAAGGTCCATAACTAACCCACCGATCCTCCGGTCGCCAGCCACGATCTTCTCTTCATCCACCCACCCCCCGCATCATCCGGAGGGCCGGCCACAATTGTCTCTCTCCCCTCCCCCACCAGTCCTCCGGTGGCCGGCCACGGTCTTCCCTTCACCCCCCTGATCATCCGGCCCCGATTCTCTCTCCAACCCCCCTGATCCTCTGCCCTACTCTCCCCTCCCCTCCCCTCCCCACCAACCGATCCTTTTCACGGCCTGGCCCGACCCCAGATCCTCTGCCCGACCCCACCCCACCCCCCGCCCGATCCTTAGCCGTCTGGCCCCCACCTGAACCCTCCCTCCCTCCTCTGTACGGCCTAGTGCCGCAGGCCTACCCACCTGGAGCCAGCCAGCCTCTCAATCTGGCTGGCTGCGGGCGGGAAACTGAGGCCATGCATGCAAGTCAGGCCCTGCCGTTAAAGTCGGCATGGACTGCGGGAAACCTGGCCTCCCGGGTTTCCCGACCGCCTCGGAACTCCCCCGCCCCCCCCCCCCCCCACCCAAAACCCACCTTCCTCCTTAAAATCCAGCCCCACGTCTTTAAATGAGGTCACCAAGGGGCAGCATGTTGATGAGAAATAGGAGGAGGCTAAGGACGGATCCTTGAGGGAACTCCAGAGGTAACGGTGCGGGGCGGAATAAGAAGCCATTGCAGGAGATTCTCTGGCGAGGACTGGATAGGCAAGAGTGGGACCAGGCGAGGGCAGTCCCACCCAGCTAGACAATGGAGGTGAAGCATTGGAGGAGGATGCATGGTTTACCATGTCAAAAGCTGCTGAGAGGTTGATAGGGCTGAGCAGGGATAGTGCACTATGGTGTCCTGCCCAATATTTATCCCTCAACCAACATCACAAACAGATTATCTGGTCATTATCACATTGCTGTTTGTGGGAGCTTGCTGTGCGCAAATTGCCTGTCCTACATTACAACAGTGACTACACTTCAAAAAATACTGCATTGGCTGTAAAGTGTTTTGAGAGACATCCTGAGGTCGTGAAAGGCGCTACATAAATGCAAGTCTTTTTTTTTATGGTCACAGTCACATAGGATGTCATTTGTGACTTTGATAAGGGCCATTTCAGTGCTGTGGCAGGGGTGGAAACCAAATTGGAGAGGTTGAAAGATGGAGTTGCAAGAAAGATGGGCATAGATTTGGGAGGTAACACATTCAAGGACTTTGGCGAGGAAATGGAGGTTGGAGATGGGACGGTAGTTTGCAAGGACGAGGGGTCAAGGGCAATGTTCCCTCTAAGCTGTGCGCCTGTGCAGCAATCAGGAAGGTACCGTGCAGGCTGCTCACAAGAGACCGCAGGCGGCCGCGCAGCAGATTTAAAGGTACCGTGCACAAAAACTCTTCAGAGGGAACATTGGTCAAGGGTGGGTTTTCTGAGGAGAGGGGTATTGACAGCAGCATTGAATGGGAGGGGCACAGTACCTGAGGAGAGGGAACCATTTACAATATCAGCTAACATGGGGGCCAGGAAGGGAAGTTGGATGGTTAGCTGTTTAGTGGGAACTGGGTCGAGAGAGCGGGAGGTGGGTCTCATGGACAAGATGAGCTTGGAGAGGGCATGTGGGGAGATTGGAAGGAACATAGTTTAATACAATAGGAGTCCAGAAGACTGCAGACATGTCGGACATGCTGGACACCTCTTGTCAGCCACATTCCACAGTGTAAACAAACCCAGCTCCCTTATCCTGATGGTACTTTACACCTAAGATAATGTGATTCTACAATTCTGCAGTGAGAAGGGAGCCACTTTTAGTTATGAAAACTTGAAGAGCTAACTTGTATGCTTGGTTTCTGTATAAAAGGAAAGGTTCAGCATATCCATGGAAACTGGCTCCCCTATTCCCCAATGTACTGTTTGAACAACTGAGTTATGCGATAAGGACGGTTAATTTTCACTAAAGACCAGTGCCTCTGCTGTTAAGTGAACCACCCAGTGCGGTGCCATAGAATCATAGAATGGTTACAGCACAGAAGGAGGCCATTCGGCCCATCGAGCCCGTGCCGGCTCTCTGCAAGAGCACATCAGCTAGTCCCACTCCCCCGCCCTTTCCCCGTAGCCCTGCAAAATCTTTTCCTTCAGGTACTTATCCAACTCCCTTTTGAAAGCCATGATTGAATCTGCCACCCATTCAGGCAGTGCATTCCAGATCCTAACCACTCGCAGGGTTAAAAAAGTTTTTCCTCATGTCGCCTTTGGTTCTTCTGCCAATCACCTTAAATCTGTGTCCTCTGGACCTCGACCCTTCCGCCAATGGGAACAGTTTCTCTCTATCTACTCTGTCTAGACCCCTCATGATTTTTAACACCTCTATCAAATCTCCTCTCAACCTTCTTTGCTCTGAGGAGAACAACCCAAGCTTCTCCAGTCTATCCACGTAACTGAGTCCCTCATCTGTGGAACCATTCTTGTAAATCTTTTCTGCACCCTCTCTAAGGCCTTCACATCCTCCCTAAAGTGCGGTGCCCAGAATTGGACTCAATACTCCAGTTGAAGCCGAACCAGTGTTTTATAAAGGTTCATCATAACTTCCTTGCTTTTGTACTCTATGCCTCTATTTATGAAGCCCAGGATCCCGTATGCTTTTTTAACTGCTTTCTCAACCTGCCCTGCTACCTTCAACGATTTGTGCACATATACCCCGAGGTCTCTGTGTTCGTGCACCCCCTTTAGGATTGTACCCTTTAGTTTATATTGTCTCTCCTCGTTCTTCCTATCAAAATGTATCACTTCGCATTTTCTACATTAAATTTCATCTGCCACGTATTCGCCCATTCCACCAGCCTGTCTATGTCTTCTTGAAGTCTATCACTATCCTCCTCACTGTTCACTATACTTCCAAGATTTGTGTCATCTGCAAATTTTGAAATTGTGCCCTGTTCACCCACATCCAAGTCATTAATATATATCAAGAAAAGCAGTGGTCCCAGTACCAACCCCTGTGGAATATCACTGTATACCTTCCTCCAGTCTGAAAAACAACCGTTCGCCACTACTCTCTGTTTCCTGTCACTTAGCCAATTTCGTATCCATGCTGCCACTGTCCCTTTTATTCCATGGGCTTCAACTTTGCTGGCAAGCCTATTATGTGACACTTTATCAAATGCCTTTTGGAAGTCCATATACACCACATCAACCACACTGCCCTCATCAACCCTCTCTCTGTTACCTCATCAAAAAACTCAATCAAGTTAGTTTAACAGGATTTGCCTTTAACAAATCCGTGCTGGCTTTCCTTAATTAATCCACACTTGTCCAAGTGACTGTTAATTTTGTCCCGGATTATCATTTCTAAAAGCTTCCCCACTACTGAGGTTAAACTGACTGGCCTGTAGTTGCTGGGTTTATCCTTGCACCCTTTTCTGAACAAGGTAAATGTGTCTAGAACTATTTTCTCGTATGGGGGGTAAACGCTGACGCAGACTAGTTGAGCCGAATGGCTTGTTTCTGTGTTGTAATGTCTATGAATGGCCTTTTGTGTGAGGTGCCCATGGAACGGGATCCTGTATAAGGCAGCATCGTCAGGCAAGAGGGAAAAAACTGAGGAAAAGGACTTTAGAAAATAAAAGACGTGCTGTCAAGGTTCTGGGTGGCACTCATGTAGAACACTCATTTCATCTGGCCAGCCTGAAATGAGGACAGGATCTCCAACAGTTGTTAGGGATCTTTAAAAGGAGACAATTTGGTCAGTCTTAATCCAGTGCATGGCAATATGTCTGTTTGAGAAATGGGGAAAGACTGTCGGTGGATGGGTACACACAACCAGCCCACACCAACATCTACTTTCATATATTTTAAAAGATGTGGAAAAAACCTCATGAAATTATTTAGATAGTCTACTGCTTATGAAGTCGCTCCGCTGAGTGCCTTGTTCTTTGAGTACAGTAATTTATAATTACAGTAAAGTATGCCTTCACTTACTCTGTAATTTATGTGGCTGTTTCACATGGGAAAGTGAAATCTCTGACCTTTCTTATGATTCAGGATCCTGAAGCTGTGATGGAGTTCAGACCTCCAGCCAACGTATCATTCCATTACACAAATCGGAGCAGGTTCATTTCAATATGATTGCAGAATGCACTCCCAAGACACAGCCTGTAATTACTAAAGGTCACACTAAAGAGCAGTTCCTTTTCTTTGCGAGGACAGTGCATCACAGGCACTGCAACCAAATACTCTGGTTGCTAGGTTTCTGCTAGAATGGTGGCTTATTTTATCAGGTTGAGGACTGACAGTGTTTAGATATGGAGTATTTATCTTTCTGCACAGCACCTGTTCACTAGTCTACACGTTGCCTGCTCCAGGTATTAATCCATCACCAAGACTGCCTACTTCTACTTCTACCTCCGTAACATCGCCTGTCTCCACCCCTGCCTCAGCCCATCTGCTGCTGAAACCCTCATCCATGCCTTTGTTACCTCTAGACTAGACTATTCCAAAGCTCTCCTGGCCGGCCTACCATCTTCCACCCAGATAAACTTGAGCTCTTCCAAAACTCTGCTGCCCGTGTCCTAACTTGCACCAAGTCCCGTTCACCCATCACCCCTGTGTTCACTTCCGACATTGGCTCACAGTCCATCAATGCCTCAAATTTAAAATTCTCAGCCTTGTTTGCAAATCCCTCCATGTTCTCACCCCTCCCTATCTCTGTAACCTCCTCCAGCCCTACAACCCTTGGAGAACTCCGTGTTCTTCCTCTTGTGGATCCCCGATTTTAATTGCCCCACCACTGGCGGCCGTGCCTTCAGCTGTCTCGGCCCCAAGAACCGGAATTCCCTCCCTAAACCTCGGTGTCAAATTTTGTCTAATAACGCTCCTGTGAAGCACCCTTGGGACCTTTTACTGTGTTAAAGGTGGTAGATCAATGCAAGTTGTTGTTGTTAACTCGATTACAAACTCATAAAATCACCCCCTACTCCAACATGCTATTTTCTTTGTTTGTAACTTCAGCAGGTCAAAGCCATCAGTGCTTGTTATTAAAACAAAGACCTGCATTTATATAGCACCTTACCACATATCTCGCATCACTTCACATACACCAAGTTACTTTGAAGTTCAGTGATTGTTGCCGTGTAGGCAAACTCTGCCCCCATTTTACACACAGCAAGATCCCAAAGACAGCCATGAGTTGAATCAGCAGTTATTCTGTGTTTGATGGTTTTGGCTGAGAGAAGAGTTTTGTCCAGGACTCCAAAAGAAGTCCCTGCTCTTCTTCAAACAGTGCCCGATCGTTGAATCATGTTTTGTACGCCTCGCATTAGCGTATCCTAATGTCGTGGTCAATACTGGCCGACTTCACCAACTACTACACAAGAGCAAGTTAAAAAAATGTCATTGCCTGCTTTCTTTGTTCAGTACAGTTTACCCTCAGCCAGGGCCATACAGACACCTCTGTGCCTCATCTCTATCAGTTGACAGAAGAGGGCGTCTGCAGGTTACCCTCGTTATTTCCCCGCTCCCTTCACCCTGAAGATGGGCACTCTGCCACCGCAAAATAGAGCACTCCTGATCTAGAACTGATGAACTTTCTTGCCAAGGGTAGCAGAGGTTGAATGCTGGTTACTGCTGGGACCTGAACACTGAATTCAGATCCAATAATTTACCCCTCGAGCTTGTGGGGCCACTTGGCTCATGCAATCTGCCGCTAATCAGCTTTTCTACTTTTTTCATGGAATAAGAAAAAAAGGATTCTTCCTCTCTCAGGTCATGGTACATTATGGAATGCACCCTACATTATAAATTCCATGGCACTTGCAGATACATGGAATGAAGGGCTGATACAGACTGTACATTTGATTGACATTACTAATTGGCTGGGATAGGGACTGACCTTGGCAGGGGGTTTGGCGAGACAGGTGAGTGGGTTGGGGGCTTGTTGGCATTAAACCAGCTGGCACAGCTCTTGCTGTTAGCTGGCAGAAGCAGAATCTCCTGGCTGTGGTGAAGTCCAACTCCTCCAATGGGCATCTGTTAGATATTTTCCCAATCTGACCAAGTGATGCACAGGCTGTGCTTAGAGACAGAAAGACAACAGGTGCAATCTGCCTTCGGCAAGTATACCCCACCAACAACCCCCACTGCAGGGAGTCTTAGACCAGCCAATGGTTGGGAAGACCCCAGCATATTACCCTCCACTGAAGCACCCATGAAGACCTCGCTCTGCTCATCAGCTTTTGTATACATGCAACAGCACTTGCTGTACCTGCTGTAGAGAGGAGAAAAGATGAAGAAAACTGTAAAAAAGAAATAACTAACTCATTCAAACATTTATGAGTTGCATAAGTTTCCTCCTTCACTATTTTCTCTCTGTCCACCTGCAGTTCTCCAGCTTCCTCCTCCCTGTATCCATCCCCACTAATACTGCCCCCACAGATGTTGACTAGTTTTGCAACGCAGATGCTAAAATGGGATTTATATTTATTAATCTAACGGCTTCTTTTATTGCATTGGAAATTTGTAAAACTCAGCAGTGAAATCTGAGGAGCTACCCAATAATAATAAATCTTTGGAATGAATGAAATGCACTTCCTAATTTTACAGTGTGTTACTAATAACACAGAAGGCAGCAAAATATATTTTGAACAATTAATCAGTTTTATTCTCAAGGGGAAGGGCAACTAGACCTTTGAAATAAATACAGCCATGATCTGCTATATGGGATATATTGGAGCAAAGAGTCAAAATAACCAGATTAGTACCTTTGATGGTGGTCGAGATGTACTCTGCCTGGAACCAGGGCTGTAATTATAAGCTCAGTAAACGTGTCCACTAAGTAAGACTTTAGAAGGCACATCTTCAGCAGCAGCAGCAGCGGCGGCAGTGCGGACCTGGGAGGAGCGGCGAGGCGGCGGCGGCGGTACCTACTCAGCACCGGCAGAATTTTCAAAGAGTGACGTCAGAAGTCAAAAGTGACGTCGGCACAAGGGGAGGGAGCTGATTGGTGAGTATCTGGTAAGTGTTTATACTTGGCTTTCTTAAAGTTTTAAGTTTATTCCAGCTAGGTTAGTAAATTAGAGGTTAATTAGAGGTATGGCAGGGCAGCTCACACCCGTGGAATGCACATCCTGTGCCATGTGGGAAGTCCTGGACACCTCCCGTGGTCTGGACGACCACATGTGCGGGAAGTGTCGCCAGCTACAGCAGCTCGAGCACCGGGTTACGGAGCTTGAGCGGCGGCTGCAGTCACTGCTGTGCATCCGCGAGGCTGAGAGCTACGTGGATAACACGTTTCAGGAGGTGGTCACCCCGCAGCTTAAGAGTGTGCAGGCAGAGAGGGAATGGGTGACCGCCAGACAGGAGGACCAGGCAGGTAGTGCAGGAGTCCCCTGAGCCCATCTTGCTCACCAACCAGTATTCGGTGCTGAGTACTGGTGAGGGCGATGGTTCCTCTGGGGAGTGCAGCCAGAGCCATGGAAGGCTCAGCTGCACAGGGGGGTGGGGGGGAAGGGTGATAGGGTGGAAGGCAGGAGTGATTATATCTCTTAACTTTTTCCAGTTCTGACGAAAGGTCATCGACCTGAAACGGTCACTTTGTTTCTCTCTCCACAGATGCTATCTGACCTGCTGAGTATTTCCAGCATTTTCTGTTGTTTAGTGTAAATCCACCTTATTGGTGGATAGAAATTAATTTTGAATTACTGGACTACAATCCATAATTGCCAACCTTGAAAACTAGCAAAAGCTGACCAACAGCTTCAAAAGGCTGACACAGCTCTCGGAAAAACTGGCAGCTCAAAAATAGTCCGGAGTACAACTCCATGACATGTGTAGACAAGATATTAGCCTGAAAGTGCAGCGGGACAACAACAACAACAACTTGCATTTATATAGCGCCTTTAACGTAGTAAAACGTCCCAAGGCGCTGCACAGGAGTATTTTAAGACGAAAAAATTGACACCGATCCACATAAGGATAAATTAGGGCAGGTGACCAAAAGCTTGGTCAAAGAGATAGGTTTTAAGGAGCATCTTAAAGGAGGAAAGAGGGACACACCACAAGTTGCAGGTATACCCAACGCTCAATCACTTTTATCGCAGAAGAGATATCAAAGTATACAAAAGCACAACGGTGAATTTAGACATGACTGAAAAGGGATGTAAATGCTGAAGGCATGAGATTCATTTTCTGTTGAACTCTGGAGGCTTGACTCTCCCCCCTAGGAGATTTTGATTCTTGACATTTTATTTGGTGCATTTTCCACAATCTTGGAGCTTACTGTATTCAGCCTTTGAAGCTTAAATAATTTCTCCTGGAAGAGTTACAAACATAAATATGAAACAAATAGTTGTAGAGACTTCAACAGAACTCTAGTTTCTGTCACTGGGAATCTAATCCCAATTCCATCATGTGAATTTGGGAACTAGAACTGCTTTCAACATTCACCTACAATAATCTCAACCACTGCATTCTACATTCACAAGACAAAAGAGGCTAATTCTCGCACCTGTCCCTGTCCTGGATCTCGCAGCAGCTCAGAGCCCAGTGCAGGACTACATCGATTGAGGGTGTGCTGATTTCATTATTTTAAATAAATAACTTTTAATTTTTAAGTAGCTTCTGGGGAATACAAGTGAGTACGTATAATCAAAACCAAACCTCAGAACTGAGCTCTGATGAAGGCTCACACCCAACCATTAACCTGTCTTATCCTCTTTTAAATGCCGGTTATCTCAATCATCTTCTTTCATGAAAGGAGCAAAAGTTTTGAGGTTAGAAATTACGGTTGGCAATAACACAATGTATTCATGTGCAAAGTGGCCTAATTTGAAGATGCTAACAAACTAGGAGGGGCAATCGAAGGAGTAAGCACAGAATGACAGAGTTGGATAAAATATGTAAATGAACAGAATAAAGACAAATGAAACTTAATGCAGACAAGTGCAAAGTACTGAATACAGGAAAAAGGGAAGTGACACACGCACTTTATGAATGGTGTTAAAATAAATAGTTAAGGAAGAAGCTGAAAGAGACCCAAGAGTCTTAGTAGATTCAACACTCGACATGTCCAACTAATGCACAAGCTGCATTCAGCTCTGCTTTGAGAAAAGACGAGTGAGACATGGGCTTTTCAGCCTGGAAAGAAGGGGAGCAATTTTAACGTAACTGGGCGGGCGGGAAATCCACGGGATCGGGTGGAACGCCGGTTTTATACCCCGCCCAATATTACTCTCCACTGACTTCAATGAAGAGTAAAATTGAGGGGGGGGGGGGGGGTAAAACCAGTGTTGCACTCGATCCCTTGGGTTTCCCGACGGGTGGGTTAGGTTAAAATTGCCCCCAAGGTGTCTGAGAGGTGACCGTACAGATATGAAAGATGGATAAGGGAATGGAAAAAGCAAATCCAGATTATTACTTTAAGTTACATTGCAAGAGTAGAGCGAGGGGACACTGGTTCAAATTAGAAAAAGGTAAATTTAGGACTGGTATCAGAAAATTATTCTCACACAGAGTGATCAATGTCTGGAATCAACTTCCAGGCAGAGTAGTGGAAGCAAAAATCCTGCAATCATTTAAGAGACAATTGGATGCTGAAATGGGGGAATGTTAGGATCTGTCTGGATGGATGAACTAAGATGGACCATTCTTAGTTTCTTATTTGTAATTATCCGGTGATATGTGCACAACATTTCTTCTGTATCCTATTTTAATGGAGGCTTTCAAAGTTTCAGAATATAACCTGATACTGTGACTCACTCACATATCATCCCCTCCACACCACCCATCACAAGAGTGTACTGTAGTCAAATCCTAAATGTGGAAAAAATCAGCATAATGATTTTTAGTTAAGTAGAACTCATTACCATGGCATCCCCACTCCCTAGGAATGCTCAAATAAATTGCTTGCATACCAGGGAACATCAGCTGCAACCAGTGTTGAAGGAAATAAAGCTTCACATAAGAAAACAGCTGGGCATGCTGCAAAAAGTTGTGTCGAGAAAAATTAAGTTGTTAAAAGCTGCAATTTAGTAATTTTATTGATATGCAGTATATAATGTCTACGGGGACAAACTCTAAATAAACATACCTGTAACTGCAACTCTCAGAAACCATCAGCTCATCTGAAAAACTTTTTTTTGCCTCAAGTTCATATGCAACCAATAGAGGAAGACCGAGGCCTAGAAATTCGTCTCAGGCAGTGGTGCAAAACGGGCGGTATCGGATTGGTTCAGATAGGCTCCAATTCCACCCTACAACTGATCTGATTGGTTCCGACGGCCTATGGTCTTGCCTTCTGACTGACAACCTCCAAACCCAGTGGGAAAAGCTACATTTTCTTGTGAAATGCTAAAAAGCGGACACATTGGTTGAAATACTGACTCTCAACTTAAAATATTGATGGTTGGCATATATGAATCTATTCAATTCCAACATTGGCTAAACCTTCTTAGAGATAGAGCTTTTTGAAAAATTACTTATGCTCTCAGAGCTAGTGGCATCATTGGTGGATTAAGATAATTCTGCAGCTGCCAATTCAAAGCCTTACAGCCCTATCTAGAAAATCTCTTCTATTGAGCTTCAGCATACTTATCCTCCTCTCCCTTTTCCCCACCCACTTTTCCAACGAACCAACAAAGACTCTTGGAAAGATATAATTTTTCTGTCCCAGGTGGAAAAGGTGACTTTGGACCTATGATTCAAAGCTTTCCACCACTGGAGTTGTCCTTGTGTGATTTCTGGGTCTGTTGTAAATGAAATGATAGAGATTGATTGCAATGATTAATCAACAACTCCATTATCATTGTATCATGTGACTACCAGGATGGTAGAAGGCGAATTAGACGGACATTGGTCTTTTTCGTCTAGCAATTCTTATGTTCCTATCTTATCAAAACCCTTCAGAGTTTTGAAGACTTCTATCAGATCTCTTCTTAGCCGTCTGTGCTCTAATGAATGGATCCCATTTGTCTAGTCTGTACTAACAACTAAAGCCTCTCATCCCTGGTATCTTAATATCCTTCCTAAAGAAAAGTGCCTGAAACAGGACATAACATTCAATCTGCAGCTTAACCAAAGGTTTGGCATTACCTCTTTGCTTTTGTAATCTATGGAGTGGAAATTCGTCTCGGTCCGTTATGAGCACTGCATGGGCCCTGCGCACCCTATCGGGAGGCCTGAAGCCTTTGATTCCATGTGCTGTTTTGTTAACTGCAGTATCAACGTCCTTCTATTTTTAAAGATTTGTGCATCTGATCCCTCAAGTCCCTGTGCTCCTCTACTTCTTTTAGTTTTACCATTCAGTGCACATTTGCTCTCATTCTTCATCCCATAATGTATTACCTCACATTTCTCCATGTTAAATTTCATGTGACATCTATCTGCCCAATCTACTATGTCCTCACTTACAGTCCTCTTCACAGTTAACCACTTTTCCTATTTTGTGTGATCTGCAAATTTTAATATAGCACCCCCTCTTATCCTAGTCTAGGTCATTTCTATATATTGAGAAGAGCAATCCCAACACTGACCCTTAGGGAACACCATTATTTACATGTTTACATCCCTCCAGTCCAAAAAACATCTACTGACCACTATTCTCTGGTTTCTGTCCCTCAGCCACCTTCATATCCATATTGTCACATTTCCTTTAACATCGTGTGCCACATTCCCTTTAACACCACGTGCCTCAATTTTATCAATCAGCCCCTTATGCGGCACCTTTTGAAAATTCCATGTACACAGGAAGTGCATTTCTTATTAATACATTCAGCTATTTCCTTAAAGAACTTTATTTGTCCCCCACAGCTTGGCTTTTACAAATCCTTTACGTTTTTATTTAATTAACCCAGTCTTTCTAAGTGAGTATTAATTTTCTCCTACATTATGGAAGCTTACCTACTACTAATGTTATGCTGATTGGCCTACAGTTGCCAGGTTTATCCTTTCTTTCCATCTTGAACAGACACTTTACATCGGCAGAGCTCCAGCACAACCTATTCTCTTGTATACTGGGGAAGATTACTAAACATGTGTTTTTATTTATAAAATGGGTATGTTCGTACTGAAGCTACAGGGCAAATTGCTAGGCTCAGCTACTGGGATAGAACTTTGCCAGACTCAACCTCAGGGCACAGGACTGGTCCTACAATGTTGTATCGTTATTGTCAACCAATACTCATGTTTAGTGAGGCTTGGCACTCCACTGGACTCTTGCAATGTGTGCTCTTGTAAGTGTGCCCATTCAGAGCCTTGTCTCGAAAATCTCAGGCTGTTTTGGACAGCAATGTTGCATATCTAATGTTATTTATAGATGGACAACGCCCAAATCCACTTTCTGTCAGCCTGTCATACTGGATACAGTAAAAGGTCATTAAGGCAAGCATGACTGCATGCATAATGGGATCTCAGGATAGGGCTTGCATCCTTCGCTAGATCAATCTCAATGTTACCACTGACTGAACAGCCTGTCCAGCAACACAGTTAACTCCAGATAAACGCACGTCTGTTCAGAGCACAGAATTCCACTGGACCAAATCTGTCCCTATCACTTCCATGGACCTCGGCTTTCCCAATTACTTCCACTGTACAGAATTCCAAGGGATCAAATCCCATTTTATTGATTCTGATCCAAGCGGTGATGTCCTCAAATTATATGGTTTTTAAGGTTAAAAATTAAATACAATCAACCTGCTGCCAACTATCTCCTAGAGGCAGTCAAATGTTTTAATAGTATAATTAGTGCTCAGTAAAATCTGTGGCCTTAAAATTATACGTGGGAAAATAGGTCTGAATACTCAGTATGTCTGTCTGAAATTCCTCTCTGCAGTTATAGTGGCAGATTTCAGTTATTATCTTAAACAGCTTAATGCATCCATTAAAATAGCAAAGACCAGAGTTTTAGAGAAACTTATTAGGTGTTTGTACCTAATATCTCACGGGGTAGTTTCAAGGCCCCTGTTTTTTGTTAGTGCTTCCAATTGTGCCTGTTTAAATTAAATTGTTGAATCAATGAAGTGTAGTATAAAGATCTGACAAGTACAACTGGTTATTTTTATCTACGGCTTATCACAATCCTGATTAAACTATAAAAGCGATTGGCAAAGCAGGCTTGTGTTGATGAGGATCTGGTGTTCATTGCTAAAAGGAGTGACGCGGCACGGTCCCACAGGGCAGGTATTCATCGCTTCCACTAAAACCTACATTATGTTTGTAATTCTCAAAGATGTCAAGAAATGTTTCTGTCTCCTGACCTGATGGTGCTGCCTGCAAAATGGATGAGTGTTCAGTGAGGTGAAAATAACTCAGGGAGCGAATGGTTACCTCAACTCTATTAGCCCTCAGCTCATGGGATTTCAATGCAAGGTTTCTAACTGGCATAAAATACGAACACAATCTCACTTCAGTGGCCAGGCGGTTTTTGCTCCATGAAACAAACGTCATATTCAGCCTTCAAATGCTCTTCCATTTCAGCTGGCAGTATGACATGGTATTGCAATTTCTAATGGGTGTTGGACCGTGTGGACATTAAGCTTCAGTTGAGGGTTGGGCGCTCACCGTCTATATCCTACTCCAGCTGCCCATTTTCCCCAATCACTTTACTCTTTTTGTTGCCTTGATGATTTTCTCTCAACCCCCTGATTTCCTGCTGGGGTATGGTTCTACAGCTGTCAGCCACTCTCTACTCCAGTACCTCACCCAAGTGCCTTGTGTACCCTGACAGTGAGTGTCTACTGGCTATTCCACCACAAGAGGCATTACAGCATGAGTCTATTCTCATTCAATGCCTGCACACACAAACACCCCCAGTAAGGGGTCACAGGATGGTGACCAGGATCATGACTCCTGGTTAATTTTCCCCTCCCTAATCTGGAGCAATAAGGCTAATTGTAGTGCCCCTACCTCTGGCTGAAATTAATTAATGTGGCGTAGAACAGGGATAAAATCTGGGGCATGCCCAGTCTGTATCGTTCTATTACTCACTGAATAATCGCCAAGTCTTTCGCAGTGCCCTCACTTTATACTTTGTCTGCCAATTATTTTTTTTTAATCCCACTATTATTTAGGCTCTACCACACCACATACTATTCCCAAGTCACTCAGATTCAGCACTGGTGAAACGTGCACAACACTATCACATTAACAAAGCAAGTATAAAGCCTACTTGAAATGTTCACATACACTCACTCACCCACATACGCATACTTACACACTCACACTCACTCACCCACATACACATACTTACACACTCACACTCACTCACCCACATACACATACTTACACACTCACCCACATACGCATACTTACACACTCACACTCACTCACCCACATACGCATACTTACACACTCACACTCACTCACCCACATACGCATACTTACACACTCACACACACTCACCCACATACGCATACTTACACACTCACACTCACTCACCCACATACGCATACTTACACACTCACACTCACTCACCCACATACGCATACTTACACACTCACACACACTCACCCACATACGCATACTTACACACTCACACTCACTCACCCACATACGCATACTTACACACTCATACTCACTCACCCACATACGCATACTTACACACTCACACACACTCACCCACATACGCATACTTACACACTCACACTCACTCACCCACATACGCATACTTACACACTCACACTCACTCACCCACATACGCATACTTACACACTCACACTCACTCACCCACATACGCATACTTACACACTCACACTCACTCACCCACATACGCATACTTACACACTCACACTCACTCACCCACATACGCATACTTACACACTCACACTCACTCACCCACATAAGCATACTTACACACTCACACACACTCACCCACATACGCATACTTACACACTCACACTCACTCACCCACATACGCATACTTACACACTCACACTCACTCACCCACATACGCATACTTACACACTCACACTCACTCACCCACATACGCATACTTACACACTCACACTCACTCACCCACATACGCATACTTACACACTCACACTCACTCACCCACATACGCATACTTACACACTCACACTCACTCACCCACATACGCATACTTACACACTCACACACACTCACCCACATACGCATACTTACACACTCACACTCACTCACCCACATACGCATACTTACACACTCACACACACTCACCCACATACGCATACTTACACACTCACACTCACTCACCCACATACGCATACTTACACACTCACACTCACTCACCCACATACGCATACTTACACACTCACACACACTCACCCACATACGCATACTTACACACTCACACTCACTCACCCACATACGCATACTTACACACTCACACTCACTCACCCACATACGCATACTTACACACTCACACACACTCACCCACATACGCATACTTACACACTCACACTCACTCACCCACATACGCATACTTACACACTCACACTCACTCACCCACATACGCATACTTACACACTCACACTCACTCACCCACATACGCATACTTACACACTCACACTCACTCACCCACATACGCATACTTACACACTCACACTCACTCACCCACATACGCATACTTACACACTCACACTCACTCACCCACATAAGCATACTTACACACTCACACACACTCACCCACATACGCATACTTACACACTCACACTCACTCACCCACATACGCATACTTACACACTCACACTCACTCACCCACATACGCATACTTACACACTCACACTCACTCACCCACATACGCATACTTACACACTCACACTCACTCACCCACATACGCATACTTACACACTCACACTCACTCACCCACATACGCATACTTACACACTCACACTCACTCACACATCACACACATAGGCATACTTACACACTCACACTCACTCACCCACATAAGCATACTTACACACTCACACTCACTCACCCACATACGCATACTTACACACTCACACACACTCACCCACATACGCATACTTACACACTCACACTCACTCACCCACATAAGCATACTTACACACTCACACACACTCACCCACATACGCATACTTACACACTCACACTCACTCACCCACATACGCATACTTACACACTCACACTCACTCACACATCACACACATAGGCATACTTACACACTCACACTCACTCACCCACATACGCATACTTACACACTCACACTCACTCACACATCACACACATAGGCATACTTACATACACTCACCCACACAGGCATACTTACATACACACACAGACACATACATACACACACACACACACACCCTGGTGGGCGCCCTGTTTTGATGAATCATAATGCTGTACTGCAGTACTTGTGGAATTTTTTTATGTTTCAAAGGGGCTAAAATACATCTACGCGATATGTTGATAGGGGGAGATGAAGTAAATTGAGTGGGAGGAGGCTCATGTGCAGCATCGATTGGCCTGTTTCTGTGCTATAAATTCTATCTAAGAACAAGTCTTTTCCATCACCTGCAGCAATTTTGGAAGCACTTTAATGAAATTCCTTTATTTCTATCAACAACCAAATTGAATGATTCTAATAGTCATACCCCTGCGGTTTCAGATAACATTTAGTTTGGTAATTACGAAAAAAATTTTTTACCGGTAGCTTTCCCAAGTGACTTCTTTTAATCCTCTTTCAAGGTGCAGGAATGCCTGTCATTGGGAAACTGCAAAAACAAAATCTAAGTTGGGAAAGCAGGGCTTACTGCTGTTGGTGCCATGGATTGACTGCTGGACCAGCCATCATGGCAGAGCTCTAACATGCCACGTCATGGAGTGTCTGGATGCAGATTTCTCACACAGTCATGTGTGAAGAGGAAAACAAGGTCTGAATGGTGAGACTCTACTTCCGGAATTATCCCTCTTTAAATGGGGTCGTTGGATCCTGATCATGAGACTCTACCTCTTTAAACAGGGTCCTTGATAGCAATGATAGAAAAAGTATGGGTTTCAAGAGTATGTCTGGATTTCCAATATAGTTTCAGAACATTAGAGAACCTAACTGTTGTAACCAACATCTGCAAGGCAATGAAGAACAATATTCTGATGCCAAATCATGATCAGCCAAGCAGTTCTGAGCCACCTTCGTTTCTTAACCTGTCCTATTACCATCTCGTCTTGCCTTGAGCATCTCTTAATGTCTCTACTTACCATAGACCACCCCTTTTGTTCTTTTATTCCTCCCCCCAGCCTCCCCCTTGCTTTTTTAATCTGTTTCATTTCCTGCTTTTTCCTCAGTTCTGACGAAGGGTTTCGACCTGAAACGTTAACTCTGTTTCTCTCTCCACGGATGTTGCCTGGCCTGCTGAGTTTTTCCAGCGTTTTCTGTTGTTGTTTCAGCCAAGCAGTAGTTTGAAATTATTGGTATAGATAATCTGCCTAATTTTTTTTCATAGCACTGAACATTGAACATCACTGAAAATATTGCAACATCTACAGCACTGGTACAAATCTCTACCGCTCAATAGAGAGGCCCGGCTAATGTCAATCAGTGTCCCGACTCACTGCTCAGTGTCACTTACATATAATAGTCATTGGGGGAAAACCTTCGCCGGGGCGCTAATTTTAGTGCCCCAAAAAAGTTAGCGCCCCCGCGGACGATTTTCCCAGGTAGCGCCCCAAGAGGGAGGAGGGGCGCTACTGGAAGCGCTCTGCGTTCCTCTTGGGGCGCTGCGAGCCAATATCGCGGCGCTACGTGTGGCGCTGCGGAACGTCGCACCATGATACTGCAGGCCTTCCTCCCCTTATTAAAGGGGAGGGTCCTGGCGCAGCGCGTCCCAGTGCCCAGCTGGACCACCAGGGATCGGGAGTGCTGGCAAACGAGCCCGGCACGCAAGAGGAGTGCCGGGCTCACGGAGAGCAGCCGGCACCCCGCAAGGGGGCTTCACGGGGATAGGTGCTGGCAGGTGGCCAGCAACAGAAATGGCCGCCCGCCACCTCCCCTTTAACTAGCGTCACCCCGGCCACAGGTAGGCCCCCCTGACCCCGGCGGACATAGCGTCCGGCAGTAAGTCGGGGGGCGCCACCCAATATTACAGCCAGGGCGCGAGCGGGGCGCTAACAGTTAGCGCTGCCGCTAATCTCCTGCTGAATTTCACGGGAGGCGTTAGCAGCGCCACGCCCAGGCGCTAGTTGATTTGCGCCCTGTTATGGGAGGCGCAAATCAAGTGAATTTAGCCCCCATTATCTCTATCTGGCCATTAACAGGACTTTCCTGTCAGCTGTCCCAAATATATTACTGTGCTGCCAACAAACAAGGCTCCAAATTCACTGGCTGCTCTATAATATAAATGAGGGACCACTAGTGTCCCTGATTGTACACAGTACCTGGTCAAGTGATAGTTTCCCCCCCGTCACTGGAGGCACCATTCGTGGCCGACAAACCTTCACCCCCACCCCAGGGATCAGCTCAGCCCCTCACCCCTAGGCCCGAGCTCCACCGCCGGGATCAGCTCACCCCCAGACCCGAGCTCCTCCCCCGAGCCCCAGCTCCACCTCCTCCCCCCCGGGCCCGACCTGTCGCCCGGCTCAGCTGGCTGATATCCCGCCCTCCCACAACCGGCGAGCTGCAATTGGATGCCCGCTTGGCACCTGATGCCGGAGATCAACTAAAGCCTGAACCCGTAAATGGCCCGCCCCCGCTCGCTTCACCATTGTTTTGGGTCGATATCTACACTAAGCCCTGGGCCTTGGTTACACTCACTGCCTTGATATGGCCGTCTCCCGGGTCAGTGTGACAGGAGCCGAGGCACAGCCTCCCTCTGAAGGTATTTTCTTTACAGGCAGGAATTACTGAGAAGTTTTGAGGCCAGTGTTGAAGAGGAAAAGTTTTGTTTGAGAGAGAATGGCGAACAGATTCATCTTTTACTCTGAGCTCCAAAATATATCAGTTGCTGACCTTCTAGATTCTTCTGCTGTGCGAAAAACACTTCTCACATCTTCAAAATAGATAAAATTTCTTTGGGCTGATTTACCTCATGAATCATTTTCATCATGAAAGTCACTCTGAAGGATACATTGGAACTGTATAGCTCATGGATTTAATTGCTGCCTGCAGCAACTCTTGCCTTTTACACTAATTTCTCCCTTTCCTTTCTCAATTGCTTTGTAAGATCTGTAGCCTGTGGCTGTTGTGGAAGCACATTACAATGCAAGCTGGACAAAGGGGTGGATTGTTCGGTGCTGCACACTAATGGCGCAGTGGCTTGTATTGCAACTTTATTGTGCTTTAATTTAATGACTGATTTCTCAGGGTGAATGCTTTGCCTCTTTCCCTCTGTATGCGTGTGTTCATTCAGGTGAGAGATGGCAGTGCTGGGAATGGAACATTTTTCCTCTTTACACTTTGTGAGTCTCCAGCACTCTCAAGTCAGATAGAACAGAACATCTCTCCCTTTCAAAATTCTGTCACAACATGCTTCCACAGATGTCATTCAGAACTATATAGTGAAGCTTTATTACCTTCCCTTTCCAGTAAAGCTAATCCATACTCTTATCAGCTGACAGCTAGCCCCCTGCTGACTGTTCTGGGATAGAGAAATGCCTGTTACAATGACAGAATTTATATTGTCGATGTATCTAGTTCGAGCACATTGGAGTCAGTGGCTTAGTATATGTGAAGAATAGTTATTATCTTCACTTTTACCAAATAGAATAACTTGCATTTACATTGTGTCTTTAATGTAGAAAAACCATCCCAATGTACAGGATTCATATATACAGTGCAAATCTGGGTAAAAGGAAGACAATTCATGCACAGCTTATGGTGTGTGTTAAGGTGCTTTTACATGAGCTGCTTGTTTAGATGGGATCGGGGAGAGTGATGTTTGGGAGTCACTCCTCATTGCTACAACTGTATCCCAACAGCAGAATCGAGGATCACATTTTCATGGGTCTATGATTCTGCTGTTGGGATAAGGCTACAGGATTTAGCAGTGTAAATGTAGGGACATTGTTCTCCTGTGATCCAAAGTTAACAAGCATCAAAGGGTAAAGTGCCTTCAAAGGAGTCAGTTCCTGAATGTACACTACATCCCGAGGGAAAGGAAACTTTTAACTCATATCCTATACGGTCCATCTCCCTGTTAACTTCTGTATGAATAGTAGAGTCTGGGTCCAAAGGGAATTTTCACTCACACTCTCAATAATGTAATGTCAACTCCAAGGCTTTAATGCAAGCAGCATTTTCACCACTGCAACATCTCCTCTCTGAAAACTAACTCCATGCTTTTGTGGGAGTTTGCTGTGCTCAAATTCGCTGCTGTGTTTCCTACATTACAACAGTGACTACACTTCAGAAGTACTTTGTTGGCTGTAAAGTGCTTTGGGATGTCCAGAGGTCATGAAAGGCGCTATATAAATGCAAGTCTTCTTTTGTCATCTCGCAACTAGATTTGTCCAACGCTCTTCTGAACAACTCCCCACTTCCACCCGCCATAAATTACAAGTCATCTCCTGTCCTCACCTGTACCAAGAGAATCAATTTTAAGATTCTTGTCCTCACCTTCAAATCCTTCCACAGCTTCGCCCCTCCCTATCTGAAATTTCCTCCAGCCCTATGTCCCCGACAAACCCTCTGGTCCTCAAACAGTAGCCTAGTTCCATATCTCTGTAACCTCCTCCAGCCCTATAACTCTCCGTTCCTCTGACTCTTGTGCAATGCCCCTCCCATCACCTAACCGTTGATGGCTGTACCTTCAGCTGCACATTCTGGAATTCCTTCCCTAAACGTTATGCTCCTCTCCACCTCCCTCTCCTCCTTTAAGACCCTTTTTAAACCCCACCTCTTTGACCAAGTCACCCCTTTAATTTTTCCTTCTTTGGCTTGCCGTCTTTATTTCATTTCGCCTCCGTGAAGCGCCTTGGGATGTTTTTCTATGTTAAAGGTGCTATATAAATGCAAGTAATTATTGTTCCCCATTTCACTAATGGCAGTTGCTCCTTCCATCACTTTGCCTCCTCCTCTGGAACTCCCTCCCTCAGCAGTTCACATCCCTGTCACCTCCAGCCATGCCTGCCTTTAACAATTTTCTTTACACCCTTCTTTTCGATCGTGCTCTTGCCCCTTCCTGACCCTCTTCCCTTTTATCCCCCTTAACTCAATGTCCACTTGCTATCCATTGCCCTGTAACGTGCTCTTGAGGGTCTGGGCTGATTTGGACATGGTCCAGATACTGCCCGCTTCAGCAGTTTTCTGCAGCCACTTTCTCTTAATCACAAAATGGAGTCGTCAGTATAAGATGGAACCCAAACATATTCTCACTTAGTGTAGATTCTCTAACATACATAATGCGTGTGAAAGAAGTGTAAATTATATTTCCAGCATTACAAAGAAATTAATGGTTGATAGTCTCTTAAATTGTACTGCTGATGGAGGGGCTGATTTTCTCGCATTTCAGATCCAGTAGCAGAATTATTATTTCCTGAACAGAGCTTGTATACATCCTGTACAGAATCAAACATACCAGGTTATTTAACGATCAGGAAGGACAGGCAGGAAGGAAGGGGAGGTGGGGAGGTTATGTTAATAAAGGAAGGAATCACTGTAATACAGAGAAATGATATTGGGTCAAAAGATCAGGATAATGAAACAGTTTGGGTGGAGATAAGGAATAATAAGGGGAAAAAAACACTAGTGGGCGTAGTCTATAGGCCTCCGAATAGTTGCAACTCTGTTGGACGGAGTATCAATCGGGAAATAGTTGAGGCTTGTAATAAGGGAACATCTATAATTATGGGGGATTTTAACTATCATATTAATTGGACAAATCAAATTGGGCAGGGCTGCCTTGAGGATGAGTTCATTGAGTGTATTAGGGATGGGTTTCTTGAGCAGTATGTAACTGAACCGACCAGGGGGCAAGCAACCTTAGATCTGGTCCTGTGTAACGAGACAGGATTAATTAAAAATGTCCTAGTAAAGGATCCCCTTGGAATGAGTGACCATAACATGGTTGAATTCCATATTCAATTGGAGGGTGAGAAGGTTGGATCTCAAATAAGCGTGCTAAGCTTGAATAAAGGAGACTATGAAGGTATGCGAGAGGAATTTAGTAGAGTGGATTGGGAAAATAGATTAAAGGGTAAGACGATACATGATCAGTGGTGTACATTTGAGGAGTTATTTTACAACTTCCAAAAAATATATATTCCACTGAGAAGAAAAGGGTGTAAAAGAAAAGACAGTCATCCGTGGCTAAGTAAAGAAATTAAGGATAGTATTCGACTAAAAACAAGGGCTTATAAGGTAGCCAAATCTAGTGGGAGGATAGAGGATTGGGAAAACTTTAAAAGACCGCAAAAAATAACAAAAAGATTGATTAAGAAAGGGAAGATAGATTATGAAAGTAAATTAGCAAAAAATATAAAAACAGATAGTAAGAGTTTTTATAGTTATATAAAAAGAAAAAGGGTGGCTAAAGTAAATGTTGGTCCCTTAGAGGATGAGACCGGGAAATTAATGGTGGGAAATATGGAGATGGCAAATACACTGAATGAATATTTTGTATCAGTCTTTACAGTAGAGGACACTAAGAATATCCCAACACTGGACAAACAGGGGGCTATAGGGGGTGAGGAGCTAAACACAATCAAAATCACTAAGGAAGTGGTACTCGGTAAAATAATGGGATCTCAAGGCGGATAAATCACCTGGACCTGATGGCTTACATCCTAGGATCTTGAGGGAAGTGGCGGTAGGGATTGTGGATGCATTGGTAATAATTTTCCAAAACTCCCTGGACTCAGCAAAGATCCCAGCAGACTGGAAAACTGCTAATGTAACACCCTTATTTAAAAAGGGTAGTAGACAGAAGGCTGGAAACTATAGACCGGTTAGCCTAACATCTGTGGTAGGTAAAATTTTGGAGTCCATTATTAAGGAGACAGTAACGGGACATTTGGATAATCATAATTTAATAGGACAAAGTCAGCATGGTTTTATGAAGGGGAAGTCATGTTTGACAAATTTGCTGGAGTTCTTTGAGGAAGTAACACACAGGGTGGATAAAGGGGAACCAGTGGATGTGGTGTATTTAGACTTCCAAAAGGCATTTGACAAGGTGCCACACAAAAGATTATTGCTTAAGATAAAAAATCACGGGATTGGGGGTAATATTCTGGCATGGATAGAGGATTGGCTATCTAACAGAAGGCAAAGAGTTGGGATAAATGGTTCATTCTCAGACTGGCAATCAGTAACTAGTGGTGTTCCGCAGGGGTCAGTGCTGGGTCCCCAACTCTTTACAATCTATATTAACGATTTGGAGGAGGAGACCGAGTGTAACATATCAAAGTTTGCAGATGATACATATAAGATACTGAGGGGGCTCGACAAGGTAGATGCAGAGACGATGTTTCCCCTCATGGGGGAATCTAGAACTAGGGGGCATAGTTTCAGAATAAGGGGTCGCCCATTTAAAACGGAGATGAGGAGGAATTTCTTCTCTCAGAGGGTCGTGAATCTGTGGAATTCTCTGCCCCAGAGAGCTGTGGAGGCTGAGTCATTAAATATATTTAAGGTGGAGATAGACAAATTTTTGAACGATAAGAGAGTCAAGGGTTATGGGGAGCGGGCGGGGAAGTGGAGTTGAGGCCAAGATCAGATCAGCCATGATCTTATTGAATGGCGGAGCAGGCTCGAGGGGCCAAATGGCCCCTACTCCTGCTCCTATTTCTTATGTTCTTATGTTATGTAAGCTCCAGCACAATTCACTCACACTGTATAGAATTCCAATCGATCAAACCACTTCCCATTCATTGCCATTGTACAGAATTCCATTTCTTTTTTATCCTCTCCACTGCACTTGAATTTGCCTGCTGGAATTGGATACATATCCTCCAATGTTTGTTTTGTAGAAGAAATGAATGGACAATTAATTGTTCTGTGCATGTCTGTGTTATCACACCTCCCTCTCGGAAGTGTGCCAGGTGTCTCCCTACATAACTGTAGCAGATAGTTTCACCAGATTTAGCTGTGGCTTTAGCCTTTGTCTTATTTATCTTTTCACCCGCTTTCTTAAAAGAGCGTCTTAAAGGAGGAGAAAGAGGTAGAGAGGCGGAGATGTTAAGGGAAGGAATTCCAGACCTCAGGGTCTAGGCAACAGAAGACACGGCCACCAAAGGTTGAGCGATTATAATCAGGGATGCTCAAGAGGGCAGAATTAGAGGAGCACAGATATCTCAGGGATTGTGGGCTGAAGGAGATTACAGAGATAGGGAGGGATGAGGCCATGGAGGGATTTGAAAACAAGGATGAGAATTTTGAAATCGAGGCGTTGCTTAACTGGGACCCAAAGTAGGTCAGCGAGCATTGGGGTGATGGGTGAACGGGACTTGGTGCGAGTTAGGACACGGGCAGTCGAGTTTTGGATGACCTAAAGTTTACATAGGGTAGAATGTGGGAGGCCAGCCATGAGTGCGTTGGAATAGTCAAGTCTAGAGGTAACAAAGGCATGAATGAGGGTTTCAGCAGCGGACGTGCCGAGACGGGGCGGAGACGGGCAATGTTACGGAGGTGGAAATAGGCGGTCTTAGTTATGCCACGGATATGTGGTCGGAAGCTCATTTCAGGGTCAAATGTGACACCAAGGTTGCGAACAGTGTGGTTCAGCCTCAGACAGATGTTAGGGAGAGGGATGGAGTCAGTGGCTAGGGAACAGAGTTTGTGGCGAGGACTGAAAACAATGGCTTCGGTCTTCCCAATATTTAATTGGAGAAAATTTCTACTCATCTGGTTTTATTTCCACGTGTTTTTAATGCAGAATGTTTCCCGATTTATACCCAAGCCTATTTCATAGAATCGTAGAAAGTTACAGCACGGAAAGAGGCCATTTCGGCCCATCGTGTCCACACCGGCCAACAAAGAGCTATCCAACCTAATCCCACTTCCCAGCTCTTGGTCCGTAGCCCTGCAGGTTAGAGCATCCCAAGTGCACATCCAAGTACTTTTTAAATGTGGTTAGGGTTCCTGCCTCTACCACCCTTTTAGGCAGTGAGTTCCAGACCCCCACAACCGTCTGGGTGAAGAAATTTCCCCTCAAATCCCCTCTAAACCTTCCACCAATTATTTTAAATCTGTGCCCCCTGGTTTTTGACACCTCTGCTAAGGAAAATAGGTCCTTTCTATCCACTTTATCTATGCCCCTCATAATTTTATACACCTCAATAAGGTCTCCCCTCAGCCTCCTCTGTTCCAAGGAAAACAGACCCAGCCTATCCAGTCTTTCCTCATAGCTAAGATTCTCTACTCCCGGCAACATCCTTGTAAATCTCCTCTGTACACTCTCTGGTGCAATCACATCTTTCCTGTAATATGGTGACCAGAACTGCACGCAGTACTCTGGCTGAGGCCTAACTAGTGTTTTATACAGTTGAAGCATAACCCCCCCCTGCTCTTGTATTCTATGCCACGACTAATAAAGGCAAGCATTCCGTATGCCTTCTTAACCACCTTATCTACTTGGCCTGCTACCTTCAGGGATCTGTGGACATGCACTCCAAGGTCCCTTTGTTCCTCTACACTACCATTTAATGTGTATTCCCTTTCCTTGTTAGCCCTCCCCAAATGCATTATTCACACTTCTCCGGATTGAATTCTGTTTGCCAATTCTCTGCCCACCTGACCAATTTATTGATATCTTCCTGCAGCCCACAGCTTCCTTCTTCAGTATCAACCACACAGCCGATTTTAGTATCATCTGCAAACTTCTTAATCATACCCCCTATATTCAAGTCAAGATCGTTGATATATACCACAAAAAGCAAGGGACCGAGTACTGAACCCTGCGGAACCCCACTGGAAACAGCCTTCCAGTCACAAAAAGACCCATCAACTATTACCCTCTGCTTCCTGTCTCCAAGCCAGTTTTGAATCCAACTTGACACTTTGCCCTGGATCCCATGGGTTTTTAACTTCGTGAGCAGTCTGCCATGTGGAACCATATCAAAAGCCTTGCTAAAGTCCATATGCACTACATCAAACGCACTACCCTCATCTACCCTCCTTGTTACCTCCTCAAAAAATTCAATCAAGTTTGTCAGACACGACCTTCCCTTAACAAATCCGTGCTGACTATCCTTGATTAATCCGTGTCTTTCTAAATGAAGATTTATCCTGTCCTTCAGAATTCTTTCCAATAATTTTCCCACCACCGAGGTTAGGCTGACTGGCCTGTAATTACTCGGTCTATCCTTTGCTCCCTTTTTAAACAAGGTTACCACATTAGCAGTCCTCCAGTCCTCCTGCACCACACCCAAAGCCAGAGAGGATTGGAAAATGATGGTCAGGGCCTCTGCTATTTCCTCTTTTGCTTCGCTTAACAGCCTGGGATTCATTTCATCCGGGCCTGGGGATTTATCCACTTTTAAAGCTGCTAAACCCCTTAATACTTCCTCTCTCACTATGTTTATTTCATCTAATATTTCACAGTCCTCCCCCCCCCCCCCTGGATAGCAATGTCTGCTTTGCCCCTCCCCTTTGTGAAAACAGGCGCAAAGTATTCATTAAGAACCCGACTGACGTCTCCCGCCTCCACACACAGATTACCCTCATGATCTCTAATAGGCCCTACCCTTTCTTTAGTTATCCTCTTGCTCTTAATATATTTATAAAACATCTTTGGGTTTTCCTTGATTTTACTTGCCAAGAATTTTTCATGCTCTCTCTTTGCTTTCCTAATATCCTTTTTAATTGCACCCCTGCACTTTCTGTACTCCTCTAAAGATTCTGGAGTATTTAGCCCTCAGTATCTGTCACACGCCTCCCTTTTTTTCTTTATCCTATTTCTCTAGACATCCAGGGGGCTCAAGATTTGTTAGTCCCACCTTTTTTCTTTAAGGGCACATGTTTGGTCTGAACCCTCCGGTTCTCGTCCTTGAATGCCTCTCACTGCTCTGACACTGATTTACCTTCAAGTAGCTGTTTCCAGTCCACTATGGCTAAATCCCCTCTGAGCTTAGCAAAATTTGCTTTTCCCCAATTTAGAATTTTTATTACTGGTCTATCCTTGTCCTTTTCCATAACTACCTATTTAATCTGGAATGTTTCCCTTTTTATACTTAATACCTCCAGTTGATATGGAGGTCTGGCACTCTTGTGCTTTGTACTAACCAGACACGTAGCTGTGAGAATAAAAACAGTAAATATTCCATGTTAAGTGCTTTACAGTAAAAGTCAATTGTACTGCGCTCATCTCTCCCGCTCCTGCCAGCTCCCAAACTAAGGATCCAAAATCCAATAGAAACCCAATTATTGGAGCAGCAGTTCGAGCTTGACATACAGGCACATGTAGGGTTGCCAACCCTCCAGGATTGTCCTGGAGTCTCCAGGAATTGAAGATTAATTTCCAATATACTGCTGCGAACGAACCAGGAGAATTTTCTTTTTTAAATTATGATTTTTTTCATTTTCTTTGAAATATTTCATATATTGGTTATAGAATATTGGAGATAGGAAAAGGGTTGTTTGACTGAAGGTCAAGAATCATCCAATTGGGTAACGAAGAATCAGTTTGCTTTCCAATTGGTGTGGGAAGGCGGTGCCCTGTGAGGGTGGACGTGTTGGGTGACCAATGGCGGGAGTGTGGGGGCGGAACGGTTGGAGGTCATGCAATGAAACCTCCAGAGATACCTCCAAGCAGAGTTGGTGACCTTAGGTACATGTAGCACAGGCACCTGTCTCCCGTGTGCCTAACACCAACAATCTGCAGGCAGTGGTGACGTGAGAAAGATCGCATTTTGTAGTAAGCGATGGACTGCCACAGGGACCCTGGCTCCTATGGTGTGATAACTATCTCTTGTCAATAACACCAACTGTTGTATAGGCCGTTTGTCCATTTTCAGCTGCTGGAATAATTTCTGCAAAGCTTCGTTCTCGTTTTGGGCATGATACTCTGAACTCACATTTCTTTCTGAGGAGCAGTTACACGACTGGACAATGAAAAGCTACATTTCCAATATTCTATACCATGCCTATATGTCGATGGCTGAATCCACTTTGTTCTTTAACAACTGTTAAAACAACAACATCTGGCATTTATAAAGCGCCTTTAACATAGGAAAATGTCCCAAGGCATTTCACAGGAGCGTTATCTGACAAGAATTGACACCAAGCCAAAGAAGGAAATATTAGGAGGGGTGACTAAAATCTTGGTCAAAGAAATTGGTAAGGGTGTTTAAAGGAGAGAGAGGCGGAGAGGTTTAGGGAGGGAATTCCAGAGCTTAGGGCCTAAACGGCTGATGGAACGGCCGCTAATGGTGGGGCGAATGGAGTGGGGGATGCATAAGAGACCAGAGTTGGAAGAAAAGTTTAAATGCGGAGGGGTATTTTTATATAGTTGTGCTCGTTGCTCAGCAACTGCCTATGGTATTATCTTGATGGCTTATGACTGACAATAGATCTTTTCTGTAGCCTGTCCAAGGCACTGTTGGTGGTGTTTTGTTTGCTGGATGTACAATTACTGTTGTCACTCAGTCTCTTAGTTTGAATCTCAGACTTATTTCAGAATACAATGGCCCAAAAATCGCAGTCCGCGGCGCAGCTCCAGACCTACGAAAAAAAGTACAAGTCTACCTGATGTGGGGCCCAAATTCGCCAACTTGCTGTCTGACGCTGCTTAATGGAGGGCAGCAGAATGGCGCACGGATCCCGGGGCGCAGCCTGTGCAGAAGCGTACCTGGGATCACGTGGGCCTGGTCCTCCAATCAGGAAACAGATTGTCTTAAATTACTACAGCCTTTAAAATACATACAGATTCAGCTTTTATCGTGGGAATCCAATTCATTACTCATAATTCCTACATCTAAACAAACACTGTACTCTGTGCAGAAAATTAGGAAATGTAAAAGTTATTTTTAAAAATCCCTGCAGCCTTAACATACACTAGGATTGCTTCTCATTAAAGCTTTTAATGTTCCTGGATATCATTTAATTAAAAAAAAGGGCATTTTTCTCATTTCAGGTATCCCCTGATGCTGTGGAAACAGGCCCTGCGACTGTTTCCACCAGCTGTAAAATTTTTGTACGAAATTGCTGGGCAGTTGGTGGGCAATTAGCCCAACTCTGCGCCAGCTATTAGGTTTTCGGTGGCTTACGTTGACAGACCGCAAGTTTGGGATTGAGTGCCTGCGCAAATCCCGAACTTGCAGTGGATTTCAAAGGCGGTATGATGGTGTACTCTGAGAGTACGCCGTCATACCCACCGCAAAATCCGGGCCATTGAATCTGAACAAGGCCTGCTTAAGCGTGATGCTGAAGAGACGCTTGTGATGCAGAGACGGCCAGCAGAGAGGAATCCTGATACCACTACCGTTACCTGTATCCATCTATTCATTAATTAAAATGATAAATCTAGCCTAGCACACAAATATGTCATTAAAGATAGACAAATCTCCAGGACCTGATGGTTTCCACCCCAGGGTATTAAAAGAAGTAGGTGAGGAAATTGTTGATGCGTTAGTCATGATCTTCCAAAACTCCCTCGATTCAGGAAATGTCCCTTTGGATTGGAAAACTGCCAATGTCACTTCATTATTTAAGAAGGGTAAAAGAGATAAACTAGGAAATTATAGGCCTATTAGTCTAACGTCAGTTGTGGGGAAGTTACTAGAATCTGTTATCAGGGACAGAGTGACTGAGCATTTGGACAAATATGAACTGATCAGAGAGAGCCAGCATGGATTTGTAAAGGGTAAGTCATGCCTAACGAATCTGGTTGAATTTTTTGAGGAGGCCACTAACATGGTAGATAAGGGAGTGTCTATGGATGTTATTTATATGGACTTCCAGAAGGCAGTCGACAAGGTTCCACATGAGAGACTGTTAACAAAAATGAGAGCTCATGGCATTAGAGACAACCTATTGATGTGGGTAGGGAATTGGTTAGGCGGTAGGTGACAGAGAGTAGGGATAATGGGTATGTACTCAAATTGGCAGGATGTGACTAGTGGTGTCCTCCAAGGATCTGTACTGGGGCCACAGGTTTTCACTATATTTATCAATGACTTGGATGAACGAATAGAGAGCTGTCTGAGCTCCTGGGCAACGATAGCAGTACGGCATTCCGGTCTGTCGCTGTTGGGGTTGTCCATGAGGGTCCGGACGTTCCAGGTCCCGAACTTCATTTTAAAGGGTGGAAGATGCCTGTGCGTGAATTCTTTGATTGTGGGGTGGCCGTTGCACACCAGCTACCACACGGGCTTGACAAAGCAAGGTCTTGGTCCAATGGCAAGGGGATCCAAGACAATTGGAGACCAGGCTCTGCTACATCGGCCTAGCACACACACACACAAACATACTCCTACTGTCCATATATCCAAGTTTGCTGACGACACTAAGTTAGGTGGCACAGTAAATAGTGTAGATGGGAGCAGAAAGTTGCAAAGGGACATTGATAGACTAAGTGAGTGGACAAAACTGTGGCAGATGGAGTTCAATGTGGGGGAGAGTGAGGTCATCTACTTTGGACCTAAGAAAGATAGATCAGAGTATTTTCTAAATGGTGGGAAGTTCGGAACTGTGGAGGAGCAGAAAGATTTAGGGGTCCAAGTACAGAATTAGAGCTAGTCGGCAGGTACAAAAAATAATTAAAAAGCCGAATGAAATGTTAGCCTTTATATCAAGAGGGCTTGAATACAAAAGGGTGGAAATTATGTTACAGTTATATAAAGCTCTGGTTAGACCTCATCTGAAGCACTGCATTCAGTTCTGGGCACCACACCTCAGGAAAAAGATATTGGCCTTGGAGGGGGTGCAGCGCAGATTCACCAGAATGAATGGGGTGAAAAGGGATAAATTATGAGGACAGGTTGCATGGACTAGGTTTGTATTCCCCGAGTATAGAAGATTCAGGGGTGATCGAATTGTGGTGTTTAAGATGATTAAAGGAGTTGATAGGGTCGATAGAAACTATTTCCTCTGGTGAGAGAGTCCAGAACAAGGGGGCATAACCTTAAGATTACAGCTAGGCCATTCAGGGGTGATGTCAGGAAGCACTTCTTCGTAGAAAGGGTCGTGGAAATCTGGAACTCTCTTCCCCCAAAAAGTTGTTGAGGCTGAGGGTCAATTGAAAATTTTAAAACTGAGATTGATAGATTTTTGTCAGACAAGGATATTAAAGGTTACGAACCAAGACGTGTAGCTGGAGTTAAGGTACAGATCAGCCATGATCTAACTGAATGGCGGAATAGGCTCGAGGGGCTGAATGGCCTACTCCTGTTCCCATGTTCCTTTTTCACATCATAGTTACAGATGCAAAACAGTTCTAAAATACCGAGGATTTTGAGCCGCAGTCTGAAACTGACAGGCACGTTTCCAATCGGCAAAGTTCTGATTAACCTTAGCCTTTATTTATTTTGTTCATAATACTTTATGGTCTTAAAAGCCCCCACTTTAGCACAGTAGTTCAACTTGTGTTACATGGCATAACACTCCTCTTCTTGTATCGATCATCTGATTACCATGAGCAACACCACAGGAGAGCTCATAGCATGTTGATACATCTTAAAAGTTGTTGTCTGTATCTGTGTTTTGCTCTAAGTTTTCACGGCACAGACTGCAGGAGATGCAACACATGCCCTTATACCTCCCTTCCCACTGTCCAGGGCCCCAAACACCCCTTCCAGGTGAAACAGCGATTTACTTGTACTTCTTGCAATTTAGTATACTGTATTCGCTGCTCACGATGCGGTCTCCTCTACATTGGGGAGACCAAACGCAGATTGGGTGACCGCTTTGCGGAACACCTCCGTTCAGTCCGTAAGGGGGACCCCGAGCTCCCGGTCGCCTGTCACTTTAATTCTCCGCTCCATTCCCTCTCTGTCCTCGGCCTCTTACGCTGTTCCAATGAAGCTCAACGTAAGCTCGAGGAACAGCACCTCATCTTTCAATTAGACACTTTACAACCTTTTGGACTCAACACTGAGTTCAACAATTTCAGACTATAACCCCCCCATTTTTTCAGGCGGCAGCTGTTGATGATTCTGCCATCCCCATTTGCAACATTTAATCTCTCCTGCCTTGCATTCTAGCACAGACTGTCCCTTCAGTTCCTTCCTCCCCTCCCCCCCCTTTCCCTGCCTCTGCACCTGCTTAAAATCTGTTACATCTCCAACTTTTTCCAGTTCTGACGAAGGGTCACAGACCTGAAACGTTAACTCTGTTTCTCTCTCCACGGATGCTGCCTGGCCTACTGAGGGTTTCCAGCATTTTCTGTTGTTATTTCTTTATCCTATTGTTGTTTCACTTCTATGAAGCTAATGGTGAATAGAAATACATATCAGGATCCTGGAGGGGTGAGATTGAATCCTGAGATCAGATTAGGCAAGCCCGAGACAAGGTCAACTCATGGGAAGGTGCAGAGCGAAAAACATTGTCTTAAAGGAATAAATCACTACGATTCCTCCGAGCCTTTTGCCAAGATAATTACTACCATCATAAACCCTGCGATGTATGCACTGCAGCTCATTAAACATCTAAATAAACAACAGTCCATTGAAAATCTCAGAGCAGCTGTTGCTGCAAAGTCAGAAGGACCTTAGATAGCAACATCAAACATCTCAAACTGTTAACATTCAATAAACTCGTCTAAGAATCCTGAGATTTGCATGGCTTTTAAAATAAAATGAACATTTTTAGTAGTCCTTGATCACATTAGTGCTGAGTTATGAGCTACTGCCGCAGTCGGTGTTTCGTGCAAGAGGTCGGGTATAGCACCAGGTGTCAACAATCAACGTTTGAGCAGAGCTACTGCAGCTGCTGTGACACCGTGATCTTTGAATTTTGCAGCTTGTAATTGGACATGGTCGTCAGGATTCTGAGTGGAGAGGATTACTATTCGTTATGTGCAACCAGCTGCTACTGCAGAATATTTTATTACAGCAACATTTACTAAAGAGCAAAGAATAAATTAATACATAGATTAAAAAATGGTGCAGAGTAGAGGGATGTGGACCGTGTCTGTGACTTTGCACAGACCGCGTTCTCAATTGCTCGACCCCAGAAGTCTTCACAGGGAACACAGGACTGGAAGATTGAGTGCAGTAGGCAGGTCCCAACAAAGACCCTCAATTCACCACTCCCTCAAATATCTTTATACTTCTCCCATGAATTTTTCCTCAAACTGCCTCCATGAGCAGTCACGTTCACCACACTCTGCGTAAACATAAGAACATAAGAACATAAGAAATAGGAGCAGGAGTAGGCCAATCGGCCCCTCGAGCCTGCTCCGCCATTCAATAAGATCATGGCTGATCTGATCCTAACCGCCAATCTACTATCTATCACAGAACCATCTCCTGCATCTAACAGAATTGCACACACGAAATAGGAGCAGAATCAGGCTACACAGTCCCTGGGCCCGCTCCACTACCCACAGGGCCATGACCGATCCGAACCTAGACTCATGTCCAAATTCCTGCCCGCTCCCCGTAACCCTTAATGCCCTTTACTTCCAGGAAACTGTCTATTTCTGTTTTAAATTTAATTAATGTTGTAGCTTCTACAGCTTTTTGTGGCAGCATATTCCATGGACCTACCACCCTCTGAGTGAAGTAGTTCCTCCTCATGTCAGTTTTGAAAGAGCAGCCCCTTATTCTAAGACTATGTCCCCTAGTTCTCGTCTCACCCGTCATCGGGAACATCCTCCCCGCATCCACCCGATCCAACCCCTTCACAATCTTATATGTTTCAATAAGATCGCCTCTCATTCTTCTGAACTCCAATGAGTAGAGTCCCAATCTACCCAACCTCTCCTCATATGACCACCCCCTCATCCCCGGGATTAATCGAGTGAACCTTTTTTGCACTGCCTCGAGAGCAAGGATGTCTTTCCTTAAGTAAGGACACCAAAACTGTATGCAGTATTCCAGGTGCGGTCTCACCAATACCTTGTACAACTGAAGCAATACCTCCCTATTTTTATATTCTATCCCCCTAGCAATGAAAGCCAACATTCCATTTGCCTTCTTAATCACTTGCTGCACCTGCATACTAACCTTTTGAGTTTCATGCACCAGGACCCCCAGATCCCTTTGCACTTCAGTACTCTCCAGTTTCTTGCCATTAAGATAATAAATTGCTCTCGGATTTTTCCTGCCAAAGTGCATCACCTCACACTTTCCAGTGTTGTATTCCATCTGCCAAATCTCTGCCCACTTACTTAGCCTGTCTATGTCCCCTTGCAGGTTTTTTATGTCCTCCTCACTCACTACTTTCCCTCCCATCTTTGTATCATCTGCAAATTTTGATATGTTACACTTGGTCCCTTCCTCCAAATCGTTAATATAGATTGTGAAGAGTTGGGGACCCAGCACTGACCCCTGTGGAACACCACTAGTTACTGATTGCCAGTCTGAGAATGAACCATTTATCCCAACTCTTTGCTTTCTGTTAGATAGCCAATCCTCTATCCATGCCAGAATATTACCCCCAATCCCGTGATTTTTTACCTTAAGCAATAATCTTTTGTGTGGCACCTTGTCAAATGCCTTTTGGAAGTCTAAATACACTACGTCCACTGGTTCCCCTTTATCCACTCTATATGTTACTTCCTCAAAGAACTCCAGCAAATTTGTCAAACATGACTTCCCCTTCGTAAAACCATGCTGACTTTGTCCTATTAAATTATGATTATCCAAATGTCCTGTTACTGTTTCCTTAATAATGGACTCCAAAATTTTACCTACCACAGATGTTAGGCTAACCGGTCTATAGTTACCAGCCTTCTGTCTACTGCCCTTTTTAAATAAGGGTGTTACATTAGCAGTTTTCCAGTCTGCCGGGACCTTAGCGGAATCCAGGGAGTTTTGAAAAATTATTACCAATGCATCTACAATCCCTACCGCCACTTCCCTCAAGACTCTAGGATGTAAGCCATCAGGTCCAGGTGATTTATCCGCCTTGAGTCCCATTATTTTACCCACTAATGTTTTTTTCCCCTTATTATTCCTTATCTCCACCCAAACTGTTTCATTATCATGATTTTTTGACCCAATATCATTACTCTGTATTACAGTGATTCCTTCCTTTATTAACATAGCCACCCCACCTCCCCTTCCTTCCTGCCTGTCCTTCCTGATCGTTAAATAACCTGGTATGTTTAATTCCCAGGCATTGTCACCCTGCAGCCATGTTTCTGTAATGGCCACAATATCATAACCATATGTAGTTATTTGTGCCATTAACTCGTCTATTTTGTTACGAATGCTACGTGCATTCAGATAGAGAACTTTCAAATATGCTTTGTGGCACTTAGTTCCTGCTTTTTCACTTTTTACCAGTTTACCTTTTACTCCACACACTCTGTCCCTTCCTGCCACGCTCTGATTTGTGATTCCCCTACTGCTACCTATGTCTATGACCCTCTCTGTTGTCATTTTTATTTTTTGCTCTCTTGAAACCTCCCCCCCACTAATTAGTTTAAAGCCCTCTCCACAGCCCTAGTTATTCGATTCGCCAGGACACTAGTCCCAGCACTGGCCAAGTGAAGTCCGTCCCAACGGAACAGCTCTCTCCTGCCCCAGTACTGGTGCCAGTGTCCCAAGAAGCAAAACCCATTTTTCCCACACCAGTCTTTGAGCCACGCATTCAACTCCCTGATTTTATTTACCCTAGCCAAATTTGCTCGTGGCTCAGGTAGTAATCCAGAGATTATTACCCTCGAGGTTCTGCTTTTTAATTTGGCCCCTAGCTGCTCAAACTCCCTCAGCAGAACCTCTTTCCTTGTCCTATCTATGTCATTGGTACCAACAAGTAATTGAATCTAAACTTTCTGAGCACCTTCCCTCTCCAAGTTTGAGCTCATGGCTCCCTAGTTCTGCCAATCTCAATCATATTGGCCCAGATATTCCGATCGCAGGCTTCCCGCGGGCGGAGGACTGCGATCTGGGAAAATCTGCGCCCTTACCTGAGGGCTCCCGGGACGCACAGGCTTCCGCTCCTGGGCCTCTCCAAACTCCTAGTGCGCAGGGCCCACGTATCCCAGAGGCGCAGGTAGTTCGCAGCGTCCCTGGGATCACGTGAGCCATGGGGAGCCAATCACAGAAGGGAATCTCCCTTCATACACTTGACAGGAAGACCTGTCAAATATATGAATGGAGATCACCCCCAAAACATAGTAAAACTTTAAATAAATTTTTTAAAAAACATCAGATTTTTAAAATGACTTGAAATTACAATAAATTAACTATTTTAAACAAAAATTTAAATTATTGAAAAAAATAATTAAAGTTTTTTACGGGGCTAAAAAAAAACTTACCTTTTTTTAAAGTTTTTTTTTACTTTTTTCAACTCTTATCCTGGTAAAAGCAGGCCTTACGCCTGCTTTTACCAGGCACCAGAATTGTAAGGGTTTTCTGCGGGCGGAGGGTCTCCAAAAAGCAGAACTATCCGCCCGCAGAGGCCCTTCTCCAGGGCAGGCGGAGGATCTGTCAACTGCTTTCTTGACAGATCGGAAATGCCGGTTTCCAGTGCATGCCTGAAACCGGCATTTCCGATGTCCCTACAGGTGAGTACACAGCACGTACCCAACCGTCGGGATCGGAATATCTGGGTCGAGAGAAGAGGTGGTGAGGTAGAGCTGGGTGTCGTCAGTGTACATGTGGAAACTGATGCTGTGTTTTCGGATGATGTCGCCAAGGGGCAGCATGTAAATGAGAAATAGGAGGGTAATATCTTCACCTCATTTTCTATTTTAGCTCTCCTAACCAGTTTCTTAACATCTTTTTGCTAATTTTTATATTCATCGCTACCATGTTATGCATCCTTTAACAACAATCTCTTTTTTGGACTTATCCCCTGCATTACTTCTGAAAGGAAAGTCAGAGGGTGAGGAACAGGAGCAGGCTATTCAGCCCCTTGAGCTGATCTGTACCTCAACTCCATTTACCCTCCTTAACTCCATAACCCTCGATACCCTTACCTAACTAGTACTCTCTCACAAGTGCTTCCACAGAAGTACTGGCAGAGGCCTGAATGTAGGTTACCTGTCTGCTCTCTCACCTGTGTAAGTGTGGAGTCTAAGAAGCCTATCGAAGAAGAAGGTAGAACATAAGAATAAACAGGAGGAAAGCATTAAAAGTTATTTAAAATGTTAAACCCAGTAAGTAAAGAACCAGTGGAAATAACAGTGGCTTTACCACAGTGTTTCAAACATACGGAAACTGTGCCAAAGGACTGGAAGGCTCCCAATGTGATGTTCTAGAGAGAGAAAAGGATAAACCCAGTAACTACGTACACATCAGTCGAACAACAGTAACAGGTAACCTTCGAGAGGCTATAATATGATAATTAGCTTTTTAAGCAAATATTATTTTTACGTACAGCCAGCACAAAATTATAAACAGCAATTCATGTCTTACAAATGTAATAGAGTTCTTTGAAGAAATAACAGGGGGTGCGATGATAAAGGAAATGTTGTGTATAGGACTTTGAAAAGCTCAGAGGATGTGAGATAAGATGCACACTATCAAAGGGCATGTGGCAGCATGGATAGGAATCTGGTTACAGGATAGATAAAAGTGTAGTGGTTAATGAATGATTTTTGGACTGGAGTGATATGGTGTCCCACGAGGTCAGTGTTGGGACCATTGCTTTTCTCAGTGTATATAGGGGAAAATTATTTCACTATTGGTGAGTCAACAACAACAACAACTTAGATTCACATACCACCTTTAATGTAGAAAAGCATCCCAAGGCGCTTCACAGAGGTGTAATCAGACAAGAATGGATGCCAAGGCAAAAAGAGATATTAGAAGTGGTGTCTTTGTCAAAGAGGTGGGTTTTACAGCGGTCTTTAAAGGAGCAGACATAGGTGGAAACGAGGAGGGGCTTAGGGAGGGTATCTAAAAAAAAGTATTATTAGTTTATGGGATGTGGGCGTCGCTGGCAAGGCCAGAATTTATTGCTCATCCCTAATTGCCCTTGAGAAGGTGGTGGTGAGCCGCCTTCTTGAGTCGCTGCAGTCCGTGTGGTGAAGGTACTCCTGCAGTGCTGTTAGGTAGGGAGTTCCAGGATTTTGACCCAGCGACGATGAAAGAGTGGCGATATACTTTTAAGTCAGGATGGTGTGTGACTTGGAGGGGAACTTGTCCTTCTAGGTGGAAGAGGTCGCGGGTTTGGGAGGTGCTGCCGAAGAAGCCTTGGCAAGTTGCTGCAGTGCATCTTGTAGATGGTACACACTGCAGCCACGGTACGCCGGTGGTGGAGGGAGTGAATGTTTAAGGTGGTGGATGGGGGGCCAATCAAGCGGGCTGCTTTGTCCTGGATGGTGTTGAGCTTCTCGAGTGTTGTTGGAGCTGCACTCATCCAGGCAAGTGGAGAGTATTCCATCACACTCCTTACTTGTGCCTTGTAGATGGTGGAAAGGCTTTGGGGAGTCAGGAGGTGAGACACTCGCCGCAGAATACCCAGCCTCTGACCTGCTCTTGCAGCCACAGTATTTATGTGGCTGGTCCAGTTAAGTTTCTGGTTAATGGTGACCCCCCAGGATGTTGATGGTGGGGGATTCGGCGATGGTAATGCCGTTGAATGTCAAGGGGCAGTGGTTAGACTCTCGCTTGTTGGAGATAGTCATTGCCTGGCACTTCTGTGGTGCGAATGTTACCTGCCACTTATAACCCCAAGCCTGAACGTCGTCCAGGTCTTGTTGCATGCGGGCGTGGACTGCTTCATTATCTGAGGAGTTGTGAATGGCGCTGAATACTGTGCAGTCATCAGCGAACATCCCCAATTCTGACCTTATGATGGAGGGAAGGTAATTGAAGCAGCAGCTGAAGATGGTTGGGCCTAGGACACTGTCCTGAGGAACTCCTGCAGCGATGTCCTGGGGCTGTGATGATTGACCTTCAACCACCACAACCATCTTCCTTTGTGCTAGGTATGATTCCATCCAGTGGAGAGTTTTCCCCACGATTCCCATTGACTTCAGTTTTACTAGGGCTCCTTGATGCCACACTCGGTCAAATGCTGCCTTGATGTCAAGGGCAGTCACTCTCACCTCACCTCTGGAATTCAGCTCCTTTGTCCATGTTTGGACCAAGGCTGTAATGAGGTCGGGAGCCGAGTGGTCTTGGCAGAACCCAAACTGAGCATCAGTGAGCAGGTTATTGGTGAGTAAGTGCTGCTTGATAGCACTGTCGACGACACCTTCCATCACTTTGCTGATGATTGAGTGTAGACTGATGGGGCAGTAATTGGCTGGATTGGATTTGTCCTGCTTTTTGTGGACAGGACATACCTGGGCAGTTTTCCACATTGTCGGATAGATGCCAGTGTTGTAGCTGTACTGGAACAGCTTGGCTAGAGGCGCGGCTAGTTCTGGAGCACAAGTCTTCAGCACGTTAGCCGGGATGCTGTCGGGGCCCATAGACTTTGCTGTATCCAGTGCGCTCAGCCGTTTCTTGATATCACGTGGAGTGAATTGAATTGGCTGAAGACTGGCTTCCATGATGGTGGGGACCTCAGGAGTAGGCCGATATGGATCATCCACTCGGCACTTCAGGCTGAAGATGGTTGTAAACGCTTCAGCTTGTCTTTTGCACTCACGTGCTGGCCTCCACCATCATTGAGGATGGGGATATTCATGAAGCCCCCTCCTCCTGTTAGTTGTTCAATGGTCCATCACCATTCACGACTGGATGTGGCAGGACTGCAGAGCTTTGATCTGATCCGTTGATTGTGGGATCGCTTAGCCCTGTCTATAGCATGCTGCTTCTGCTTTTTAGCATGCATATAGTCCTGTGTTGCAGCTTCCCCAGGTTGGCACCGCATTTTTAGGTATGCCTGGTGCTGCTACTGGCATGCTCTTCTACACTCCTTATTGAACCAGGGTTGGTCCCCTGGTTTGATGGTAATGGTAGAGTGAGGGATATGCCGGGCCATGAGGTTACAGATTGTGGTGGAATACAATTCTGCTGCTGCTGATGGCCCACAGCGCCTCATGGATGCCCAGTTTTGAGCTGCTAGATCTATTCTGAATCTATTCCATTTAGCACGGTGGGAGTGCCAGATAACACGATGGAGGGTGTCCTCAGTGTGAAGACGGGATTTCGTCTCCACAATGACAGTGCGGTGGTCACTGCTACCAATACTGTCATGGACAGATGCATCTGCGACAGGTAGATTGGTGAGGACAAGGTCAAGTAGGTTTTTCCCTTCTGTTAGTTCTCTCACCACCTGTCGCAGGCCCAGACTGGCAGTTATGTCCTTCAGGACTCGGCCAGCTTGGTCAGTAGTGGTGCTACCGAGCCACTCTTGGTGATGGACATTGAAATCCCCCACCCAGAGTACATTCTGTGCCCTTGCTACTCTCAGGGCTTCTTCCAAGTGGTGTTCAACATGGAGGAGTACTGATTCATCAGCTGAGGGAGGGCGGTAGGTGGTAATCAGCAAGAGGTTTCCTTGCCTATGCTTGACCTGAAGCCATGAGACGTCATGGGGTCCGGAGTCAATGTTGAGGACTCCCAGGGCCACTCCTTCCCCACTGTATACCACTGTGCCGCCACCCCTGGTGGGTGTGTCCTGCCGGTGGGACAGGGCATACCCAGGGATGGTGATGGAGGAGTTTGGGACATTGGCTGAAAGGTATGATTCTGTGAGTATGACTATATCAGGCTGTTGCCTGACTTGTCTGTGGGACAGCTCTCCCAATTTTGGCACAAGTCCCCAGATGTTGGTGAGGGTCGACTGGACTGGGTGTGCCGTTGTCGTGTCCGAAGCCAGTGCCGAGGTCGATGCCGGGTGGTCCGTCCGGTTTCATTCTTATTATTGTGTTTCGTAGCAGTTTGTTACAACTGAGTGACTTGCTCGGCCATTTCAGAGGGCAGTTAAGAATCAACCACATTGCTGTGGGTCTGGAGTCACATATCGGTCAGACCAGGTAAGGGCGGCAGATTTCATTCCCTAAAAGACATTAGTGAACCAAGATGGGTTTTTACGACAATCCGATAGTTTCATGGTTACCATTACTGATACTAGCTTTTTATTCCAGATTTATTAAATACATTTTAATTTTAAATTTAAATTAAATTTAAATTCCCCACTGCCGTGGTGGGATTTGAACTCACGTCTTGGGATCATTCGTCCAGGCCTCTGGATTACTAGCCCAGTGACATTACTACTATGCTACCGTTCCCATGTTGGCAATTGGGAGCCAATTTTGGTCAGCAAGGATGCGTGTGCAGGACTTGGTACGGACTTGCGTCAGGAGCTGGGGGCATACATTTAAGATCATAACAAAAGTGATTGCTTCAAAATAATTCATTGGCTATGAAGCTGTTTGGGACATCCTGAGGACATGAAAGACACTATATAAATGCAAGTATTTTCTTTTTCTTTCATCACCAAAATAACAAAGTGAGAGGTTAGGAGGTTTTCTTTTAATCATGCAGAGTTTTGGGATAATGGAATCCCCTACCATAAACAGTGGTGGAAGCTGGATCAGCTTTTAAGAGGGAAGGAAATGTTAGATGAAGAAAACTTTTAAAGGTTTCTAGGGAAAGGGCAAGGTCATGGGATTAAGTGGATAGCTCTTTCAGAAAGCTGGCCCAGACGCGATGGGCCGAATGACCACTTTCTGTCCTGTAAAATCTCAAGATTCTACTGTGAGACCAAAAAAGTTCTTAAACAATCTGAAGGACTGAAACCTACTACAGATAAACATGCACTTCTGACCTCATACATGTCTGTGCAGTCTTTAATTTTTCAGATTTTTTTCCCCCACAATTGGCCTGGGTTTTTATCACCTCTCCCAGGAGTTCCCATGGCTTTTGGATGGGGAGTGTATATATTGTGATGAACAAGACATCACAGTTGTGTGGGACAGGCTAGATAGACCAGTGGGTCAATTTCCTGTCCGTCACTGTCCACACGTTCGTGTGGGACCCGTCAGCCTCCTAGCTTCACCAAATCAGGTTGGTTGTAACTGATGCCAGTTACTGCTTTTTGATTACACTGGAGTGTTGTTGAATTTGACAGTTTGTTACTTACACCCAATATCCTGACATCCTAGTACTGTAGGAATTAGTTTCCATAACCCTATAGTTTGCACTCCGATCTCTGTTGTCCCTAGTGCTTATCTGATCTGTGTAGTTTTATATAGGGTTAACAGATGCCCAGGAATAAGGTACAGGCTGGAATCTAATCAAAGGATTTAGATGCTTCCATACAGTATAATGGATACCCAAGAATGAGTTACAGGGTGAAATTTAAAAGTAGGGATTCAACTAATTTATATTTAGAACAACAATAACCAGGAATGAGCTATAGGCTGGAATCTAATTGAGGAGTTCTGATGGTATCAGTGCAACTAACTATCTGAATGACAACATGAGATTACACTCATTTCTAGAGTTTAGAGCTAATGCAGGCATTTAATGTTCTCATCACCAGTGTGAGCTTGTTCATCACCAGAACAATTATAACATGGCCAGTGACTAACAGGAGGGGAACAACCATAATTTTCACAAAAAGGGATGCAAACTCCATTAAACTACCTAGGTATTAGCATGGCAAATCAAGGATCAGCAACACGTGTGCACCTGTATCAGTCCCACTGTGAGCCTGCATCAGAGCATCACACCTGAGCCAAGGCATGGCATCCTTGGCATCCTGCACCAGCCCAGCCCCCACCACTACCTGCAGCAGCTGACCAAACCATGTGCCAATCCCCACTGCAACCTGCATCACCTCCCCCCCCCGCAACTGAACTCCCATCAGCCCTATCCCATCAGCCCTATCCCATCAGCTCTCGCCAAGCTGTGCTGCCACCTGCTTTAACCATGGATTTGTCTCCTGTGATTGACAACATTTAGGTGGACATATAGATCCCATGGCACTATCTGAAGAACTGGGGAGTTCTCCCTGGTGTCCTGGTCAACATTTATCCCTCAACCAACAACATCAAAAACAGATTAACTGGTCATTATTTCATTGCTGTTTCTGGGACCTTGCTGTGCGCAAATTGGCTGCCGTGTTTCCTACATTACAACAGTGCTTAAACCTCAAAAAGTACTTAATGGGCTGTGAAGGGCTTTGGGACGTCCTCAGATGCTAAATAAAATGCTCATTAGGATTAAATGCTGTTGTATTTTTCCACATACAGAACTCAATATTCACTTGAAACTACAAAATATAAGCACAGCTTTCCTTGCACACAGCTTTACTGACTACACAGTCTCACCTTCCTACTAGAAATTGTTATTTTTTTTTTTAAAAAGTCAGCCTGGTGTGATGGGTCTTGCAGTTTAATAAGTTATGTTACCCGAACCATTCCTGCATCAATCTTGTCTGGTAAACACAAAAACAGTGGCTGTGTGATGCGTGACCTCTGAACCTAGCCCTGACAGAACAGAGTTACAGCCAGGAAAGTCTCATTAATCTTGGAGCTCACATGTAAAGATTACGACAGCGTCCATCAAAGGAGCAGGCGAGAAGATGAAAGCCGAGAACAGAGGATCGCAGAGGTGCAATTTCCAATTCGTAATGATGTGTGGATAACATGACAAGTGCCAGGTAGTTAAGACTCCAAACTCCCTCCCTCAATGAAAGCAGCAGACAACAAGATAAACATGATTCAGATAAAGGTGGAATGTGAAAAACATCGGGAACATCAGGGAGCAAATAATCATTTTGGAATTTTAAAAGGGTTCCTCTTTAAAAAGGGACTGCATGGCCTGAGTCTCTGTTCAATGTGTAATTTTAACATCTTGTGTCGCCAGAGGGGTACAAATTAGTGCTAACAATCCACCGCACAGTAAAGAAAGAAATATAGCGCCTTTCACGATATTAGGACGTTCCAAAGCGCTATACTGCCAATGAAGTACTTTTGAGGTATAGTCATTGTTGCAATGCAAGAAATGCAGCAGCCAATTTGCACACAGCAAGGTCCCACAAACAACAATGTGATAATGACCAGATTTCTTTAGTTGTGGGTTGAGGGATAAATATTGGCCAGACACAGAGAACTCCCCTGCTCTTTGAAAAAATGCCATGGGAACTTTTACATCCACCTGAGGGGGCAGACAGGGCCTCGGTTTAACGTCTCATCTGAAAGATGGCACCCCTGACAGTGCAGCACTCCCTCAGTACTGCACTGAAGAGTCAACCTAGATTTTGTGCTCAAGTCTCTGGAGTGGGACTTGAACCCACAACCTTGTGACTCAAGAGGCTAGAGTGCTACTACTGAGCTAAACTGACTCACAGGTAGGATGTAATCTTAATCATCATGGGGAGGCAGTAAGCAGGCAATTGGTCGCAGTACAGCAGGAGGGTAATTCTCACACACCTCTCAGTAACTGGGTGCTGAGCAGCTTTCACAGTGCTGGAAATACTGGAAGAAAAGGAGGTGCATCACCAGCGGGCTGTACTGATCTTTCAGTATCAGACTGGTTCTCAAGTGTGGCATTGAAATTATTACCGAGATCTTCACTGGACCTTTTGAGAGCATTCCTGCTCTTCGATTGTCGCCAGGCTGTGGGTAGCTATTTCACCTACATTTCACAGACACTGGACTATCCCAACTCCCCACCCTTTCACACACACTGTACCCAATCCAACTCCGCACCCATTCACAGATTTACAGTATCCCATCCCACTCCCCACCCTTTCGCAAAGACACTGTACCCCATCCAACCAGATATTGCCTCTCCCTCTGTAAAAGGGATCCTGATGGTGAGGCTCAATCTGTGAAAGTTCCCCTCCACGTCACACACCATCCTGACTTGGAAATATATCGCCATTCCTTCATTGTCGCTGGGTCAAAGTCCTGGAACTCCCTCCCTAACAGCACTGTGGGAGTACCTTCACCACACGGACTGCAGCGGTTCAAGAAGACGGCTCACCACCACCTTCTCGAGGGCAATTAGGGATGGGCAATAAATGCTGGCCTTGCCAGCGACGCCCACATCCTGTGAATTAATTTTTAAGGGATCCTGATGGTGAGACTCGTTCTGTGAAAGGGATCCTGGTGGTGAGACTCGTTCTGTGAAAGGGATCCTGGTGGTGAGACTTGTTCTGTGAAAGGGATCCTGGTGGTGAGACTTGTTCTGTGAAAGGGATCCTGACGATGAGACTCGTTCTGTGAAAGGGATCCTGGTGGTGAGACTTGTTCTGTGAAAGGGATCCTGGTGGTGAGACTTGTTCTGTGAAAGGGATCCTGGTGGTGAGACTCGTTCTGTGAAAGGGATCCTGGTGGTGAGACTCGTTCTGTGAAAGGGATCCTGGTGGTGAGACTCGTTCTGTGAAAGGGATCCTGATGGTGAGACTCGTTCTGTAAAGGGATCCTGGTGGTGAGACTTGTTCTGTGAAAGGGATCCTGGTGGTGAGACTCGTTCTGTGAAAGGGATCCTGGTGGTGAGACTCGTTCTGTGAAAGGGATCCTGGTGGTGAGACTTGTTCTGTGAAAGGGATCCTGGTGGTGAGACTCGTTCTGTGAAAGGGATCCTGGTGGTGAGACTTGTTCTGTGAAAGGGATCCTGACGATGAGACTCGTTCTGTGAAAGGGATCCTGGTGGTGAGACTCGTTCTGTGAAAGGGATCCTGACGATGAGACTCGTTCTGTGAAAGGGATCCTGGTGGTGAGACTTGTTCTGTGAAAGGGATCCTCACGGTGAGACTCGTTCTGTGAAAGGGATCCTCACGGTGAGACTCGTTCTGTAAAGGGATCCTGATGGTGAGACTCGTCCTGTGAAAGGGATGCTGGTGGTGAGGGTCCTTCTGAGGCCCAATTTACACAGGAGAGAAATGTAACTATTAGGGATGCTATTGTTTCTGAGCCAAGACCATTTATTTTGTTCCTGTATGTTACTGTAAGAATTAACTGACCCCCCCTCCCACCCCATCAGCAGGAGTTTAAATTTCCATATTTTCTGCTTCAGAGGTCATACAACTGCTGAGCAAACAACAGCGGAGAGGCTCTGGCAAGAGCAAATTATCACCGAGATATTCCAAGGTCACCAGTCATGTGACAAAAAGTAATTAGGGTTTGCAAGGTGCATCAATGCTGTCAAGCCTTGTATTGATTTGAATAAGTCATACTTATTGGTAAAGACGGTTTGGGATGACCTTTAACCCTGCTGATAGTGAACATCCCTTTCAGTGTTGACTTTTCAGTGTTCATTTTCATCACAGAACCACAGCAAACGCTTGGAATGTTAGACAGTGAAATTAGAACAGTGCAGAGAATCTCAGAATGTTTGTTAAAGATGTGTGTCCTGGCCGGGATTGAGCGAGTTGGCATCATATCACCATGTTAGCAAACAGAATGATGCACTGATGGTACAATGATATTACCAGTTCCTGCTGCTCCTGCATGAGGATATTTATGGAAAGTTTATTCAGAAATGTAAATGTTCACATCACAAGGGTTTGTGCTGCAGCACTAACTGTACATATTGTACTGCCAACTCTCCCAGAGTCATTAAATCCCCAGAATTGGAGATTTTGGAACAAACTAGGACTGAATCTTGTTGATAACTCCATAATAGTGCCTTTAACATAGTAAAATGTCCCAAGGCGCTACACAGGAGCGTAATCAAACAAAATTTGACGCACAGCCACATAAGGAGATATTAGGATAGGTGACCAAAAGCTTGGTTAAAGAGGTAGGTTTTAAGGAGCGTCTTAAAGGAGGAAAGAGAGGTAGAGAGGCGGAGAGGTTTAGGGAAGGAATTCCAGAGCTGAGGGCCTCGTCAGCTGAAGGCACGTCCGCAAAGGGTGGAGCGATAAAAATCATGGATGTGCAAAATGCCAGAATTGGAGGAGCGCAGAGTTCAGGGAGAGTCGTAGAGCTGGAGGAGATTACAGAGATAGGGAGGGGCAAGGCATTGGAAGGATTTGAAAACAAGGATGAGAATGTTAAAATCGAGGCATTCCTGGACATGGAGTAGTTGAGGCGAATAGCATAAATTTGAAAGAAAGCTAGATAAGGAATAGAAGGATATGCTGATAGAGTTAGATGGAAGTAGAGTAGGAGGAAGTTTGTGTGGAGCATAAACACCAGCATAGATCAGTTGGACCAAATGGCCTGTTTCTGCGCTGTAAATTCGATATAACTGCTGACTGTTACATAGTAGAACAACACAGTGCCACTGGAGAACAGCAGGTACAGGCATAGTATGCCTGAAGACAGGGCCATGTTACTTCTTTAACCAGTCAATTGATTGATTAACTGAAAGTCAGTTAGGTTATGATGTTGAGCCAGTGCACCAAAACATCCCGTTGAAAGTCAATGTCATAGCAGACTTCTTTCACGAGCAGAGTACAAACAAAAAGCATTATAGGGCCATACCACGGCACTGTAACTTTGCACTGTGCCTGACCCTGATCACTTCAGCCATCCTGAAGCTCGTGTTTCATCATGTTTAGGGGTCCAAGTACAGAAATCACTAAAAGCTAGTGGACAAATACAAAACAATAATTTAAAAGGCTCATATCGAATGTTGGCCTTTATCTCAAAGGGTCTGGAATACAAAGGGGTTGAAGTGATGTTATATAAAGCTCTGGTGAGACCCTATCTGGAGCACTGTGTCCAGTTCTGGGCACCGCACCTCAGAGGATATATTGGCCTCGGAGTGGGAGCAGCGCAGATTCACCAGATAGACACCAGGGCTAAAAGGGTTAAATAATGAGGACAGGTTGTTGAGATTAGGCTTGTATTCCCTTGAATATAGACGATTAAGGGGTGATTTAATTGTGGTCTAATTGATGATTAAAGGAGTAGATAGGGTAGATAGAGAAAAACGATTTCCTGTGGTGGGATAGCCAAACCAAGGGGGCATAACCTTAAAATTAAGAGGTCGGCCATTCAGGGGTGATGTGAGGAAGAACCTCCTCACATAAAGGGTAGTGGAAATCTGGTACTCTCTCCCTTGCTAAACTGTTGATGCTGGGGGTCAATTGAAAATTTCAAAGCAGAGATCGATAGATTTTTGTTGGGCAAGGATATTAAGGGTTACAGAACCAAGGCGGGTAATATACAGATCAGCTATGATCTAATTGAATGGCGGAATAAGCTCGAGGGGCTGAATGGCCTACTCATGTACCCATTATCATGAACCCAATACCCATGATAACCAGAATCTATATTTTCTCTTCACAGTATCATTGCCACTGAAATGCATTTCTGATTCTGACACTTCTTGACTATGTCAAGTAGAAGGGATGACACCGAATGGATGGGATGACTTACAGCATATGTGTAGCATAGAAGAACTGTTTGGTATACTTGGCAGCTTGCTTCAAGTACTGAGATGAGACGAAAATACAAGAATGCTGAATAAAAACACCATTCCATTCCAAGTTCTTATTTTTTGAACTCTCATCCCAACTACATAATCCCCAGATTATAATAGATGAGAAGCAAGGTTGATTTTTAATTGAGAAAGAGTTGTAACACTTCCTCTCACTCAAAAGGTCCAATAAATCATTCTGCTCGTCAATAGCCCCTCTGTCCCTCACACTGTCCCACATGGTATCTCCTACTGCAGCCCCTCTGTCCCTCACACTGTCCGCACAGTATCTCAGACTGCAGCCCCTCTGTCCCTCACACTGTCCACACAGTATCTCAGACTGCAGCCCCTCTGTCCCTCACACTGTCCACACAGTATCTCAGACTGCAGCCCCTCTGTCCCTCACACTGTCCACACAGTATCTCAGACTGCAGCCCCACTGTCCCACACGGTATCTCCTACTGCAGCCCCTCTGTCCCTCACACTGTCCTCACAGTATCTCCTACTGCAGCCCCTCTGTCTCTCACACTGTCCCACACAGTATCTCCTACTGCACCCCTTCTGTCCCTCACACTGTCCCACACAGTATCTCCTACTGCAGCCCCTCTGTCCCACACGGTATCTCCTACTGCAGCCCCTCTGTCCCTCACACTGTCCCACACAGTATCTCCTACTGCAGCCCCTCTGTCTCTCACACTGTCCTCACAGTATCTCCCACTGCAGCCCCTCTGTCCCTCACACTGTCCCACACAGTATCTCAGACTGCAGCCCCTCTGTCCCTCACACTGTCCCACACAGTATCTCCTACTGCAGCCCCTCTGTCTCTCACACTGTCCGCACAGTATCTCAGACTGCAGCCCCTCTGTCCCTCACACTGTCCCACACAGTATCTCAGACTGCAGCCCCTCTGTCTCTCACACTGTCCGCACAGTATCTCAGACTGCAGCCCCTCTGTCCCTCACACTGTCCCACACAGTATCTCAGACTGCAGCCCCTCTGTCCCTCACACTGTCCCACACAGTATCTCCTACTGCAGCCCCTCTGTCTCTCACACTGTCCACACAGTATCTCAGACTGCAGCCCCTCTGTCTCTCACACTGCACCACACGGTATCTCAGACTGCAGCCCCTCTGTCTCTCACACTGTCCACACAGTATCTCAGACTGCAGCCCCTCTGTCTCTCACACTGCACCACACGGTATCTCCTACTGCAGCCCCTCTGTCCCTCACACTGTCCCACACGGTGACTCCCACTGCAGCCCCTCTGTCCCTCACACTGTCCACACAGTATCTCAGACTGCAGCCCCTCTGTCTCTCACACTGCACCACACGGTATCTCCTACTGCAGCCCCTCTGTCCCTCACACTGTCCCACACGGTGACTCCCACTGCAGCCCCTCTGTCCCTCACACTGTCCCACACAGTATCTCAGACTGCAGCCCCTCTGTCTCTCACACTGCCCCACACGGTATCTCCTACTGCAGCCCCTCTGTCCCTCACACTGTCCCGCACGGTGACTCCCACTGCAGACCCTCTGTCCCTCACACTGTCCTCACAGTATCTCAGACTGCAGCCCCTCTGTCCCTCACACTGTCCCACACGGTATCTCCTACTGCAGCCCCTCTGTCCCTCACACTGTCCACACAGTATCTCAGACTGCAGCCCCTCTGTCCCTCACACTGTCCCACACGGTATCTCCTACTGCAGCCCCTCTGTCCCTCACACTGTCCCGCACGGTGACTCCCACTGTGGCAGAATGATAATGACACTAATAAAATTTTTACCAAGTTTACTTTATTTGCTACCCTGAATTTTAAGCCATAGTGCTCAACTCCTGTGCCCAACAGAAGAACGTTGATCTATCCAAACCCTTAAATACCCGTGTCTACCATCACCTCCCCCGCCACCCCCACTCCACCTTATCCTCCCAAGTGTAAAGTCCCAGGGTAGACAATTCTTCCTTATAACTCAGCCCTATAAGTTCAGCCTTGTAACCTCCTCTGGAGTCCTCCAGGAATTCTACACCTTTCCTTTAATATGGCGACCAAAACCGAGCACAGAACTCTAGATACGGGCTCACACAGACCAGATACAACTTCAACATCACCTCCATGGATTTATAAAAGTGAGAAGTCGCACAACACCAGGTTATAGTCTAACAGTTTTATTTGAAATCACAAGCTTTCGGAGCGCTGCTCCTTCGTCACCTGACGAAGGGGCAACAGCTCCGAAAGCTTGTGATTTCAAATAAAACTGTTGGACTATAACCTGGTGTTGTGCGACTTCTCACTTTTGTCCACCCCAGTCCAACACCGGCATCTCCGCATCATGGCATATATTTATAAGTCACACCCCCAGCTCTACACCCAAGTATTTTAATCTGCTTTCTTCACTGCCTGAAAACACGGATTCAATGGTCTTAATGACCATTCCAACAAAACCCACAGATTTCCTTCCTGCTCTATTATCCCAAACAGGCTGCCCTTTAATGTACAATCCACATTCTCGCTTCTACCTAACCTCATGACTTTACACTTCTCTGTGTGGAGCTCCATCTACCACGCCCGTGCTCATTGACCCAGTCTGTCCACGGCCCTTCGGATTATCTCAAGTTGGTTAGCACCATTGGCCAAAGCAGCCAATTTGGTATCAGCTGCAAACTTAGTCACCTCGGATCATTTATAAAAATTATAAACAGCGGCCCCAATATCAACCCCTGTGGGAGTCCAATGGCCATCAGTTTCTAAAAATAACAACAGAAAACGCTGGAAAAACTCAGCAGGCCAGGCAGCATCCGTGGAGAGAGAAACAGAGTTAACGTTTCAGGTCGAAGACCTTTCGTCAGAACTGGAAAAAACCAGGAAATGAAATAGATTTAAAGCAAGTATAAAGCTGGGAAAAGGGGGAGGGGATGAAAGAACAAAAGGAGAGATTAAGAGACATTGAGAGACATTAAGAGATGATCAAGGCAAGAGGTGGTGTCAATGTGACAGGTTGAGGCTAAAAGAAGTGTGAAATGCACTGGCAGAATGAAGGACAGCTGCCAGCTTCTGGGAGGGAAAAAAAAGGGGGGGGCCAAACAAAAGGGTGGATGAAAAACTAAAATATAAATGTGATAGAGGCTGAGGTTATGATCTAAAATTGTTGAACTCGATATTGAGTCCAGAGGGCTGTAGGGTGCCTAAACGAAAGATGAGGTGCTGTTCCTCGAGCTTACGCTGCGCTTCCGTGGAACAGTGTAATAGGCCGAGGACGGTGAGGTCAAAGTGGGAGTGGAGCGGTGAATTAAAGTGACAGGCCACCGGGAGCTCGGGGTCCCCCTTACGAACTGAACGGAGGTGTTCTGCAAAGCGGTCACCCAATCTGCGTTTGGTCTCCCCAATGTAGAGGAGACCACATCGTGAGCAGCCATCAGTTTCTACTCTGACACCTCCCCATTTACCATTGCCCTTTGCTCTCCAACTTTCAGCCATACATCAATCAACCTTGCCACCTGTCCCATGGATACTGTAACTACTCAGACTGAAGGGAACTGTGTGGCTATTAGTGGATTCACATTGTATACTTTATATGATTAAGGAGGATTACTGTTGTAAAGGAAGACCATTTGAAACAAATATTGTGAACTCACAAGAGGGTTCTGTAAAATGCACCCAAGATCATAGAAGCATAGAATGATACAGCACAGGAGGCCATTCGGCCCATCGTGCCTGTGCCGGCTCTTTGAAAAAGAGCTATGCAATTAGTCCCACTTCCCTGCTCTTTCCCCCTAGCCCTGCAAATTTTCCGCTTCAAGTATTTATCCAAATCCCTTTTGAAAGTTATTATTGAATCTGCTTCCACCGCCCTTTCAGGCAGCGCATTCCAGATCATAACAACTCGCTGTGTAAAAAAAATTCTCCTCATCTCGCCTCTGGTTCTTTTTGCCAATCACCTTAAATCTGAGTCCTCTGGTTACTGACCCTCCTGCCACTGGAAATAGTTTTACCTTATTTGCTCTATCAAAACCTTTCATGATTATGAATTGGCCACAATACTCCAGCTGGGGCCTAAAAAGATTAAGCATAACTTCCTTGTTTTTGTACTCTCTACCTCTATTTATAAAGCCAAAGATCCCGTATGCTTTCTGAACAGCCTTCTCAACTTGTCCTGCCAGCTTCAAAGATTTGTGTCCATACACCCCCAGGTCTCTCTGTTCCTACACCCGCTTTAAAATTGTACCATTTAGTTTATATTGCCTCTCCTCATTCTTCCTATCAAAATGCACCACTTCTTGGCATTAAATTTCATCTGCCATGTGCCTGCCCATTTCACCAGTCTGTCTATGTCCTCCTGAAGTCTGCTACTATCCTCCTCATTGTTTACTACATTTCTGAGTTTCGTGTCATCGGCAAACTTTGAAATTATACACGGTTTCATTTATATCCAAAGATTGCATGGAATCCTATACAGCAGTAAACAATTGCAACTGTATAAGCTTCTACACTGATGCCAATGTATTTTATGTTAAATATTTACATCCGTCAGAACGTGCCCTCAGTGTCATTCCTTTGAACTAATGCTGTGCATTAAAAATGTAGATCCCGTCAGTCTTTTTTTAAGGGGGTTACTGTGCTGGTGAAATGTGTTTGCCAAACTACTTTATCGAGGGAGAAGAATTTGAAGAGCGGAGTGATTTGTGTCACTGTGACACTAAGTGTAATGACACAATGATACAAGTCATGTCATCGCATCATGTGACTACAAGAAAAGGTTTTACAAACACTTTTTGTCAGTAAGATGGGGCCCTTTCAACTTTGAGCTCTTAAACCGCACTTAGAAATTCAATGGCAGCCCTGACTTAACACTCAGGAGTTGAGCACGAGTGCACTCACCTCACAGTTAAACAGCACCATGTCTTTAGGGCTCCCGTCACTTTAAAACCTGTCTGCTTCTGCCATCCATCTCCAGAGCAAACGTTAGTCCACTTGAGTTAGACTCTGCATGCTCTCTCCACGATAACAAAGTGCAACAGCGCGTTACTGACTTCAAAGTGGGATTAAAATTACTTACACAATGGGACACTCCAACCTAATTAAAATGCAATTTTGAACCTCGCAACTTCTTAAAATGCAAGTCCAATCTCGCAGAAATGAAGTGGCTAGCGGTGGTTAATTGAGTTCAGCACCTGAGGGTTTATCGGTTGCTATTGCCACTGGACCTGAATTAGTTTTCACTCTCTGAAGGCCATGTTAAGGACGCATATGGAACAAAAACAAGGTTATCCGTTCCCTTTCATCTACAACATGGCCCATTACAACAGCCAAGGCTGAGAATATTGCTCTGATTACTTCTCAGCCCCTTCGGGCCTCAGTCATTTAATAAATCAGTAAGACTCTGCTCAGAGTCCCTGAGGTTGCCAGCTTACGGGCAATTCAAAACTGCAAATGAACACAAAATCCCCAGTATCCCTTTGAATGTTCCAGAAGCATTTCGAGATGAATGTTACAAACCATAATGATTATTAAAAAGGTGCAATCAGAAGTCTAGTGAAGTTCAGGGTACAGTTCGATTGCATGCTACTCAGTATAACGCCACTCGAGCTGTGTGCTGACAAATGCTCAGGCATGGCCTAACCTGCAGGCATGGCCTAATTCATAGCAACCATAACCTGCGAGAGTGCAAGTTTGTAAAAGTTGATGGGTGTGAAATGGCAAGGAACGATCGCTGCGCCGGAACAGCTAGGCCCAAGCCCCGACTGAAATTTGACCGGTGAAGCAGACATCAATTCCGGGCTTGCTGCATCGCTGGGAGTGGCCCTCAGGTAGGTCCTGAGAGGAAGCATCAGGCGGGGGCCAGCAATGGTCTACAGGACAGCAGGTAAGTATTTTTTTCACAAAACTTAAGCCATTTTGGTGGCGTCCTCCAGTGGTCCCTTTAGGGACTGTTGGTTCAGCCCCATGTAGACCTGCGGCGGCTCAGCACCGGCTCTGCTCAGTGCAGTCCACTTTCGGGAAGGAGTCCTAAGGCAGGAGTTGGGCCCCCTAATTGCATATGCAACATGTCTAACACCTGTTTCAGGCGTGGGTCTGGATTGCCTTTACCAATATGGCAGGCACTGCACTAATGTGCGCATGCACATGCCAGCTGCCATTTTAGATGCTCAGTTGCCCGTTTTACATCAACGAATTCCTGGCCAAAGTGGCCATCAACTGGTCCAGGCAGCGGGCGGTCGTTCGGCCCGACTCCCTGCCTCTCTTCCGCAGCCATGTTCGCGCCCGGGTGGCCCTGGAGATGGAGCACGCGGTGTCCGCCGGCACGCTCGAGGCCATCCGCGACCGGTGGGCACCGCAGGGACCGGAGTGCATCATCACCCCCCGGCAACCAAATTTTAATTTAATTTGTTAAGTTTCATTTAATGTATTTTTGTTAAGTTACAGTTTATTTGTTTATGGCTTGCTCAAAGGAGTACACCAACGAATTTCTCGGCCGATATGTCTTCACTGCTGCTCCATTCATTTCAGTTGCATCCCAGCTCTCCCCCACCCCCACAAAGGTGGTGACTCCGCTGAGATTTGTTTCCACTGACACCAACAGTGTTCTGATACCTGCTCCAAGTGCACATTGTTCATGTGTACACTCAGTGATACAGAGAGTCCAAGGGGTAGCACACTCCATATTCTATATCGGTATACATCATTATCAGGAGAGAAACAAATATATTCATTATTCTTCATCTGTACACAGGGGTGGCTATGTCAGGGACTGTAAAGATACAATGAAAATAATCACATTTAGAGTGAGAGAATATAACATAAATAAATGGCCAACTACGTTAACATTAATCCATCATCTTTGGTTCCATAGAAACCAATCTCTGACATTGAAATTTCAGGTACAAGGTAAAGCAGCTTAAATTGTGCATAAATGACAAACACCACAGTTAAATTTCATCCAGTCAAGCAGTGCAACATCCAGCCAGGAGGTTAAAGCAGAACAGTGATATGAGTAACACAAGGCTCATCTACCGACAGTTATGAATAGGAAATAAATCAAAAATCGCTCAACACACATTAGAAGCAGACCAGGTCTCCAAGCTCAAAAATAAATTTGTACAGCACAAGTGAAAGGAAAGCAAATCAAAAAGAGAGTCACGAAAAAGCAGGAATGAGCTTGCCACACCCAGGTCAGAAAGGTACCCTCACCTGAATAAGGATAATGAATTAGGATATAATTCTCTCAACCTATATCAAATTATAGATTGTCTGGAGTGAGTCACATGGCAGTCATTAAACTGCCGAGGAAGTCAAACTGTTTACTTGATGTCACTTGACGCGAGAGATTAAGATGTGCTCGTATTACAGAAGCACTTCAAGCAATTGGCTCCTGGTGCTATATTTCATTTATATTGCAGATGGGCTCCACAGTACCAGCAACCTGTGTATGTAGAGTTGTTACAAGATCCTGTATTCAACAACAACTTGCATTTATATAGCGCCTTTAACGTAGTAAAACGTCCCAAGGCGCTGCACAGGAATATTTTAAGACAAAAAATTTGACACCGATCCACATAAGGATAAATTAGGGCAGGTGACCAAAAGCTTGGTCAAAGAGGTAGGTTTTAAGGAGCATCTTAAAGGAGGAAAGAGAGGTAGCGAGGCGGACAGGTTTAGGGAGGGAATTCCATATTCGGACTTCACTTCTAGCCACAGGACTTTGTTTGATGGCTGCAGAAGGTCCCTAAAGGCCAGCATTCGGGAAACCACTTCACTGGCCTGCAAGGACAGGCTGAGTGCTTGGTGCCCACACCAAGGAGGAGTGGCACTTGGGGAGGCAATGTCTGCACTGCTGCTGTGGGCACTGGCAGAAAGCACTTTGTCTACCTAGCCGTGCTGTGCCCAGGTGCAACTGGATGGGAGTAGGAGCAGCCCTGCAAGTTAAAGGTACCATTTGTTACGCACTCCAGGGCTACCCATAATTTGATGCAAGATAACTTTTTAGCACTTCCAATGATTGCTTTATCTCCGCACCATAATCTCAATAAATCCTGACATTACTGCATGCTATAATGAAATCATTGCAGAATAATCCAATTCACAGTATTATACTTTTGCCTCTGATGTAACAATTGGTCAGTGTAATGTGCATCTGTATCAACTCATTTATACATCAGGAGTGGAGTGGTAAATAGCGAGGAGGGAAGCCTCAAGCTACAGGACGATATAGACGGGTTGGTTAGATGGGCAGAACAGTGGCAAATGGAATTTAACCCTGAAAAGTGTGAGGTGATGCATTTTGGGAGGACTAACAAGGCAAGGGAATACACAATGAATGGTAGGACCCTAGGAAGGACAGAGGATCAGAGGGACCTTGGTGTGCATGAACATAGATCCCTGAAGGCAGCAGGACAGGTAGATAAGGTGGTTAAAAAGGCATATGGGATACTTGCCTTCATTAGCCGAGGCATAGAATATAAGAGCAGGGAGGTTATGATGGAGCTGTACAAAACGCTAGTTAGGCCACAGCTGGAATACTGTGTGCAGTTCTGGTCGCCACACTATAGGAGGGATGTGATTGCATTGGAGAGGGTGCAGAGGAGATTCACCAGGATGTTACCTGGGCTGGAGCGCTTCAGCTATGAAGAGAGACTGGACAGGCTGGGGTTGTTTTCCTTAGAGCAGAGAAGGCTGAGGGGGGACCTGATTGAGGTGTACAAAATTATGAGGGGCATAGATAGGGTAGATAGAAAGGAACTTTTCCCCTTTGTAGAGGGGTCAATAACCAGGGGGCATAGTTTGAAGGTAAGGGGCAGGAGGTTTAGAGGGGATTTGAGGAAAAACTTTTTCACCCAGAGGGTGGTTGGAATCTGGAACTCACTGCCTGAAAGGGTGGTAGAGGCAGGAACCCTCACAACATTCAAGAAGCATTTAGATGAGCACTTGAAACGCCATAGCATTCAAGGCTACGGACCAAGTGCTGGAAAATGGGATTAGAATAGACAGGGCTTGATGGCCGGCGCAGACACGATGGGCCGAAGGGCCTCTTTCTGTGCTGTATAACTCTATGACTCTATGAATTATATACTAAAACAACATTCTATTTCAAATTACTGTACTTTGAAATCTGCTGTATCAAGCTCCGTCAATAGGAAAACCCACAGAAAAACTGTCAACATTGACCTGCAGTATCAGCTATGACTGTAGGTGGCACTGTAAACAGATAATTCCCATTTTAATTCTGTCACGGTGATATTAGGTTATTAAAAACAAGGCTTGATATCCAAAGCCAATGCTAGTCAACATCCCAGCATTTCCACACCCTGCTATAGTCGGTCAACAGCAGAAGTTAACATTTAAAAATGTATCGATCTCGTGCTTCCCCTGTCCCCAGCTGGTAAAGTTTATCGATCTTGTGCTTCCCCTGTCCCCAGCTGGTAAAGTTTATCGATCTCGTGCTTCCCCTGTCCCCAGCTGGTAAAGTTTATCGATCTCGTGCTTCCCCTGTCCCCAGCTGGTAAAGTTTATCGATCTCGTGCTTCCCCTGTCCCCAGCTGGTAAAGTTTATCGATCTTGTGCTTCCCCTGTCCCCAGCTGGTAAAGTTTATCGATCTCGTGCTTCCCCTGTCCCCAGCTGGTAAAGTTTATCGATCTTGTGCTTCCCCTGTCCCCAGCTGGTAAAGTTTATCGATCTTGTGCTTCCCCTGTCCCCAGCTGGCAAAGTTTATCGATCTCGTGCTTCCCCTGTCCCCAGCTGGCAAAGTTTATCGATCTCGTGCTTCCCCTGTCCCCAGCTGGTAAAGTTTATCGATCTCGTGCTTCCCCTGTCCCCAGCTGGTAAAGTTTATCGATCTCGTGCTTCCCCTGTCCCCAGCTGGTAAGACAGAAAGAATTAACTTGCATTTATGTAGCACCGTTCAGGTCATCCCAAAGTGCTTCATAGTTTTTGTCCGTAACCCTGTCAGTTCCTCATCCTCCAGTATCCGTCCAACTCTGTTTTAAAATTATTGATGGAATCAGCTTCCACCACCTTTTCAGGTAGAGCCTTCCAGATCCCAACAACTCTCAGTGAAAAAATTCCTCCTCATCTGCCCTCTAGATCTTTTTCCAATGATTTTGAATCTATGACCTCTAGTTATTGACCACTCGCCAGAGGGAATATTTTTTCCCTATTTACCCTATCAAAACTTCTCATCATCTTAAAAACCTCTATTAGATCATCTCTTAACCTTCTCTGTTCCAAGGAGAACAGTCCAAACTTTTCCAACCTCCCCTTATAACTGAAGTCCATCATCCCTGGTAACATCCTGGTAAGCCTCCTCTGTACCCTTTACATCTTTCCTGAAATGTTGCGCCCAGAATTGTCCATAATATTTGAGCTGAGGTCTAACCAGTGATTTATAAAGTTCTAGCATCATCTTTGCTTTTATATTCTTTCCCTCTATTTATAAACCCAAGTAACCCATATGCTATTTAACCACCTTACCAACTTGCCCTGCCACCTTTAAGGATTTGTGTGTATGGACACTAAGGTCTCTTTGCTCATCTACACTTTTCAAAATCGTGCCATTTATAGCAGGCTGTCTTTTTTAATATTAGTCCTCCCAAAGTGCTTCACTTCACACTTCTGCCCATTTAACCATCCTGTCTGTGTCAGCCTGAAGCCTGTAACTATCCTCGTCACGATCTACTACTTTGCCAAGTTTCGTATCATCTGCAAACCTTGTAATGCTGCTCCCTACACCCGAGTCAAGGTCGTTTATAAAAATTGCAAAGCGTAATGGGCCCAAAACTTCACAACCAATTGAGTACTTTTGAAGTGTAGTCACTGTTTTAATCTGGGAAACATGGCATCCAGTTTGTGCACAGCAAGGTCCCACAAACAACAATGAGATAAATGACCAGATAATCTGTTTTGGTGTTGTTGTTTTGAGGGATAAATTGTTGGTCAGGACTCCCTTGCTCTTCTTGAAACAGTGCCTCAGTTCAACAGTTCATCCCAAAGACAATGGGCCAAAAATTCGGCCCTTCCCGGGTGAGTACACAGTCCGTACTCACCCGTAAAGCGTCCCGAAGTGCTGGTTTTCTGCATGCACTGCGCATGCGCGGGAAACCGGAACTTCCGGTCTGGTGAAGGGGGCGGTTCCTAGGTGAACCGCGTGCGCGGTAGAGGCTGCGCGCACGCAGCAAACTTAGGTTTTTTTTCAGGTTTCTACGGGAGGGTAAGTATTGAAGAACCTACGCTTATAAAAAGGAGGCGCAGGAGCCGTTTTCAACAAGGTAAGTGGTTAATTAAGTATAATTTAAAAAAAATTTCAACAGGTTTATCTTTTTTAGATACTTTAAAGAAAGGTAAGTTTATTTTTATCACTTTTAATAAGTATTTTAATTTTTTCAAAAATTTAAATTTTTGTTTAAAGTGGTTAATTTATTTAACTATAGTTATTTTATAAATGTAATGGTTTTTTTTAAAATTTATTTTAAGTTTAGCTGTTCTTTTGGGGCCGATTTCAATTCACAGATTTGACAGGTCTGCTGCCATTGGCTGTCCATGGCCCACGTGATCCCAGGGGACGCATCGCACTAACTGTGCCCCTGGGACACGCACGCACTGCGCGCCGGCACTTGGAGCAGGCCCAGGAGCTGAAGTTCCCGTGGGCCCAAAACACAACGGCAGGTGCGGTAGGTAAGTGCGCGCGTGATCCTTACCCCCGCAGCAAGCCGGAGAGGCGAATTTCAGGGCCGATACATCTGACTGTAGCACTCTCTCAGTAATGCACTGAATTATCAGCCTTCTCAAATCCTGGAGTGGGGCTTGAACTCAAATCTTCTGGCTGAGAGGCGAAAGTGCCATCACTGAGCCAAGGCTGAAGCAAACATCCAAAACTCTCCCCTCTTTATCTTACCACCGTTCCCCTCACTAATCCAGGCAACCAGGTTATTCTCTTGATATAAATGGAAGAGTCTCCTGAATGCAAGTGGACTACCTGCATGCACTGGGAACCGCTGGAAAAACCTGATGGTGCCTCAATGCATAATTCAATGAGAGACTTATGCCGGCAACATGACCCCACCCACCCAAAACAGGTCATGGTTAGATCTGCAAGGAAGGCCAATCACCCCCTCCCCCACCCCATCCTGCAGGAGACCAGAACAGGCCCTAGCTGGGTATAGAACGCTACTATGGTTGAATAGCCTGAATATTCATTGTTGCGGCTCATCCGTGACGAATGGTCATTCAGGTAAGGTATTAAATGGCTGCCCACTCCTGTGGAACCCTTCTCCATCGTTTTCAGGGTTAGCGGGGAAAATCAGAATGAAAACTGGAGCAGGGCACTAAGAAAATCAGAGGCTGTCAAGCTGTTTCCATTTCCCAAGTATCAGCTCGAGGAGCTCTTTGCTTAAGATCACGCCCTTGGAGTGTGTGGATAATGCTGTACACAGGGATGTGGCATCGTGGACGGGGTGGATAGTGCGATGTCTAGCACTTGGGCCCTGAAGCAGCCAATAAAGAGGGATAGAAGGACACAATCTGAGAAGCCCAGATAGCATATTCAGTGTAACAAAGCCAACAAATACAAGCCTGAGTCCCTGCTCAACCAACCCAACAATCCCTCATCACTCATAGAAATTGTTCCAGTCATCAATGTGACTGACACTTTTCCATACTAAGTAGTTTGTTTTCTAGAGTTTTGAGAGAAAGTTTCAGGGAACTGAAGACTATGAGAGTATCTCTGCCACAAGCCCAGCCATTATCTGATTATTCAGGAATGCTCTACTGATCTGAACAGAAAACCAGCTCTGCTGGTGCGATAGGAGAGGAAGTGCATGTACTTGGAAAGCAGTGAAGGAAGGACCTACAGTAGAGGGTGACTGAGAAAATTGGAGATAGTAAATGGATAGTTTCATCCAGGCCACTGACGCATGAATGACTCTGAACATCACATGACATGTACACTCCCCGTCACTCAACATCTGCCACAGTTACGATCAGATTAATTTCTATTGCCGGATCTTTGAAGCAGAGAAGCACAAATTGTTCAGCTTTCTGTAACATGCAGTGTATTGAGTAGACTGGCAATGTGGAATTACTTAGATGCAGAAATATTAGGATTCAGGATTGGGAATTAACCCAAATCCTGATGGCCCGCCCCGGGTTGGGACACTTAACTTAACACCAGAGAGTGGAATGACACATTAACCCCACCGAGTTCTGGATCTTTACTAAGCTGCTGCAGGGTGGCAACGAGCCGGGGTTATGCTCACCCTCTCTATTGCAAGAGATGCATGGCCCAGGTGAGACAATGCTGAGTGGTCAATGAAAAACCTACACCACCACCCCCTCTCCCCCAATCACAGCACATCCAACTGTCTCTTGTGACTCCCAAGTTCCTTCCTTTCATTACCCTCCTTAAAGGTCTATTCCAAGGGTTGATTAGTCTTTGCATGAAGAACAACTTGCTGATAATTCTCCTAAACTTACAATCTACTGGTCTGAATCTGTGCCCCTTTATCCTACTTTCACGGTATAGTATGAATTAGTACTCCAGGTTGTCTATACCATTTACTTTCTTATATACCTCTTCAACGTCTCCTCTCAGACACCTCCTTTCAAGGCTGAAAAACCCAAGTTTCTCCAATCTTCCCTCAGACTTCAATCCTCTAACACTAGGGATAAATCTAGTGCCTCTTCCTTGTACTTCCTTCATGGCTTGAATGTTTTCCTTGTGTCTTGATGACCAAAACTGAACACAGGACTCAGGTACAGTTTCAGGATAACTAGCAATTTAGCAAAATATTTCACCATTTGAATGGCTTTGTTGATTATAGCATCACAGTGAGTTGACTGTATGGGTGAGGTGTTGAACAGACTACATACAGACAGCACTTTTAACTACGCCATTGGCTAATTCAACACCATTCATAGTGCACATGTGCCAGCTATTTTATCTTCCAATATGCAGTACTTTTCACACTGACCATGCTGAATTTCATCTGCCAATGTTCTGCCTGCTTACAGATTTTATCCAGCTCATTTTGTAGGTCCTTGGTTCCCTAATCAGACTCAACACCCCCATCAGCCCCTTTAGTTTAGTGTTTTCCAATGACATTCATCAATTTGCATTCAATTTCTGAATCTAAATCTTTGTTGTAAATTAGAAAGAGTATGAACCCCAACACCAGCTCCTGGAGCACTCCAATCAATGCCTTCTCCCCTCCTCACATCACTCCTGTAACAAGTACCCACTACTTACTTTCTTTCAGATAACTTCCTATTCAAATCCAGTTCTTACCGTGAATTCAATCTCAGCCATCTCCTCATTTCTTTGAAGTTTGACTTTTTAAAATTGCATCCCTGGATACTGGCCCTAGGCGATGTTGAACTCTGGATCATATATCATACTCGATCGTCTGATCGCTATCACCACACAAGTGCCAGGCAATGACTAAGAGAGAACCTAACCACCTCCCCCTGACATTCAATGGCATTACCATCGTTGAATCCCCCACCATCAACATCCTGGGGGTCACCAGAAACCTAACTGAATCAACCACATAAATACTGTGGCTAAAAGAGGTCAGAGGCTGGGTATTCTGTGGCAAGTGACTCACCTCCTGACTCCCTAAAGCCTTTCCGCCATCTACAAGGCACAAGTCAGGATTGTGATGGAATACTCTCCACTTGCCTGGATGAGTGCAGCTCCAACAACACTGGAGAAGCTCGACACCATCCAGCACAAAGCAGCCCGCTTGATTGGAACTCCATCCACCACCCTTAAACATTCACTCCCTCCATCACCGGCGTACCGTGGCTGCAGTGTGTACCATCAACAAGATGCACTGCAGCAACTCGCCAAGGCTTCTTCGACAGCACCTCCCAAACCCGCGACCTCTTCCACCTAGAAGGACAAGGACATAGAGAACTAGCCTATTGACAGTTCTATCTTTTCTGAACACTCTTAAATCCTTTCATATTGGGGCAGAAATTCGGGTCTCCACAGGTGAGTACGCGCTGTGTACTCACCTGTAGGGCCACCGGAAGTGCCGGTTTCGCGCATGCACTGCGCATGCACGGGAAACCGGAACTTCCAGTCTCGTGAAAGAAGGGGTTCGAGGGTCAACCGCGTGCGCCGGAGAGGCAGCGCGCACGCAGCGAACTTCAGGTTTTTTTTCAGGTTTCTCCGTGAGGGTAAGTACAGAGAAGCTGCGCATGAAAAAAGGAGGCGCAAGGCCTGCTTTTAACAAGGTAAGTGGTGAATTAAATACAATTTAAACATTTTTTCAACAGGTTTATCTTTTTTACATACTTTAAAGAAAGGTAAGTTTATTTTTAGCACCGTTAAAAAGTATAATTAATTTTTTCAAAAATTTAAATTTTTGTTTAATGTAGTTAATTTATATAATTTATAGTTATTTTAAAAATGTGATTTTTTAAAAAATGTATTTGAAGTTTTAGTTAGATTTTGGGGGTGATCTCTATTCATAGATTTGACAGGTCTTCCTGTCAAAATCTATGAATGGAGATTCCCTGCTCCGATTGGCTCTCCATGGCCCACGTGATCCCAGGGGACGCTTCGAACTAACTGCGCCCCTGGGATACGCAAGCACTGCGCGCCGGTAGCTGCAGGAGGCCCAGGAGCCGAAGTCCACGCGAGCCCAAAGCACAACGGCAGGCGCGCTAGGTAAGTACGCGCGTGATCCTTGCACCCATGGGAAGCCGGAGAGCCGAATTTCTGGCCCATTGTATTTATCTCCTGCGGTTAACCATATTTCGGATACTCCTGTTACATTGTAGCTCTCTAATGCCACAGAGGCACATTATTATGAATGCTTCGAGCATTTATGTGCACCTCAATAGAACTATATCTCCTTTTGTTGCCAGTTAATTATGAAAATGGCAGCATTATTTTAACACCAGTTTGCCAGCCATTTCTTTACTTTGCCTATTGCATTGTTAAGCTCTTCTATACTAAACACAAGAAGCATGGCAGAGAATGTTACCTATTACCTTTCAAGCTGATCCTCACCTGTGTCTTTGAGTGTCTCTGTACGATTCCCCCCATGTTGTTGGCCCCAATGTTTGTTACTAGCAGCAGCTCCCTTCAGTAGTTCTAACCATTCCTCAATGTGCATAGCTCTCGCTCCACTAGACGCAAGGCTTCTAATTGGAAGATAGAATGAACACAGGCCCAACTGAAGGTCATACTGTATGCACAAAGGAAAAATGGATCTCTGAGCTCCCTCTTTCACTTATTGCACTCATGTTTTCCCACAGTTATGTGTAATTATTTTGATTTTGGTGTTACGCCTCTTACTTTAAGGGGCAGAAATTCACCTTGGGCAGTAGTTAATGGGCGATAGCGAATGGGCAGCCCGTTTTATGTTCCACCTGATTTACTTTACTGAACACACCCGCCAACTCAATAGACTGATCAAGACCTTCGATCCAGACCTTCAAAACATCCTGCGCGCTCTATCCCACGTACTCCCCGCGTAGGAGACTTTTACTGCCTCCCAAAGATACACAAAGCCAACACACCCGGACGTCCTATCGTATCAGGCAACGGAACCCTGTGTGAGAACCTCTCTGGGTACGTCGAGGGCATCCTGAAACCCATCGTACAGGGAACCCCCAGCTTCTGTCGCGACACTACAGACTTCTTGCAGAAACTCAGCACCCATGGACCAGTTGAACCAGGAACACTCCTCGTCACAATGGACGTATCGGCACTCTACACCAATATCCCCCACAATGACAGCATCGCTGCGACAGCCTCAGTACTCAACACCAACAACAGCCAATCTCCGGACGCCATCCTACAACTCATCCGCTTCATCCTTGACCACAATGTCTTCACCTTCGACAACCATTTTTTTACCCAAACACACGGAACAGCCATGGGGACCAAATTCGCACCCCAATATGCCAACATCTTCATGCACAAGTTCGAGCAAGACTTCTTCGCTGCACAGGACCTCCAACCAACGCTGTACACCAGATACATCGACGACATCTTCTTCCTTTGGACCCACGGCGAAGGATCACTGAAAGGACTACACGATAGCATCAACAGGTTCCATCCCACCATCAAACTCACCATGGACTACTCCTCAGAATCGGTTTCATTCTTGGACACACGAATCTCCATCAAAGACGGACGCCTCAGCACTTCACTCTACCGCAAGCCCACGGACAACCTCACGATGCTCCACTTCTCCAGCTTCCACCCTAACCACGTTAAAGAAGCCATCCCCTATGGACAAGCCCTGCGAATACACAGGATCTGCTCAGACGAGGAGGAACGCGATGGACACCTACGGACACTGAAAGACGCCCTCGTAAGAACGGGATATGACGCTCGACTCGTCGATCGACAGTTCCGACGGGCCACAGCGAAAAACCGCATAGACCTCCTCAGAAGACGAACACGGGACACAACCAACAGAGTACCCTACGTCGTCCAGTACTTCCCCGGAGCGGAAAAACTACGCCATGTTCTTCGCAGCCTTCAACATGTCATCGATGACGACGAACACCTTGCTAAGGCCATCCCCACGCCTCCACTACTCGCCTTCAAGCAGCCGCCTAACCTCAAAAGTACCATCGTTCGCAGCAGATTACCCATCTTTCAGGAGAACAGCAACCAAGACACCACACAACCCTGCCATGGCAACCTCTGCAAGACATGCCAAATCATGGACACAGATACCATCATCACACGTGAGGACACTACCCACCAGGTACACGGTACATACTCATGTGACTCGGCCAACGTTGTCTACCTGATACGTTGCAGTAAAGGATGCTCCAGAGCATGGTACATCGGCGAGACCATGCAGACACTGAGACAACGTATGAACGGACACCGCGCAACAATCGCCAGGCAGGAGGGTTGCCTCCCAGTCGGGGAACACTTCAGCAGCCAGGGGCATTCAGCCTCGGATATGCGGGTAAGCGTTCTCCAAGGCGGCCTTCGAGATACACGACAGCGCAAAATCATAGAGCAGAAACTGATAGCCAAGTTCCGCACTCATGAGGATGGCCTCAATCGCGATATCGGGTTCATGTCACGATACAGAACGTGACTTGACATCATGGCCGGTCTTCCCAGGTGTTTTTTTTTAAAAAGACTAACACAAGAACCTACACAGATTGACAGGATATGCAGCCAGCAGGTGGTTTGACACGTTGGACCCCCTGGGACACATCTCATTGTCTTGGCTGTGCTCTTTGATGTAGGAAAGATTTGAATATATTTTGTCTGTGTTTAAATTGTGAATTCTGGGAGATTCTCTCACTGCTAACTTACCTGACGAAGGAGCGAACTGTTCCGAAAGCTTGTAAAATTAAATAAATCTGTTGGACTATAACCTGGTGTTGTGCGACTTCTCATTTTTGTCCACCCCAGTCCAACGCCGGCATCTCCACATCATGACCTCTATTGACACCGCAAACTGCCGGCTCAAAGTGGAGAGAATCGCCAAGAAGATCGCGCATATTGACACAGACATCAAGTACCTGCAGAGATGCAAGAAAGCAGACAAGATTCCGAAAGGACTACAGATCACGAACCCACTCAAGTCGACATACAACACAGACTACGCTGAGAGACTTTGCCGTCGTACCTCTCGCACACTCCTCAACCATCTCGTACACCAGCTCTACAGCAGACGTCGCAACCTCGAAACCAAGATAGAGTCCATGCTCTCAGCCTGTGCTCAGGACACAGCAGACCAGCTACGAGACACCGCCAAACAGACGAGGCAACGGAACTACGCTGCCTACATGCGCATCAAGAACAGGAAGCTTGAGAAACTCGGCGTAACCACCAGCTACAACCAAGCCTCCCCCGGTACCACGGTTGCAACCACAGGGAAGTCCATCGTCAACCTGTCGGACCACACCCTTCAACCAGACGAAATCGAAGTTCTCGCCCTAGGGCTCAAGTTCTGCCCCACCACCAAAATGGACCCCATCGGTCTCGCGGCGGACACAGAGGAATTCATCAGGAGAATGAGGATCCGGGAATACTACCACAAATCCCAAGATGTCAGCAACATTCCTAATGGGACAATCAATGATCCGGAACAGCAGACAGAGGGAACCGCAGTGCTACAACCGAGGAAGAAAGAGTCAAATTGGACCCCTCCGGAGGGTCGCAACCCTAAGCTTGACATGTATGCTCAAGCTGTCAGGAAATGCATCAACGCCAGATTCATCAGCCGTACTCACAAGACAGTCCAGAATGTCACCCGAGCACAACGCAACGCCATCCACGCACTCAAGACCAACCGCAACATCGTCATCAAACCAGCGGACAAAGGAGGAGCCATCGTCATACAGAACAGAATGGACTATTGCAAAGAAGCATACCGACAACTGGACAACCAGGAACACTACAGACAGCTACCCGCAGATCCGACCAAAGAACACACCCGCCAACTCAATAGACTGATCAAGACCTTCGATCCAGACCTTCAAAACATCCTGCGCGCTCTCATCCCACGTACTCCCCGCGTAGGAGACTTTTACTGCCTCCCAAAGATACACAAAGCCAACACACCCGGACGTCCTATCGTATCAGGCAACGGAACCCTGTGTGAGAACCTCTCTGGGTACGTCGAGGGCATCCTGAAACCCATCGTACAGGGAACCCCCAGCTTCTGTCGCGACACTACAGAATTCTTGCAGAAACTCAGCACCCATGGACCAGTTGAACCAGGAACACTCCTCGTCACAATGGACGTATCGGCACTCTACACCAATATCCCCCACAATGACGGCATCGCTGCGACAGCCTCAGTACTCAACACCAACAACAGCCAATCTCCGGACGCCATCCTACAACTCATCCGCTTCATCCTTGACCACAATGTCTTCACCTTCGACAACCATTTTTTTACCCAAACACACGGAACAGCCATGGGGACCAAATTCGCACCCCAATATGCCAACATCTTCATGCACAAGTTCGAGCAAGACTTCTTCGCTGCACAGGACCTCCAACCAACGCTGTACACCAGATACATCGACGACATCTTCTTCCTTTGGACCCACGGCGAAGGATCACTGAAAGGACTACACGATAGCATCAACAGGTTCCATCCCACCATCAAACTCACCATGGACTACTCCTCAGAATCGGTTTCATTCTTGGACACACGAATCTCCATCAAAGACGGACGCCTCAGCACTTCACTCTACCGCAAGCCCACGGACAACCTCACGATGCTCCACTTCTCCAGCTTCCACCCTAACCACGTTAAAGAAGCCATCCCCTATGGACAAGCCCTGCGAATACACAGGATCTGCTCAGACGAGGAGGAACGCGATGGACACCTACGGACACTGAAAGACGCCCTCGTAAGAACGGGATATGACGCTCGACTCGTCGATCGACAGTTCCGACGGGCCACAGCGAAAAACCGCATAGACCTCCTCAGAAGACGAACACGGGACACAACCAACAGAGTACCCTACGTCGTCCAGTACTTCCCCGGAGCGGAAAAACTACGCCATGTTCTTCGCAGCCTTCAACATGTCATCGATGACGACGAACACCTTGCTAAGGCCATCCCCACGCCTCCACTACTCGCCTTCAAGCAGCCGCCTAACCTCAAAAGTACCATCGTTCGCAGCAGATTACCCATCTTTCAGGAGAACAGCAACCAAGACACCACACAACCCTGCCACGGCAACCTCTGCAAGACATGCCAAATCATGGACACAGATACCATCATCACACGTGAGGACACTACCCACCAGGTACACGGTACATACTCATGTGACTCGGCCAACGTTGTCTACCTGATACGTTGCAGTAAAGGATGCTCCAGAGCATGGTACATCGGCGAGACCATGCAGACACTGAGACAACGTATGAACGGACACCGCGCAACAATCGCCAGGCAGGAGGGTTGCCTCCCAGTCGGGGAACACTTCAGCAGCCAGGGGCATTCAGCCTCGGATATGCGGGTAAGCGTTCTCCAAGGCGGCCTTCGAGATACACGACAGCGCAAAATCATAGAGCAGAAACTGATAGCCAAGTTCCGCACTCATGAGGATGGCCTCAATCGCGATATCGGGTTCATGTCACGATACAGAACGTGACTTGACATCATGGCCGGTCTTCCCAGGTGTTTTTTTTTAAAAAGACTAACACAAGAACCTACACAGATTGACAGGATATGCAGCCAGCAGGTGGTTTGACACGTTGGACCCCCTGGGACACATCTCATTGTCTTGGCTGTGCTCTTTGATGTAGGAAAGATTTGAATATATTTTGTCTGTGTTTAAATTGTGAATTCTGGGAGATTCTCTCACTGCTAACTTACCTGACGAAGGAGCGAACTGTTCCGAAAGCTTGTAAAATTAAATAAATCTGTTGGACTATAACCTGGTGTTGTGCGACTTCTCATTTTTGTCCACCCCAGTCCAACGCCGGCATCTCCACATCCTGATTTACTTTGGCATTGACTTGAATTGGGTGGTGTGTAAAATGAGCTGCCGATTTACTATTGCCAGTTTTGCATTACCGCCCGAGACAAATCTCATCCTCCAAGAATGTTTGATCTCATTTACCATCAGCGCTGTGGGATTTTTATGTCCACCTGAGAGGGAAGATAGGGCCGATAAATGAATAAAAACTCACAGGAACTTCACCTAACAGGGGGACTGGAGACAAGAGTACCGTTTATGGAAAGATTCAGACTCAAGAGAACGAAAACCATGTCTTGTGATGTGATTCCTGAGAAGGAGCAAGCAGTGGTTAGCTAGAATTCCTGCTCGACGCTCCAATTGTTAAATGAGGGGGCTGTTCTGTTTGAGTTTTTGAAACACAGCCATTTAAATTCACTCAAGTGAAGTTTTTCTTCTTGAGTGGACAAGACGAGTTACTTGCAATGATTCATTAGGAAGGTGTTGTTTTGTTAAACTATTATTGTTATGTATATTAAACATATGCATTGTGTGTGACACTTATTACACTTCTAATTGGATGGAAATGAAGATTAATTGAAGGGGCATGTCAGTGCGTGAGGAGTGTCGGGCAGCTGCAGATTGAAACATGGATATCCAGTTAGTTTTAATTGTCTACGATGTAGATCACTGAACCTGCACTTGTTTCTGTACATTAAATTTATTTTGAATAGTTTTGAGTGCTCCAGGGAGCGGGCAGTATCAGGGAGATGAAGCAATACTGTGTATACATCAAGTATTAAACAGCTGTCAAGACAATACACTTTATTTACAGTTAGTAAGAGTGACAAATGATTTTAAATGATAAATGAATGATGATAAAAACAGATATCATAGAATTGTGCCTGACAAAATGACTAGGGGGTTGATTGTAATCGGGAACATGTTTCAGGCAGGTGGTGGGTGATGGTGAAACGCACTCGCTCATTTAAGATTTTAGTCCCGGGTTATTTAAACTCCCAGGCCTCATTTAAATGTCGCCAAGAACGAACATGAAGAGGGCGCTGAGCGACTGCCGGCAGCCGCAGATCGGGCAGCTCTTGGCCACCTTCAGCTTCCAGCTAAGGGATCATGGGGCTGAATTGGGCTCGATATCGCCTGTTTCTTAGGCGCTACGCGGCAACCTAACACTCTAAAATGGGGTCCAAGATGCGCACACACACTTCCGACGGAAAGTGCGCACACCACCATCTTGGTAAAGGCATTGCGTGCGCACACCTAACAACCGCCAGCAGCATGCAGAGCAGGCATATTATGACATCAATTAGTGTGCAACGCTAACTTGATGCCAGCGCTGCCATTTCAAACGCCACACTCCAGCCAACCTCACTGAACACAACGTCAAACGGAATGAAGGACCCCCGACCAGCGCTATTTAAAGGGATCATGATCTACTTACAGGTTAGTTGCTGGATTATTTCTTCAGGCTGTTGGTGCAATTGTACATATTTTTAGAACTTTCATGTACTTGGCTAAAGTTTGAATACTCTACAGGGAGTAGTCTGGCTGGTGTTGAAGTACTTTTCTGTTCATTTAAAAGCTTGTGCTGAAACAAGTTGCTTCTAGACATGGGTGGCCTGATAGGCCTTCCTCTTGGAATTGAGCATGACTGGGAGAATGAAGAGAGGCCACGCAGAGCAGGACAAGCTGCTAGAAGAAGGAGGAGGAAGGGGAGCAGGGCTCTCAGCAGGAGGCTATATCCACTGAGTATCTTTGTCAAAGACTGGCTGCTGGGCGACAAGGGTTATCCGCTCATGAATTGCCATTTGAAGATTGAACTCACTCACTTTGACAACTCGTGTCAGATTGTTATCCTTCTTCCTGCACTGCATCTATTTCTTGAAGCAACACTCCTGGCATTGAACTCCGCCACTACTTCTTCCCACAGACTCCTGAGCATATGTCTGGAGGGCCTCCTGCCCCTCTGTGAATACAGGATGTCTCTCCTTCTTTCCACCTCCTGCACAAAGACCTCCAGTGCATTGTCAGGTGCTCCCTCTCTCGCATGTTCAACCATCGCTCAAAGTATCACAGCCCAGATACACTTTTCAAAAAACTCCCACCACTTCCTGCAGCCACAATGCACTTCCCCTTTAAGAGGTGCAGGCTGCCTTTAAGTAATGCTAGCCACTCATGATATCGGGCCTCCTGCTGATGCATGCAGCCAATGAACAGCGCGGGTAGCGCTGGCTGCACGCAAAAATCATTTAAAAGAGCAGATAGCACCAATTTAACGTGCTGCTTGCAATGCAATGAACATGCGCACATTAATCGGGTACTGTGATCCCCATGCCCATTTTTGGGGGTTAGCCAATTTAACCCCCAAGGTCTTTGGAAGATTAGTGCTCACTGCCCAATGCATGCATACACACACAATTTAGGGAGAAGGTCTGTGAAACGTTAGTGCCCACTGTCCAATGCATTCACACACAATCTAGGGAGAAGGGCTCAACATTTATTACCCACGTCAATATGCACACTGACGTGCACTATTTGTTATTTTCCTTCCTATTGCCTTTGCGGTCTCCCTATGCCACAATACTGGTCAGCGGTGATCTGAACTTCTCTGATCAGCTGTTGGACTGTGCCTCGCAGCAGTTCCAAGGTGAATCTCAATACAACCCTTCTCAACGGTTCAACACATTGATAACCAACACACTGTGCCGGCTCATAAACCATTTTAGAACCAACAAGAGCCACGAGACGGAAGTTACTGGTATGGTAGTGATGAGCCAACCAAGTAACATATGACTGGCATTCTGTCAGTCTGAATAAGTAAGGTACTTACAGTAATGTACTCAGACTCGTAGGGAGAACAGTTGTGTGTCAATTTTGTCACAATTATGTCAAACGTGCCAATTTTGTCACAATTATGTCAAGTGCAAGTAACAGCAAAATTGCATTTTCATTTATTCATCATCATATGAGTTTGCAAACAGAAGGTAATATTTTGCAATAAAGATAATGCCCCTTCGCGTGTAAATATTGGGTAAGGCACACAACATTGGCATTTGCTTGCTGTGCTAATAATGTGAGTTGCCAGATCCTCTACGTCACCAAGTGAAGGGAAAATAATTTCCTACAGAAAAGGAGGAAGGCCAAGTCCATATCACACAGCTCAAAGTGGCCACCTCAAGGGCAGCAAGAGCAGAATCTCGGGTGGACTTGCCTACATGGGGGCAATTTTTCCTATTTTCTTTAAGCTGATACAAAATGAAGGCGGTGAAGAGAAAGTATATTAAAAGCTTCTGGTGCAGACAGTAGACAGTGCTACTCAGGGGACCCAAAGTGATCGGCACTTGTGATTGTTATCCTTTTGAGAGAACAGAAGGAACTGAGAATCAAAGCAGGTTTCTATATGACTTCCTGTCACTTCCACGCCTGTCCCTATACACTAATCAGATCAGGGATGTAGCTCCATGGTTTCCCGATCTCAATAATTTACTAGTTTTTTTTCCTAAGAGATCGTCCTTGCAAAAATAATTTCCAATCCTAGTTTTTCTGACCGGACTTCTCCTACCTTCCTAGACCAATTATCTTGATCTATAAATAAATCTACAGAGGAGAGCCTTGGGTTACAAAATCAGCTACACCTTGTGCATCAGACCGATGGTTAAATGTGGTGGGTGAAAATTGGATTTTACAAAACACAACACTTCATATTGCTGGGAGAGGAGCAAACAGTCACCTAGATCAATATAATAGCAGAACCATGTGTTCCACCCAATGCCTGCCAGCCCACCCCCCAGGAGATCCACTGAGAGATTTGGCAGCAAGCTTTTCTTGTAACTGGACTTATTCAACTTGGGCAGGGCTGGGGGGGGGTGTGTGTGGCAAGGAGCACTCCTTGCTCTTCTTCCAATAGTGCCGTGGGATTTTTTACGTCCACCTGAGAGGCCAGACTGAGCCTCGTTTTAACGTTTCATCCAATTGACTGCACCTCCGACAGTGCAGCACTCCCTCAGTAAGGCACTGAAGTGTCAGTCTAGATTTTGTGCTCAAGTCTCTGCAATGGGACTTGAACCCAGAACTTTCTGACTCAGAGACCAGAGTTACCAGCTGAGCCAAGCTGACACTTAAAGATTCTTCTAAGAGACTGGGTAGTTCGGTTGATTAGAATACTACCCTTTCACCTCTGGGACCTGACCTCAGACTCAGCTCGGACTGGTGGGTTCTAGGTGTTCTCTAATGTTCAGTGTTCTCTATTTACTAGCTCCAAGGGTTCCAACTAAAATGGGTTTAGGGCAATTTGAACATAGGGGGAAAAATTCCTCTGTTTATTCATAAATTACTTTACCAGTTTGTGATACAAAAAGCACAGAGGAAATCTCCCCCTCCAGTTTCCATTGGGTATGAGTCCACGGCAAGAAGAACTGTCCACAATGTGAACTAAATTTCCATCATCTCATTGAATGGCTCGAAGGGCCGAATGGCCTACTCCTGCTCCTATTTCTTATGTTCTAAATGATACGAAGTTGTCAGTCTCATTCAGAGAAGCCCCAAGGACCGTCACACTGATGCACAAGGAGTGGAGTTAAAGAGAAAGGAAAGCCCAGTGCAGAGTTGCTCATTTTTGTCAAGGGCTACAATCTCAAGCAGTGCCTTGCTTGAGGTCCACTCTAAATAAATGCTCCAACACAGATTACCATAGAATAATGGGGCACGGGTTTGTGTAGGAGTGGGGGGGCTACAGGGCCAGTAGTTCTATTCACAATATGAAATTTAATGGGCTGTTTCCACTTGTATGGATGCTGGGCTGGCATCCCCCTTGCCTTTTATTACTGGAGAAGAAGAAAGTATAAGGGAACAGTTATGCATAGTGTGACACACTGGCCCTTCAATCGTACAGTACAGAGTGTGACACACTGGCCCTTCAATCGTACAGTAGAGTGTAACACACTGGCTCTTGAATCGTGCAGTACAGAGTGTGACACACTGGCCCTTGAATCATACAGTAGAGTGTGACACACTGGCCCTTGAATCGTACAGTACAGAGCGTGACACACTGGCTCTTGAATCGTACAGTACAGAGTGTGTCACACTGGCCCTTGAATCGTACAGTGCAAAGTGTCACACATTGGCCCGTGAATCGTACAGTACAGAGTGTGACACACTGGCCCTTCAATCGTACAGTGCAAAGTGTCGCACACTGGCTCTTGAATCGTACAGTAGAGTGTGACACACTGGCCCTTGAATCGTACAGTACAGAGTGTGACACACTGGCCCTTCAATCGTACAGTAGAGCGTGACACACTGGCTCTTGAATCGTACAGTACAGAGCGTGACACACTGGCTCTTGAATCGTACAGTAGAGCGTGACACACTGGCTCTTGAATCGTACAGTAGAGTGTGACACACTGGTCCTTGAATCGTACAGTACAGAGCGTGACACACTGGCCCTTGAATCGTACAGTACAGACCGTGACACACTGGCCCTTGAATCGTACAGCACAGAGTGTGACACACTGGCTCTTGAATCGTACAGTAGAGTGTGACACACTGGCCCTTGAATCGTACAGTACAGAGTGTGACACACTAGCTCTTGAATCGTACAGTACAGAGTGTGACACACTGGCTCTTGAATCGTACAGTAGAGCGTGACACACTGGCTCTTGAATCGTGCAGTACAGAGTGTGACACACTGGCCCTTCAATCGTACAGCACAGAGTGTGACACACTGACTCTTCAATCGTACAGTACAGAGTGTGACACACTGACTCTTCAATCGTACAGTAGAGTGTGACACACTGACTCTTCAATCGTACAGTACAGAGTGTGACACACTGGCTCTTGAATCGTGCAGTACAGAGTGTGACACACTGTCTCTTGAATCGTGCAGTACAGAGTGTGACACACTGGCTCTTGAATCATACAGTACAGATTGTGACACACTGGCTCTTGAATTGTGCAGTACAGAGTGTGACACACTGGCTCTTGAATCGTACAGCAGAGTGTGACACACTGGCTCTTGAATCGTACAGTGCAAAGTGTCGCACACTGGCTCTTGAATCGTACAGTAGAGTGTGACACACTGGCTCTTGAATCGTACAGTAGAGTGTGACACACTGGACCTTGAATCGTACAGTAGAGCGTGACACACTGGCTCTTGAATCGTGCAGTACAGAGTGTGACACACTGGCCCTTGAATCGTACAGTACAGAGCGTGACACACTGGCTCTTGAATCGTACAGTAGAGCGTGACACACTGGCTCTTGAATCGTACAGTAGAGTGTGACACACTGGCTCTTGAATCGTGCAGTACAGAGTGTGACACACTGGCTCTTGAATCGTACAGTAGAGCGTGACACACTGGCCCTTGAATCGTACAGTACAGAGTGTGACACACTGGCCCTTGAATCGTACAGTACAGAGTGTGACACACTGGCCCTTGAATCGTACAGTACAGAGTGTGACACACTGGCCCTTGAATCGTACAGTACAGAGCATGACACACTGGCTCTTGAATCGTACAGTAGAGTGTGACACACTGGTCCTTGAATCGTACAGTACAGAGTGTGACACACTGGCTCTTGAATCGTGCAGTACAGAGTGTGACACACTGGCTCTTGAATCGTGCAGTACAGAGTGTGACACACTGGCTCTTGAATCGTACAGTACAGAGTGTGACACACTGGCCCTTGAATCGTACAGTACAGAGCGTGACACACTGGCTCTTGAATCGTACAGTACAGAGTGTGACACACTGGCTCTTGAATCGTACAGTACAGAGTGTGACACACTGACTCTTCAATCGTACAGTACAGAGTGTGACACACTGACTCTTCAATCGTACAGTACAGAGTGTGACACACTGACTCTTCAATCGTACAGTACAGAGTGTGACACACTGGCCCTTGAATCGTACAGTACAGAGTGTGACACACTGGCCCTTGAATCGTACAGTACAGAGTGTGACACACTGGCTCTTGAATCGTGCAGTACAGAGCGTGACACACTGGCCCTTGAATCGTACAGTACAGAGTGTGACACACTGGCCCTTGAATCGTACAGTACAGAGCGTGACACACTGGCTCTTGAATCGTGCAGTACAGAGTGTGACACACTGACTCTTCAATCGTACAGTACAGAGTGTGACACACTGACTCTTCAATCGTACAGTACAGAGTGTGACACACTGACTCTTCAATCGTACAGTACAGAGTGTGACACACTGGCTCTTCAATCGTACAGTACAGAGTGTGACACACTGACTCTTCAATCGTACAGTACAGAGTGTGACACACTGACTCTTCAATCGTACAGTACAGAGTGTGACACACTGGCCCTTGAATCGTACAGTACAGAGTGTGACACACTGGCCCTTGAATCGTACAGTACAGAGCGTGACACACTGGCCCTTGAATCGTACAGTACAGAGTGTGACACACTGGCTCTTGAATCGTGCAGTAGAGTGTGACACACTGGCCCTTGAATCGTACAGTACAGAGTGTGACACACTGACTCTTGAATCGTACAGTAGAGCGTGACACACTGGCCCTTGAATCGTACAGTAGAGTGTAACACATTGGCCCTTCAATTGTAGTGCAAAGTGTGACATACTGGCCCTTCAATCGTACAGTAGAGTGTGAAATATAAGCCACGAGTAAAATCACTGGGAATCGTTCCAGGCTGCTCATTGCATCTCGAGAGAGCTTGGTGGTGGAATTAAATTTCAAGGTCCCAAATACCCTACAAAATGCCTCAAATCAGATAAAAATTTGAAGGATAAGAGAGACAGGTGTGGGAGGAGTACAATCAGACTGCTGCAATCAGGCACAAGCACAGGGGCTGATCCAATGTAGATAACAGGTGCCTTGTGACCCCTACCTGACATGATATGTCTTTATTTACAGCTCAGTGAGCACACTCATCCATCATGCTTCGAACAAACAGATAACTCTCGGATTGGAAACTTTCAGTTTGAACCGCCGAGCCTTTTCTAAATTGAGATGAAGAGGCTCTCAAGAGCAATATGAATCTGTCACTTTTCAAATCGAAGACTTATATTACAACTCCTAATGCAATAATGCATCATTTGCAACCCTCTAACCTCGAATAAATTGATTGCTTCCAAGCAAGTCTGTTCAGGCAAACAGCTTGATTTTAGAATTTACTGGCACTCAGACTACAATGCTATCCAGGAGTGATTTTGTGTCACATATTTAGAGGGAGAGAGCAATTTGTTTTTGTCTGGTCGTATACGGAGCAGCTACTTCATCCAAAATAGCGTGAAGAGGCACCAGTGGTAATGTACCTCTTTGTCTTTGGAAACAGCCAGTCTTGGGTTGGAATTCCCTAGACACAGTTTCCACACCCTGTACTCCGCCTGCACACCCCGATCCATAACAGTACACTCGAAACCTGGGCTCTGCTTCCGACTGCAAAAACAAAATACTGTGGATGCTGGAAATCTGAAATAGAAACAGAAACTGCTTGAAATACTCAGCAGGTCAGGCAGCATCAGGTCATCGACCTGAAACGCTAACTGTGTTTCTCTCTCCACAGATGCTGCCTGACCTGCTGAGTATTTCAAGCAGTTTCTGTTTCTATCTCTGCCTCCGACTGTTCACTGTGATCTACAACATCGTCAACTGAACTCCTACATTTCACTCTCACCTTTGCACTGTTGCTGACTCGTGAACTGAATCTCCACACCTGGCTTTACACTTTGATACATCCCCAATGGAGGGCTCTCTACGCGGGAGTCCTCCCTTTATCTATTGGGGACTTGGCCTGGAGGGTGTTGCACGGAGCTGTCCCGTGCAATAAAGTTTAAAGCAGGGTCACGGACTCCCAGGCCACCTGCCTTTTCTGCGGCCTGGAGGAGTCCATGTTCCACATTTATGAAGAGTGTGAGAGGTTGCAGCCCCTCTTCCATTATTTGAAGGGGCTGCTCCTCGATTTTTGGCTGCACTTCAGTCCCACGCTCCTGATCTTTGGTCACCTGGTGAGGAGGGGAGCGGGCAGGTCAGGGGACCTGCTCGTAGGACTGCTCCTGGACCTGGCCAAAGTGGCCATTAACTGGTCCAGGCAGTGGGCAGTCGAGGGAGTGGTTGGGCACGACTGCCTGCCTCTCTTCCGCGGCCACGTTCGCACCTGGGTGGCCCTGGAAATGGAGCACGCGGTGTCCGCCGGCACGTTCGAGGCCTTACACGACCAGTGGGCACCACAGGGACTGGAGTGCTTCATCACCACTGGAAATGGAATTTTAATTTAATTTATTAAGTTTCCTTTAATGTTTTAAGTTACAGTTTATTGGTTTACAGCATCGCCAAAAGAGTACACTATGATACATTATACCTGAATTGAATCTCCACTCCCATCTTGCACTGGCAGTGGCCCACGTGGTTTGAATGTGGGGTCAAGGGGAACACTCTTGCTCCCCACCTCCCGGCTCCACGTTCAGGTAAGTATTTGAACTAACTTACCTTCTTGATGACGGCCTGCAGCGGTCCCTTTAAGGACCTGTTAGGCTGCAGGTCGACCTGGTTTTCCTGAATGCAGCTGGCGCCAACTGCCTCAGGGCAAACCAATATTGCACCGTGGGATTCAAACAGGTTTTAGGCACCTTAATTCCTTATGCAAAAGATCTCATGCTTGATGGCGCACTTACAGCTCATAAGTGTTCACTTTCTGCCCGCCATATTGGAGGTTTAGGGGCCTGAAAAATGGGCGTGGCGCTGTCCAATTTCTATGCCAGAAACGTAGCCATCCCACCTTGCAATTGTTTCAACACGTCTCCTTCCAAGCACCCACTGAGCCTCATTACAACCTCAGGTGTACCTTCAAAGCACTGCACAGACCAACTCAGCTCAACAGCCAAGGGTGGATAGTCTGAGCCAAACAATCGGACTGTAATCCCTACAAGCCACTGCATGGTCCCCGGTAGGACTGTCCTACAACCCCAGAATTGCACTTTAAACCTGCAAACAAACATCAACGCCTGGCCTGCTGTTAACTTGGGGACGCAGTACGGTACTGCTGCAGACCTGCAGTGCGTTTTAGGCCGGATTATAGGTTTGCTCAACTTCAAGACGGGCACATCAGCTGCTTTTCAATATTAGCAGCATCGCTTTCAGGAAGTCAGCTGATCTTCCAGTGGTGGCCTGTAGTGACCCTGTGCGCTTTGCAAAACTCAAGTCCTGCTTTAATCCACTTCCCCAACTTCTCTCATCTGTTGCATCAGTTCTCCAATGTCCCAATACTTTGCAAGGCTTCGGAATCGGAAACCATCTGGCCTAGAGTCCAGAAACATTCCAGGCCAGAATCTAGCACCCAGACTCCTTCCCACCTGCCCTGTGCACATTAGCTACTATCTTGCTGCCCTGGCCTTTAAATGGAACTGCTTTCTAAACGTTTTCTGCAGAAAGATGGTCAGATATCCTGAAACGTGACATTGAGCAGAGACCACTGACCAAGGTGCTAATGTTTCTCATTGGTGGATGATGTGGTGGAAGACAATAAATCTCTAACCACAGCCAGTGTCTCCACCTCATGATTCAGTTGGGTGAGTTTCCTTAATTTTCATTCTGTAGTTAGTGTCTCGCTTTACTCTGTCAAATCATTCTCCTATTTAAGGATCATCCTGGCAGCAATGACAACCTGTGTTTTTTTACTTCATGACAAATCATCTCCTCAAAACCCTTTGCCCTGCCCATTCTACCCTCACCTGCAATACCTCATGGGTTTTTGCCTTTTGGATGAAGACGATCTGTGCAGCTGTCTCTGCCACGGCCTCTGCCTCCTCGCCCCCAATCCCCCCACCCACCTTACATCCAATTCCCCATCATTCTGCAGTTTATCTCCCATCTCCCCCTCTTCTTCCCTTTTCCAAACATCTTTTCCAGGAGATCTACTCCCTCAATCCCCTACCCATTCAATTATGTATCTTGGACCCCAGTTCTGTGCCAATCTCTCCCAAAATTCCCTATTCAAATTCTTTCAGTCTGCTTTTCGATCTGCTCAGAGCATCAAGACAGCCCAGGCTACAGTAAGGCATGACATTCTCTGTGACTGTGGCCACGATACATTATCCCTTCTTGTTCTATTCGACCATTCCAATGATAGATATGGTTGTCCTCATCATTTTCCTCCATGGCCTCACCCCTCTTGTCCAGTTCCACGGGACTGCCCTTAAATGATCCCACTCCTACCTTTCCGAATGCAGCTAGCTCATCTCCAGCATGGCGATATTTCCCTCCCCTGCCACCTCGAGGATCCCCCAAGGATTTTGGCACCTCCTCTTTATCAGCTACATACAGCCCCTCAGTAATGTCAACAGATGGCAAAGGGTCAGCTTTAATAAATATGCAGATGGGATCCAACTTTCCAATTGCCCACTTCCATCAACCCCACAACCAGCTCTGTGCTATCAAACCACCTGCTAGACATCAAACCGTGGACGAGCCAAAGTTTGTTTGAATAAACCAACTTTTTGGCCCTCATCATAAACCATGCTCCCTTACCACTGACTATTTCCCTCCGCAGCCACAAGCTCAGGCTGAACTAGGCCGCGCAAAACCTTAATGTTGTGTTGAGCTACAAACCCACATTCTATCCATCACCAACACCATTTACTTCCATCTCTGCAACACTATCTGGCTCCACACTTACCTAAGCCCATGCAACTCCAACACCCTTACCCATGCTTTTATCACCACCAAACTCCATTTTTAAACATCTCCTTGTTGGCCTCCCAACTCCAACTTGTTAAAAACTCAGCTGCCCCTATCCTGTCCTGCATTAAGTCCCACTTGCTCATCTACAATGGCTCTCTGTCCCTCAACACATTGAATTTTAAATCCTTGCCCTCATCTTCAAATACCTCCACGGCCTCACCCCACCCTACTTCTGCAACCTCCTCCAGCCTAATGTCCTTGCTAAACCCCGAATCTGCCCTTCTGTGCATTGACCCCTCCCTTCGGCCCCACCAATGGTAGCAGAGCTTTCAGCCCTCTCGGCCCCAGCCCCCCCTCTCCACTTCCACCTTTGCTTTGGGATGTTTGTCTTCATGAAAGGTGCCATATAAATGCCAGTTGTTTCTACTCATATTGTAAACATTGGGGAAGCAGGAATGGCTTTGCCTGGCCTACTCTTTTTATTGGCCTTTAATGAAGTGACATTGATAGCAGTCGTGCTGTTATCCATATATCAACTTACAAAGTGGGGAAAGGAGACAAACACATCTAACCTTTACGAAATGAAAAAAAAAACAAGAAGTCACAGCCTGCAAGACATGGAGATTAAAGACACTGCTGCTCTGGCTCAAATGAATGAAACATAATTTATTTATTCCTCTTTGATGTCCACTTCACTTCATACATTGCCTGAGGTTATGCCTTTTTATGCTAGTTCACTTTCATTTTTTAGCAAAAGCATCCACCTGAACTCAGTATAAAGCAGTAGCACACAGTCTATCTTATAGTGCACCTCTGTTAGAATACGAGGAATCAGCTGTGATTGAGCATGTGTCTGTATTAACCTCATTTATGTTTAAATTAAGAAAGTGAACTGGGGCCTATATTTATTAATGACTTAGATAACACAATAGAGAGCCATATATCCAAGTTTGGCAATGACACAAAGATTGGTGGCATAGTAAGTGGTGTAGACAGCAGCATAGAATTACAAAGAGACATTGTAGATTAAGTGAGTGGGCAAAACTGTGGCAGATGGATTTCAATGAAGGCAAGTGTGAGGTCATCCATTTTGGACCAATTTTTAAATGGTGAAAGGTTAGGAACAGTGGAGGTCCAAAGAGATTTAGGGGTCTATCTACACAGATCACTAAAATGTAGAAGTCAAGTACAAAAAATAATCAAAAAGGTTAATGGAATGTTAAACTTTATAAGTAGAGGGCTAGAATATTACATAGAATATATAACACAGAAACAGGCCATTAGACCCAACCAGCCAACCAGTTTATGCTCCACTCAAGCCACCTCCCATCCTTCCTCATTTAACTATCATCATAACCCTCTATTCCCATCTCCCTCATGTGCTTGTCTAGCTTCCCCTTAAATACATCTATACTATTCGCCTCAACCACTCCCTGTGGTAGCGAGTTCCACATTCTCACCACTCTCTGGGTAAAGAAGTTTCTTCTGAATTCCCTATTTGATTTCTTGGTGACTATCTTATATTGATGGCCTCTAGTTTTGCTCTTCCCCCACAAGTGGAAACACTCTCTCTCTGAATCTACTCTATCAAAACCTTTCATAATTTTGAAGACCTTTATTAGGTCACCCCTCAGCCTTTTCTTTTCAAGAGAAAAGAGACCTAGCCTGTTCATCCTTTCCTGAAAAGGTATAACCTCACATTTCTGGCATCATCTTGTAAATCTTTTTTGCACCCTCTGAAGTGCCTCTATATCCTTTTCATAATATGGCAACCAGAACTGTACACAGTACTCCAAGTGTGGTCCAACCAAGGTTCGATACAAGTTGAGCATAACTTCTCTAATATATGAAGGGGAGGAAGTTTTGCGATAGCTATGCAAAGCCCTGGGTTAGACCACATCTGGAGCACTGTGTACAGTTCTCGGCACAACACCTTAGAAAGGATATATTGGCCTTGGAAGCAGTTTAGCGCAGATTCACCAGAATGTTACCAGAGCTCCAAAGGTTAGATTATGAGGAAAATTACATAAACTAGGCTAGTATTCACTGGAATATAGAAGGTTAAGGGGTGATTTGATTGAGATTTATAGGATTTTGAAAGGAATTTATAAGGTAGAGAGAAAAAATTTCCGCTAGTGGGCGAGTCTTGGACAAGAGGACATCACTGCAGGAGTTCCTCAGTGTAGTGTCCTAGGCCCAACCATCTTCAGCTGCTTCATCAATGACCTTCCCTCCATCATAAGGTCAGAAGTGGGGATGTTCGCTGATGATTGCACAGTGTTCAGTGCCATTCGCAACTCCTCAGATAATGAAGTAGTCCATGCCCGCATGCAGCAAGACCTGGACGACGTTCATGCTTGGGCTGATAAGTGGCAAGTAACATTCACACTACACAAGTGCCAGGCAATGACTATCTCCAACAAGCGAGAGTCTAACCACCTCCCCTTGACATTCAACGGCATTACCATCGTCGAATCCCCCACCATCAACATTCTGGGGGTCACCGTTGACCAAAAACTTAACTGGACCAGCCACATAAATACTGTGGCTACAAGAGCAGGTCAGAGGCTAGGTATTCTGCAGCGAGTATCTCACCTGCGGATTCCCCAAAGCCTTTCCACCATCTGCAAGGCACAAGTCAGGAGTGTGATAGAATACTCTCCACTTGCCTGGATGAGTGCAGCTCCAACAACACTCGAGAAGCTCAACACCATCCACGACAAAGCAGCCCGCTTGACTGGCACCCCATCCACCACCTCAAACATTCTCTCCCTCCACCCCCGGCGTACCGTGGCTGCAGTGTGTACCATCTACAAGATGCACTGCAGCAACTCGCCAAGGCTTCTTCACCTACCATCACCTGCAAGTTCCCCTCCAAGTCAACACACCATCCTGACTTGGAAACATATCGCCGATCCTTCATTGTCACTGGGTCAAAATGCCTGGAACTCCCTCCCTAACAGCACTGTGGGAGTATCTTCACCACAAGGACTGCAGTGGTTCAAGAAGGCGGCTCACCACCACCTTCTCAAGGGCAACTAGGGATGGGCAATAAATGCTGGCCTTGCCAGCGACACCCACATCCCGGAACGAATTAAAAAAACCTTAAAATCATTGCCAGGCCATTCAGGAGAGAAGTTAGGAGACACTTCTACATGCAAAGGGTGGTACAGGTGTGGAACTCTCTCTCATAAAAAGCAGTAGATGCTAGCTCAATTAATAATTTAAAAACTGAAATCAACAGATTTTTGCTAGGCAAGGGTATTAAGGGATATGGAGCCAGGGTGGGTGGATGGAGTTAGGATACAGATCAGCCATGATCTCAGTGAATGGCAGAACAGACTTGAGGGGCTGAGTGGCCTACTCCTTTGTGAAGGGCCAAGGCGCATAATACAGATACCATCAATGCTGAAAAGAATTGGAGAGAAGACACAGTTTATCAAACCGGGATTAGGTGATACCAAGATTGGATTTTAAAAGCCTCCAGATTGTAGGAGGAAGAGGAGAAGTCATCTATAGTCTACAGGAAGTAAGTGGGATCAGGATTCCATAACCCAGGGAGGGAGTAATAAAGATTCCGTAGTAGACAGGGAAAATAACATCAGGACACCATAACCCAGGGGGTGGGGGAGAAATGGCATCAGGACTCCGTAGTCCCGGGGGCGAGTGGCATCAGGACTCCGTAGTCCAGAGGGCGAGTGGCATCAGGACTCCGTCGTCTAGGGGGCAAGTGGCATCAGGACTCCCTAGTCCAGGGGGTGAGTGGCATCAGGACTCCGTAGTCCAGAGGGCGAGTGGCATCAGGACTCCATCGTCTAGGGGGGCGAGTGACATCAGGACTCCGTAGTCCAGGGGGCGACTGGCATCAGGACTCCGTAGTCCATAAGGCGAGTGGCATCAGGACTCCGTAGTCCCGGGGGCGAGTGGTATCAGGACTCCGTAGTCCAGAGGGCGAGTGGCATCAGGACTCCGTCGTCTAGGGGGCGCGTGACATCAGGACTCCCTAGTCCAGGCGGCGAGTGGCATCAGGACTCCGTAGTCCTGGGGGCGAGTGACATCAGGACTCCCTAGTTAGGGGGTGAGTGGCATCAGGACTCCGTAGTCCTGGGGGCGAGTGACATCAGGACTCCGTAGTCCTGGGGGCGAGTGGCATCAGGACTCCCTAGTAAGGGGGTGAGTGGCATCAGGACTCCGTAGTCCTGGAGGTGAGTGACATCAGGACTCCGTAGTCCTGGGGGCGAGTGACATCAGGACTCCCTAGTCCAGGGGGCGAGTGACATCAGGACTCCGTAGTCCAGGGGGCGAGTGGCATCAGGACTCCGTAGTCCAGGGGGTGAGTGACATCAGGACTCCGTAGTCCAGGGGGTGAGTGACATCAGGACTCCCTAGTCCAGGGGGTGAGTGACATCAGGACTCCCTAGTCCAGGGGGTGAGTGACATCAGGACTCCGTAGTCTAGGGGGCGAGTGACATCAGGACTCCGTAGTCTAGGGGGCGAGTGACATCAGGACTCCGTAGTCCCGGGGGCGAGTGACATCAGGACTCCGTAGTCTAGGGGGTGAGTGGCATCAGGACTCCGTAGTCCAGGGGGCGAATGACATCAGGACTCCGTAGTCCAGGGGGCGAGTGGCATCAGGACTCCGTAGTGTAGGGGGCGAGTGGTATCAGGACTCCGTAGTCCATAAGGCGAGTGACATCAGGACTCCGTAGTCCAGGGGGCGAGTGGCATCAGGACTTCGTAGTCATGGGGGCGAGTGGCATCAGGACTCCGTAGTCTAGGGGGCGAGTGGCATCAGGACTCCGTAGTCCAGGGGGCGAGTGGCATCAGGACTCCGTAGTCCAGGGGGCGAGTGGCATCAGGACTCCGTAGTCCAGGGGGCGAGTGGCATCAGGACTCCCTAGTCCAGGGGGCGAGTGGCATCAGGACTCCCTAGTCCAGGGGGCGAGTAGCATCAGGACTCCGTAGTCCAGGGGGTGAGTGGCATCAGGACTCCCTAGTCCAGGGGGCGAGTGGCATCAGGACTCCGTAGTCTAGGGGGCGAGTGGCATCAGGACTCCGTAGTCCAGGGGGCGAGTGGCATCAGGACTCCGTAGTCTAGGGGGCGAGTGACATCAGGACTCCGTAGTCTAGGGGGCGAGTGGCATCAGGACTCCGTAGTCTAGGGGGTGAGTGGCATCAGGACTCCCTAATCCAGGGGGCGAGTGGCATCAGGACTCCGTAGTCCAGGGGGCGAGTGACATCAGGACTCCGTAATCCAGGGGGCGAGTGGCATCAGGACTCCGTAGTCTAGGGGGCGAATGACATCAGGACTCCGTAGTCCAGGGGGTGAGTGACATCAGGACTCCGTAGTCCAGGGGGAGAGTGACATCAGGACTCCCTAGTCCAGGGGGCGAATGGCATCAGGACTCCGTAGTCCAGGGGGCGAGTGACATCAGGACTCCGTAGTCTAGGGGAGAGTGGCATCAGGACTCCGTAGTTGAGGAGTGACTTTTCTAAACATCGCTGTTTATAGACAGCTTGTTCAATAAAGCTCTGCTGATGTGGTTTATTAGTTTTAATTGGCAAACTTTAGTGAAATCAATGAGTACCACTTTCTGTGGCTCTTGAGAGAAAGTAATCCACCACTGACTCTCACTAAAAATAATTGCAACAGTCAACCGAAATAGTCCTTTTTTAAAGCTAATCTATGGCTGATAACACACATTCCCCAGGGACACGTCCACTGTTTTAATGGGACTGTTTGATACCTTCCTGTGAAAGGGGCATGAGTCAGTGTTTGCTCTACATTTTGTTCGTTTGCAGACACAAGATGAAATGGCGTAAGCTGCATCAAAATATATCTTCCAGCCACTAGTGGTGAGAAGTATGAAACATTAAATGTTTGTCAACAATTTTTTTTAAATGAAAGAAAGTATCTTTTAAAAGAAAACATCAATGCCGGCTGTGCAGCCCAGATTACTTCTGCACATTAGCACCAGGGAATGGTTCACGTCTTTAATGCACTCCCAGTCTCCATGTCTTGTTTTTCCTGAAGGCAACGTTCAGTGTAGCATGGGTTTAAACCTAATGTCATTATACACTTCACAGAACACCAAGCTCGAGGCTGGACAGAACCACCCTCAACACCGCAAGGCAGCCTTTCTTATCGCAACTGGCCTGAATCAGAGCATTTGTTTTAAGCACGTTCTGCGAAAGACTTCAGCCAGTACGTGAAACCTGACTGCATCAGGGCCAGCGATGTCTTTAGTAGGCTCCAGTGGTAAGCTGTTGGCTGGAACAGCATTTCATGTTTAGGACGAGGAAGAGAAATTTCTTTGATTAAAAACTAAGCGCTTATCCACCAGTCGCTTCACTTGTTGACGAGAGTTTTTTTTGTTGGGCAAGTTGTAAATCCATTCATGCCTGGTAGCCTCATCGACTATAGTATTTCAGCTCACTGATGCCCCTTGAATTCAGACCTTTGGGCAGATAGTGAGGTGGCTTGTGAAAAACTTTACCTCAAATTTAAAATTACTTTTTAAATATTTGAGTACAGGAGCAAGGATGTCTTACTACAGTTATACAGGGCCTTGGTGAGACCACACCTGGAGTACTGTGTACAGTTTTGGTCTCCTTACCTAAGAAAGGATATACTTGCCATAGAGGGAGTGCAGCGAAGGTTCACCAGACTGATTCCTGGGATGGCAGGACTGTCGTATGAGGAGAGATTGGGTCAACTAGGCCTGTATTCACTAGAGTTTAGAAGAATGAGAGGGGGTCTCATTGAAACGTATGAAATTCTGACAGGGCTAGACAGACTGGATGCAGGGAGGATGTTTCCCCTGGCTGGGAGGGTCTAGAACGAGGGGTCACAGTCTCAGGATACGGGGTAGGACATTTAGGACTGAGATGAGGAGAAATTTATTCACTCAGAGGGTGGTGAACCTGTGGAATTCTCTACCACAGAAGGCTGTGGAGGCCAAGTCACTGAATATATTTAAGAAGGAGATAGATTTCTAGACGCAAAAGGCGTCAAGGGGTATGGGGAGAGAGCGGGAATATGGTATTGAGATAGAGGATCAGCCATGATCATATTGAATAGCGGAGCAGGCTCGAAGGGCCGAATAGCCTACTCCTGTTCCTATTTTTCTATGTTTCTATGTTTCTAACTCTGAACACAAATATTAAATATTGATCCTCGAAGTGCGCATCCCTCACTGTACGGTATTGCGGCTCGTGCGAGAATTTCTCAGCACTCTGGAAATGTCACAAAGCCATTAGGTTTTGCTTCTTTTAACATTTGTGCTGTCCATCCTTCTCCCAGTTGGGAGCAGACTGCAGAGTCAGGGAGCATTGTTGCCTGGCTGTCACAGGTCAAAGCTCTGCCCCACTGAGTATCACAAGAATCTGTACATTCTATTTTTAGAAGTGAGGAGTTTGAGTCACCTGCAATCGGGCCACTTTAATTTGATGAACAGTCTGGAAGTCGTCTGTGTGCATGAAATCGATATTATCGGGCACGTGTGTTGATGCCACTTCAAAGGCCTCTGCCCACCTCTGTCTAGGCGGATTGCTTACGAGTGGTATCAGGGTGTCAGCGGTCTTTGTGACCCGCTATCTCACATTACTCTATATGAGGTCATGTTTTGCTTCATAGGAAGCATGCGCTTGCTGTGAAAGCAGACCTTTGCATTGGGCATGAGAAGAAATATCTGTTGTGTGTCCAAATTGCAACACTGACACCCTGATTGGTAATGTTTCGATACCAGCACGCTCCACTTAAGTCAAGATTTCAGTGTTGAAGACTTTAGATTGCTGCTTAATACACATCATTGCCTGTAATCTTGGTCTGTAGAATTTCCCCGACTTCTGATGCGTCTTTGGTAGACAGTCCAGGCTTTGCAACCATGGAAAGGAAAGAACTTGTATTTACATCGCGCCTTTCACAACCTCAGGACATTCCAAAGCGCTTTACAGTCAATTAAGTACTTTTGAAGGGTGGTCACTGCTGTAATGTAGGGAATGCGTTAGCCAATTTGTGCACAGCAAGATCCCACAAACAGCAATGCGATAAATTACCAGATAATCTGTTTCAGTGATATTGTTTGAGGGATAAATATTGGCCAGGACACTAGGACACCTTCCCTGCTCTTCTTCCAATACAGCCATGAGATTTTTTATATCCACCTGAGAGAGCTGACGGAGCCTCGGTCAGATAAGGTTATAATTTACAACACCGAGAGCAGTGGCGAGAGCGGACCTGGTCGGGGACAGAGCGGAGACCGGGGAATAAAGAGCGGAGGAGAGAGAGGCCCAAACTCACCGAGAGCAGTGGCGAGAGCGGACCTGGTCGGGGACGGAGCGGAGACCGGGGAATAAAGAGCGGAGGAGAGAGAGGCCCAAACTCACCGAGAGCAGTGGCGAGAGCGGACCTGGTCGGGGACGGAGCGGAGACCGGGGAATAAAGAGCGGAGGAGAGAGAGGCCCAAACTCACCGAGAGCAGTGGCGAGAGCGGACCTGGTCGGGGACGGAGCGGAGACCGGGGAATAAAGAGCGGAGGAGAGAGAGGCCCAAACTCACCGAGAGCAGTGGCGAGAGCGGACCTGGTCGGGGACGGAGCGGAGACCGGGGAATAAAGAGCGGAGAAAGAAAAAAGGAGTGACATCACAGGACAGCAGTTAGGTGATTGGTTGGTGAGTACTACAGTTTTTTTAGTCTCTAAGCTAGCTAAGAAACTGTAAATTGCTATAACTTTATTAAATTAGTAACTAAAATTAGATAAACCAATTACGTAATAAAACAAAAATAATTGATAAAAAAAATTAATTCATCAAATAAATAAAGGAGGTTAGATAGACATGACAGGGCAGGTGGTGTGCCGTAACTGCAGCATGTGGGAGTTTGTGGAGACCAGAGAGATCCCGAGCAACCACATCTGCGGTAAGTGTCTGCAGCTCGAGGAACTTCAGCTCAGGGTTGTTTAGCTGGAGTACGAGGTGCAGACATTGCGGGGTATCAGGGAGGGGGAGAGTTACCTGGGATTGGGGGTAATATACTAGCATGGATTGAGGATTTTACAAGAGGATTTCAGTACAAGAGTAAAGACGTCTTACTGCAATTATATAGGGCCCTGGTGAGACCACATCTGGAGTATTGTGTACAATTTTGGTCTCCTTACCTAAGGAAGGATATACTTGCCTTAGAGGGAGTGCAACAAAGGTTCACCAGACTGATTCCTGGGATGGGGGGATTGTCCTATGAGGAGAGAATGAGTAGACTAGGCATATATTCTCTAGAGTTTAGAAGAATGAGAGGTGATCTCATTGAAACATACAAATTCTTACAGGGCTTCCCAGGGTAGATGCAGGGAGGATGTTTCCCCTGGCTGGGGAGTCTAGAACCAGGGGTCACAGTCTCAGAATAAGGGGTCGGCCATTTAGGACTGAGATGAGGAGAAATTTCTTCACTCAGGAGGGTGGTGAATCTTTGGAATGCTCTACCCCAGAGGGCTGTGGAGGCTCAGTCGTTGAGTATATTCAAGACAGAGGTCGATAGATTTTTGAATATTAAGGGAATCAAGGGATATGGGGATAGTTCAGGAAAGTGGCGATGAGGTAGATCATCAACCATGATCTTACTGAATGGCGGAGCAGGCTCGAAGGGCCGAATGGCCTACTACTGCTCCTATTTCTTATGTTCTTATGTAACTGCTTGGCAGACTTTCAGGAGGCTCTTAAGTGTCAAGTGTGAAACAGGCCAGAAAATCGCAAACTGCAAAGTGAAAAGTGCTTTCAGAAAATTACTATGGTCGCATTATTATGTATTACAGAGTGACATGATCACTGCATATATTAAGTCATCCAAAAATAACCCCGGTATATATTATAGAATTTAACAGTTGTGTGGAAGTTCATAATATTGTTGGTTTGGCTAATCCAAAATGAAAAAAACACATTTAGCAGGAGTCTGGCCTTCAGTACAGCAGGAAGAGTATTCTATTCCTAAAACTGCTTTAATTCACAATATTGCTTCCCAATTTTTTAATCCAGACATTAAAAAGGGATAAGCTCTCTTGCAGCATTTAACCTGCAATTATTCTGCTTTGTAAGTCTCTGAATTCCAATTCTCAATGTTTTTATTTCTCTCAGACATCAGTACAAGATAGCAATAGGGACACTGTGTGAGGACTGCTGGGTGTGGATCAGCACCCTACCACTCTGTGCGTCAGTGTCGGACAAATCACAAAACCCTTCATCAAACAGCTTCCACTCACCGCTAGAACTGGTGCAACTCCAACGATTCCCAGGAGCGCACTGCTAACACGTGTAAGATTGCCCCGTGAGCTACTCCTGACTTTCACTTGTTTAGGTGTCAGCGCGGCTCAGTAGTAGCACTCTCTCCTCAGAGTCAGAAGGTTGTGGGTCCAAGCCCCACTCCAGGGACTTGAGCATAAAATCTAGGCCGACACTTCAGTGCCGTACTGAGGGAGTGCTGCACTGTCAGAGGTGCTGTCTTTTGGATGAGATGTGAAACCAAGGCCCCGCCTGCTCGCTCAGCTGGATGTAAAAGATCCCATGGCACTATTCAAAGAGCATGGGAGTTCTCCCAGGTGTCCTGGCCAATATTTATCCCTCAAGCAACATCACTAAAACAGATTATCTGGTCATTATGTCATTGCTCTTTGTGGGACCTTGCTGTGCTCAAATTGGCTGCCGCGTTTCCTATATTACAACAGCGACTACACTTCAAAAAGTACTTCATTGGTTGTAAAGTGCTTTGGGACATCCTGAGTTCGTGAAAGGCGCTATAGAAATGCAAGGTCTTTTTTCTCATCTTCAACACAGTTGTTCCAAGAGTGTGTTAAAAATAGTACACAAAGGAATTTTACATGAATGTGTTAACCAGGGCGATACTGGAAGAAATTAAGCCCCCCTCCCACACCAAGGACTAACTATTAACAGAATTTTTGTATTTTAATAAGGGCAAGATTCCCTCATCTCAGAGGGTAAGCAAACAGACCTCCCTCCCCCTGGCCTCTGGCAATGCTGAACTGAACCAACTGCTGACTAGATGTGTGGCAGTGTCCCAACCATGACTCCCCTATACCCCTGTGGGATGTACTTTGCGCTTCCAGTGATTGAAGCAGCCAAGATCAGAAGCTTAGCGGTGAAAGAGAACAGGTGTGCAAACCCAGAACCCAGAACCCTGCTGCACTGTCTGCGCATGCTGCCCATTACGAAGATATTTTCAGCAATCACCGGCTCTCTAGCTAATTGCACTCCCGACTGTCTGACTCAGCACAAGTTCAAACTTGCTGAGATTCACAATCACAGTCTTCCTTCCTCCTTCACTGGCAGCCATTGTGGCATTTCATATCATTAACACTTTACAACGGTGTAAATTAAGGTGCCTCAATTGACAGGCATCTTTAAATAAACTGATGATTTTTATCCAGTCTTCACACTATCATTAAAGGAGCTACTAGTCAACAGGAAGCCAATGTCCATCATTCATCCCTGCACACGCTCCACAAAGGAAACCGGTTATCACAGCATCATTCAATGGTCTGCAGTCAGCTGAATGCAAGCCGATAAACAGCTTTCTAAAAAAGTACAGAGAAATAGACAAAACAGAACAAAAGATCAGTGATTTGGGGAACTTTATTTCACACAGGAACGAGCGTCAAAACTGCCTTGAATCTTGTAAAGTGGACAAATGCAAAATCTGGTTGTCTCTTAAATATAAGCAAACTTATACTAAAATCTCACTCAAGTTCATGTAAGACCCAGGATCAGAGATTTTTATCCCATTATAATGAGGTTGTTTCAAACCCAGGTCTCAGATGTAAAAGGAACCACCTTGCACACACACACATCTTCCAAAGATTGGTTGCCAAGCAGCATTGAAGACACTTGAAGGGGGGGGGGGTCTAAATTGGGCTCTGTAGCGCCCATTTCTTGGGCGTTACTTGGCAACCAAACACTCGAAAATGGGGTTTGAGATGCACCCGCACACTTCCAACAGAAGTGCGCTGGACGCCACCTTGGTCAAGGGATTTGCGTGCACGCACCCAACAACCGCTAGCAGCATGCAGAGCAGGCAGATTATGACGTCAATCAGTGTGTAACGCTGATTTGATGCCAGCGCTTCCATTTTCAAACTCTACACTCCAGCCAACACCCTGTCTTAGCCTCGTACAGCTGAACATGACGTTAAACGGAATGAAGGACGCCCCCCCAGCTCTATTTAAAGGGATCATGAACTACTTACAGGTTAGTTGCTGGATTATTTCTTCTGGCTACTGATGCAATTGTACATGTTTCTGGAGCTTTCCTATACTTTGCTAAAGTTTGAATAGTCTACGGGGAGTGGTCTGGCTGGTGCTGAAGTACTTCTCTGTTCATTTAAAAGCTTGTGCTGAAACAAGTAACTTCCAGACAGGGGTGGCCTGGTAGGGCTTCCTCTGAGAATTGAGCATGACTGAGAGAATGAAGAGAGGCCACGCAGAGCAGGACAAGCTGCTAGAATAGAGGAGAGGAGGCGAAGGGCTCTCAGCAGGAGGTCATATCTCCCGAGTGTCTTTAGGGATTCATTCTCTTACCTCAAGTTCAGCGAGGACCAACACAAGACGTCTTCGCTTCACAAAAGAGGTCGTGACTTAAATCTGCCAACTGCTGCAGGCACAACTGCAATCTCAAAGCAGGGCAAGGACAGCATTGCCTGTGGCTGTCAAGGTGACCGTAGCTCTTAACTTTTGTGTGTCTGGTACCTTCCAGGTTGTTGCTGGAGATATAAGCAACATTTCATAGTTTGCAGTGCACTGCTGCATAAGGGACATCACTGAGGCGCTCTATACTCAAGAGAGACAACGCCATCTCATTCCCTCGTGCCAGAGACCAGAAGATGGAGCGAGCACGAAGGTTTGCACACATTGCCTTGCGTGCGCCTCAAGTGAACGCGGCCACTTTCATGAACTGAAAGCAATTCCACTCCCTCAGTGTGCAGCTGGTGTGTGACCACAGGCAGCGCATCATGCAGATGAATGTCCGTTAGCCAGGCAGCAGTCATGATTCCTTCATTCTGCAGCAGTCCTCTGTGCCACCTGTATTTGACCCACCATGGCAAGTCAAAGACTGGCTACTAGGCAACAAGGGTTATCCACTCACGACAAGGCTCATGACTCCGGTCCAGAACCCACACACATGTGCTTGCCATAATGCTAAGTGTGTGAGGGCTGAGGTAAAGCATATGAATTGAAGGGTTGAGTACTTGAATGTTTCCCACATTACAACAGTGACTACACTCCAAAAAGTACTTCATTGACTGTAAAGCGCTTTGAGACGTCCGGTGGTGGTGAAAGGCGCTATATAAATGCAAGGTTTTTTTTACTGATTGATAGAGATTGTTGGTAGGTGGGTGATGGGGGTGTAGTGAATTGAGCAGTTGATGAGGCTAGTAGTGCAGTTGGTAGGATATGCCATTTGAAGATTGAACTCACTCACCTTAACAACTTGTGTGAGATTGTTAAACTTCTTCCTGCACTTCTTCCATGTTCTTGGAGCAACACTGCTGGCATTGACCTCCGACTGCCTCCTGAGCATATATCTGGAGGGCCTCATGCCTCCCTGTCTCTCCTTCTTTCCATGTCTTGCACCAAGACCTCCAGTGCATTGTCAGAAAACCTTGGTGCTCCCTCTCTCGTATGTTCAGCCATTGCTCAAAGTGTCACAGCCCAGATTCACTTTTCAAAAAACTCCCACCACTTCTTACAACCACAATGCACCTCCCATTTAAGAAATGCAGGCCATCTTTAAGTAGTGCTAGCCACTCGTGGTATCGGCCCCCTGCTGATGTGTGCAGCCAATGAACAGCGCAGGTAGTGCTGGCTGCACGCAAAAATCATTTGAGAGAGCAGGCAGCACCAATTTAACGTGCTGCCTGCATCGCAATGAATGGGCGCGGATTAATCCCGTAACTCGATTCCCCACGCCCGTTTTCGGGGTTTAGCCAATTTAACCCCCGAGGTTTCTTGCCTGCTGCTTCATTTAGCTACGTGGATGGAGGGGGAAAAGGGAGAAAAGGTGACAAGCTAGGATCATGCGAAACATAATTACACCTGTTCATACCAGGTACTGCACATCAGCTTGGCATTACTTAATTAATTACAGCCATGACCACCTTATCTGCACATGCACCAATACTGAAGATTCATACTGGAACTCGTACATGCAGCAAAATCTTTAGCAATCATCTCATTTTCCCAACAATGACGCAGACCAATACCTGTGTAACTGACCACAATGTGCAGACCCATACCCGTGTGACAGACTTGTCCAAAAGTGCAGATCTGTGTTCCATGCTTTATAAATACATGAATGGCTCTTAATCAAACTTTTAACAGGAAGCAAGGTTTTAATGCAATAAGGTCATAAAATTCAGTGATAGTTCAAAGGAAACAGCTGCTGCCAGTCATTTCGGATCTCATGTTGTAACCAAATGAGAGACTTGATGATAAAAGTCACATATTAAGTCTGATGCTCAATTTATTACAGATTACGTTGAATACACATAGTGTGAGCAAACATAGATGCCACCCATAGAGGTCATCAAGCATGGAACAGGACTACCAAGACATTTCAAGCTGGTCAATCCTCAAGCGTTCTAGTCACAGGAGAAACTTTCCTAGCAATCTATTTGGTGATAAATTACAGAATGATTTATTAATACTTAATGACTTAAAAATGCAATTTAAGGAAGCCAGGACCTAATGACATTTTAATTATATTTCTCAATCTGCATAAATTAAGGCTTTAATTTGGGAATTTCAAACTTTAAGAAATTGTGCTGGTAGCGTACTTTTCAAAGGAAGGGGGAACAAATCAACCCTGGCTAATCTGATGCAGCTCTTAGTGACGGGCTCACGAGCTACACTGGCAGAGGTCGGGGAGTAGGTCCCCTCTCACCTGCGCAACAGGCAAAGCCCAATGTGGATCAAAGATAAACAAGCTGAGGAAGGGGGAATGCTTTAAAAAGGGGCATTTGCTCCAAATTAAGGTTTGTTCTAAAAAAAAGATAGGCAGAATTATCAAACATGATGAAAGAGTTTAAAAATGCTGATGTAAAATAGGGGCATTCAAGATTAAAATCAGTGTCTTCAAAGGTTGTTTTGGCAGTGTGACCAGCCTTGTTTCAGCAGTGTCACAGTGATGAATATATAATCTTACATCCATGTCAATGAAAAAGAAAAGATTCCATTGATGCCCATCGTGGATTTCACATTATGTCACTTACTTTGAAAAGTAAGCGAGGTGTTGATGCAATAAAGTTCATAAAATTTAGTGACAATTCGGAAGAAAACAGCTGCTGCCAGTCATTCCAGATCTCATTTTTTAACCAAATTAGAGACTTTGATGGTAAAAGTCGCAACTTAAATCTGACGCTCAACTTTACAAACTGTCACATCCACAAGAAAAGGGAAGGTCACTGGCCAATACAAAACACTTGTCAGATTTTCAGTAAGTGTTATCACTGGTAAGGAGTGGTAGACAGTGGATCAACAAATTAAAAAGCCCCCTGTGCCCCACTCGGCAAATTCACAATCTCAACTCAACTGAGCGGGAGGAAGGTACCGCAAGGACAAAGAAAAATCAAAACTGAAAATACCCAACAGGAAGAGAGCCAATTTCAGTGATCTGAGAAGAGATCTAGCACAGGTGGACTGGAAACAAAGATTGTCCAGGAAAACAGTAAATGAGCAATGGTCAGGCCTTCAAGGCGGAGATAGTTTGGGTACAAACCAAACATATTCCCATAAGGAGGAAAGATGGAGCATCCAAAGCTAGAACTCCCTGGATGACAAAGGAAATAGAGGATAAAATAAAACAGGAGAAGGAGTTTCATGGCAAATGTCAGGTACAGAATACAGTCGAAAACCAGGCAGAATACAGAGAGTGCAGGGGGAAATTGAGAAAGGATATAAGAAGAGCAAAGAGAGAGCTTGAGAAAAAATTAGCGGGTAACATAAAGGGAACCCAAAAATCTTTTATCAACAGATTAAAAGTAAAAGCATAGTTATAGGAATGGTGGGGCGATTCGGAACAAAGAAGGAAATCTTCTTGTGGAGGCAGAGGGCATGACTGAGGTACTGAATGAATACTTTGTAACTGTCTTCACAGAAGAGGATGAAGTTAATGTTGCAGTAGAGAAGGAGGGAGTAGAGATATTGAATAGGATAAAAATAGATAGAAAGGACGTACTAAATAGGTTGGAATCACTCAAAGGTAACAAGTCACCCGATCCAGATGGGATGTATCCTAGGTTGTTGAGGGAAGCTAGGGTGGAGATAGCAAAAGCTCTGACCACAATCTTTCAATCCTCCTTGGATATTGGCGTGGTGTCAGAGGACTGGAGGATTGCAAATGTTACCCCTCTGTTCCAAAAAGAGAAGAGGGATAAATCTGGTAACTACAGGTCAATCAGTCCAATATCAGTGGTGGGATAAACTACTAGAGACCATTGTCAAGGACAAAATTAATTCTCACTTGGAGAAACAGACAGCCAGCACAGATTTGTTAAAGGCAAATCGTGTCTGACTAACCTGATTGAGTTCTTTGATGACGTAACAGAGAGGGTTGATAAAGATAGTGCAGTGTCAGCTGTGGCTCAGTGGGTAGCACCCTCGCCTCTGAGTCAGAAGGTTGTGGGTTCAGGTCCCACTCCAGGGCCTTGCGCATATAAAGCCAGGCTGACACTCCAGTCCAGTGCTGAGGGAGTGCTGGACTGTCGGAGGTGCCGTCTTTCGGATGAGACGTTAAACCGAGGCCCCGTCTGCTCTCTCAGGTGGACGTAAAAGATCCCATGGCACTATTTCGAAGAAGAGCAGGGGAGTTATCCCCGGTGCCCTGGCCAATATTTCTCCCTCAACCAACATAACAAAAAACAGATTATCTGGTCATTTTCACATTGCTGTTTGTGGGAGCTTGCTGTGCGCAATTTGGCTGCCGTGTTTCCCACATTGCAACAGTGACTCCACTTCAAATGTACTTCATTGGCTGTAAAGCACTTTGAGACATCCGGTGGTTGTGAAAGGTACTATATAAATGCAAGTCTTTCTTTTCAGTAGATGTTGTACATATGAACTTTCAAAAGGCATTTGATAAAGTACCGCATAACAGACTTATTTGGAAAATAGAAGTACATGGTACAAAGGGACGATGGTAACGTGGGTACAAAATTGGCTAAGGGATAGGAAGCAGAGCGTAGTGGTGAATGGATGTTTTTCTGACTGGACGGAAGTATGCAGTGGGGTCCCCCAGGGGTCGGTATTAGGACCATTGCTATATATGAATTACCTGGACTTGGATATAGGGAGTACAATTTCAAAGTTTGCGGAAAATACAAAACTTGGCCACGTAATAAATAGTGAACAGGATAGTAGCCAACTTCAGGAGGACATAGACAGACTGGTGAAATGGGCAGACAGATGGCAGATGCAATTTAACGCGGTTAAGTGTGAAATGATGCACTTTGGGAGAAACAACATGGAGAGGAAGTATAATCTAAATGGTACTATTTTGAGGAGGCTGCAAGAACACAGGGACCTGGGGTGCACATTCAGAAATCTTTGAAGGTGGCAGGTTGATAAGGCAGTTAAAAAAGCGAATGAGATACTTGGCTTTGTAAATAGCGGCATTGAATACAAAAACAAGGAAGTCATGCTAAACCTTTACAAATCACTGGTTAGGCCTCAGCTGGAGTATTGTGTACAATTCTGGGCACCACACTTCAGGAAGGATGTCAAGGCCTTGGAGGGTGCAGAGGAGGTTAATCAGGGAGTTATGTCGAGAAATTGGAGAAGCTGGGACTGTTCTCCTTAGAGCAGAGAAGATCAAGGGGAGGCCTAATAGAGGTATTCAAAACTATGAGGGGTTTTGATAGAGCAAGTAGAGAGAAACTATTTCCTCTGGCAAGTGGGTCGGTAACCAGAGGTCATAGATTTAAAATAATTGGCTGAAGAACTAGAGGGGAAATGAGGAGAAATTTCTTGACAGAGGGTTGTTAAGATCTGAAACACATTTCCTGATAGGGTGGTGGAATCAGATTCCATAGGAACTTTTAAAAGGCACTTGGACATGGACTTGAAGAGGACTAATTTGCAGGGTTATGGGGAAAAAGTTGGGGTGTGGGACAAAATGGGACAGCTCTTTCAAATGGCCTCCTTCTGTGCTGTAAGATTCTATGGGGGAAAAATTCAGTTGGTTGCGCCTCCCGTTAGCGCCTTAAGAGGGCGCTAATGGGGCGCAAAGCAACTAGCACCCGGGCGCGGTAATGTTTGCGCCGCTCGCGAAATTAAGTGGACATTTTGCGGCGCCGCTAAACACTACCGCCACGATCTCCTGCGCCGGCAGATCGTGACGTCAGTCGAGTGCGCAACACCCCGGTAGCGCCCCGGAGCGGATATTGAGTGGCGCCCCCTGCCTTACAGCCTGCCGATAGCAACGACAGGTTGAGGGGAGCATTTTGCAGTCAGGAAGGGACTGGGGGAGCGCTATTTAAAGACGACCGCTTCCTGCCTTTTTTTGTTGGTGACATTTTTGAACCACGCATTCTGAGAGAGAGAGAGAGAGAGAGAGACTTCTGGAGAGATTCAACGCTGTGTGAAGGAGTTTTGGGTACTGAGCAGCACTTTGCAGGTTCATTTTGATTTGCCCTTCCTTGTATCGATTTAGAAGAGACTGTGGGGGCTGCACTCTGAGCTCTTTCCCTGGTACTCTCCATTGTTCTTTCCAGCAGATTTGATGTACAGGTCTCTCCAGGCCGAGATTCAAGGCTGCAATGAGCAGGATGTGGATGGAAAGCAAGATCAATCCTCCCCTTTAAGAACTGGCCGGCGCCAGTGTGTCTGTGTTCCATTGCTGACTGACATCACATGAGCTTCGCCAGCGCTCTGAGTTAGCACCTCGCTCCTCGGCCTTTACGCCTTAAGACAGATGTGTAGTGCCTGATTTAGCGCTCCAATCACCTCCAGGGGCGATAAAAGTCAAGTTTGCAGTCGGAGGCGATAATTAGCGCCAGGCGCTAATCTTTGCGCTCAGCCGATAATTGCGCCCCAAACGGGGCGATACTGAATTTTTCCCCCCTTGATTCTATGAGGCTCTGTACCCACCTATTCTATATGTCTACCAGACACTTCAAGACTAGGATGGCAGAATGTATGATAAGAGAAGGGTATGATCAGAGAAGGGTACATGTAGTGGAATAAGTAATAAGCAATCTGTCATATTTAACTGCTCATCTGATCTTTGAAGTACCAATAGTAAATGCATTTTTCTTAACGTAGATTAAATATAATTTAGCACTGTGTGCATTTCTGACACAAGATAAATCTGCACAAGATCATCATTCTCCAAATGAATTTTGTATCAGTTAATTTTTTTCTCAAAAACTTTTTCATTCTGAACCTTCAAGTAATTGAAATCTAAAATTTAAAATCACACCATCTCCTAAGGCTACAAACCATCTAACACACTCCTAAAACATCAGATAAACTGAAAACCATTTCCAGTATGGCTGGGGCCAGAGTTCACACAAATGTCACACCGAGACAGGGATTTAAACTCAAGTCACGCTGCAATAAATTTAGTGCTGCAAAGGCCAGCATTTTAGAATATATTTTTCTGTTGCAGAAGCGAAATGAAGGCTCTTGCCCCAGTCCTCACACAGCAGGTTCCTGAACTCTGCTAGGCTGTCTCAGACAGAAAAGCAGCAGGAACTGGCCCAGCCCTGGTATAAAATCCACTGAATAAACAAACAAACGCTAATTATGAAGTACTCCGTGACAGTCACACCTATTGCATTGCACATCACCAGACCGACCTCTGTCCGTACTGCTCTGCAAGGTCATTTTAAAATCAGGATCAACTCGTTACACAACTAACAGCTTCTTAACACCAGGTTATTGTTTTCCCAGCCATTTCATACATGGACACGCTCAAATACTCTCGAGCAGATCATAGAATGGTTACAGCACGGAAGGAGGCCATTCGGCCCGTCGAGCCCGTGCCGGCTCTCTGCAAGAGCATCTCAGCCAGTCCCACTCCCCCGCCCTTTCCCCGTCGTCCTGCTAATGTTTTTCTTTCAGGTACGTATCCAACTCCCTTGTGATTGAGTCTGCCTCCACCACCCTTTCAGGCAGTGCATTCCAGATCCTAACCACTCGCTGAGCAAAAAAGGTTTTCCTCATGTCACCTTCGGTTCTTTTGCCAATCACCTTAAATCTGTGTCATCTGGTTCTCGACCCTTCTGCCACAGGGAACAGTTTCTCTCTGTCAGACCCCGCATGATTTTGAACAACTCTATCAAATCTCCTCTTAATCTTCTCTGCTCTAAGGAGAACAACCCCAGCTTCTCCAGTCTATCCATGTAACTGAAGTCCCTCATCCCTGGAATTATTCTTGTAAATCTTTTCAGCACCCTCTCTAAGGCCTTCACATCCTTCCTAAAGTGTGGTGCCCAGAATTGGACACAATACTCCAGTTGAGGCCAAACCAGTGTTTAAGACAGGTTCATCATCATTTCCATGCTTTCGTACTCCATGGGCTGGATTTTCATAGGGCCGTTGAGGCGGGATTGGAGGTGTGTGGGGGGTTAAAATTGCAGAAACTGGCAGGCGGGCCCAAACCCGCCTCCACGCAATTTTGATGAAATCGTGTCTACTGGTCCCGTCTCCGTCCCGCCTCCAAGAGGCGGGAGAGGCCATTAATGCCCTTAACAAGTCCTAAATTGGCTCTGTAATGCCATTTTGATAGCTATTTGCTAGTTTAACCCTTTTCCCACGTGAAGCACGCCTGATCTGAAACACGCCGGTGAAACCTGGCGGGAGCACAAGTGGATTGCTGACTATCAGCTGCAGCTCAACCATTAAATAGGAGATTTGATCAGCCATCATTTGCAGGTGGCAGAACTTTGTTGTCAGAGGTCTGGGGGAACTTTTAGAAGGCATAACCACAGCTCTGGAAGTTTTGAGCCTGACACCCATCTCCAGTGTGACCTCCTGGGAAACCCCTCTCGCCACCTTCATTGAGCGCTTCCTCAACTGAGGCATATACCAGAAGCATGGGAGCCATTTATTTCCTTCCCTTCTGGGCATCAGATGAGGACGAACACCAGCCGCGGCACCAGCAGAACCATGAACAACAGCAGCACTAACAGCAGCAGCAACAGCAGGAGCGCCAAGCTGCTGCTCACCCGCCTGAAGCTGCACAGGCCAGAAGGGGCCAGTGCATGGAAGGCCGTCGGCGCAGGAGATACCCCCCAAACAGGGTCTACAGACACAGGGTCAGCTACCTCAACATGTCCGAGCAGCAGTGCCAAAGGCAGCTCCGACTTTCGCGAGAGGTAGTGGGTGACATCTGCGCAATACTGCAACAAGACCTGGAGCCCAGAGGACCAGGTGGACACCCCTTACCAGTGGCCGTCAAAGTCATCACCGCACTCAACTTTTTTGCCTCAGGCTCATTCCAGGGATCAGCAGCAGACCTCAGCGGCATCTCCCAGGCGGCCGCACACACCTGCATCACGCAGGTAACCGATGCCCTCTTTGCCATCGCGCACAATCACATCCATTTCACCAAGGATCGAGCAAGTGTCACGGCGCGTGCGGTTGGATTAGCTAATCTGGCAGGCTTTCCAAGGGTGCAGGGCGCCGTTGACTGCACACATGTGGCCCTTAAGGCACCCCATCGCAATCCAGGTATTTTTGTCAACCGCAAGGGCTTCCACTCCCTCAACGTTCAGCTGGTGTGTGACCACAAGAAGGAAGTTTTGCATGTTTGTGCCAAGTACCCTGGCAGTTGCCATGACTCCTTCATACTGCGCCAGTCTAGTGTGCCTCCGCTATTCAGTCCGCCAGACCAACTTCACGGATGGCTACTTGGAGACAAGGGCTATCCCCTGAAGACGTGGCTAATGACGCCGTTGAGGAGCCCATCCAACGCAGCTGAGGAGAGCTACAACTCCAGCCACATTTCCACCAGAGCCATAATCGAGCAAACCATCGGTATGCTGAAGATGCGCTTCAGATGCCTGGATAGATCAGGAGGAGCCCAGCAATACTCAGCAGCCAGGGTCTCCAGAATCATCGTGGTTTGCTGTGCACTTCACAACATGGCACAGCGTCGTGGCTTGCAGATGCCGGAGGACCAAGTGGCTCCTCACATATCCTCCTCAGATGAGGAGGAGGAGGACGTGGAGGAGGAGGAGGAGAGAGAGAACGAACAACTTGCAGAGGCCCATCAACCAGCGGCAGCATTACGCGAGACCATAGCTGCCCGGAATGCAAGGAACACACTCATCTTGGCCAGATTTGCTTAGCCTAGACAATCAAGCACTTTTGCCTCGCAGCTTCTTACCAGAGCTTCGACAATGGCCCAGACCCAGCGGATCCCTAACAATTTGACCACCATACTGACAATTGCAAGTTATCCGAAGGCCTCATTGTGGAAGTCCCATTAGCGAAATGACAGACGCCACAACTGCAGCAGTAGCCATCAGAGTTTTTATTTACACTTAACATCTGCTGGCTTTTTTACATTAAACATCAAATTTCACCCAAGTGACTACCCTTGTGACTATTTGTGCAGTATCTTTCTCTTACGCGTGCACCTACGTGGTGCTTCCCCTGTGGCTTCAGCAGAGGTGGAGGCCCCCTGCTCAGTTTGTTGCTGCTCCTGTCTCGAAACCTTTGGCGGGCGTCCTCTGGGGTTGTGAACCTGTGAGGGCTCGCCAACAGTCTGCTGCTCCTGCGGCTGTGCAGGGGTTGAGATGACGATCTCACTTGGGTGCGGACTCTGGTGGGGCTCTGACCGAGGACTTGTCAGTGGCATGGAAGTGTGAGCGCTTGGAGAGGAGCCCCCACCTCCTTGTTCTCTGCCACCATCATCCCTCTCATGGGTCAGGTCCACCTCAGCGCTTGCAAGTGGATTGAGAGCACCTTGCTGCACATCAGGGGGGCCATGGGGACCCGTATCTGCACTGGACGTCCTACTCAGAAGGACTTCCATGAAGGTCTAGTTTCTGTGTTCAATAGATGACCATCGCTCCTCCAGAGATGTCATTCTATTCTGAACACTCACCATGTTTTCTGCACTCTGGCGACTTATCTCATCCATGGCTGCAGCCATCCTCTCGTCTACTGTAGCCATCCTTTCGATGGAGTAAGTGCCGCTTGATAGCATTGTTGACAACACCTTCTATCACTTTGCTGATGATTGAGAGTGATGGGGCTGTAATTGGCCGGATTAGATTTATCCTGCTTTTTGTGGACAGGACACACCTGGGCAGTTTTCTACAAAGTCGGATAGATGCCAGTGTTGTAGCTGTACTGGAACAGCTTGGCTACAGGCGCGGCTAGTTCTGGAGCACAAGTCTTCAGCACGACAGCCGGGATGTTGTCGGGGCCCATAGCCTTTTCTGTATCCAGTGCACTCAGCCGTTTCTTGATATCACGTGGAGTGAATCAAATTGGCTGTAGACTGGCTTCTGTGATGGTGGGGACCTCAGGAGTAGGCCGATATGGATCATCCACTTGGCACTTCTGGCTGAAGATGGTTGCAAACACTTCAGCTTTGTCTTTTGCACTCGTGTGCTGGGCTCCGCCATCATTGAGAATGGAGATATTCATGGAGCCTCCTTCTCCCGTTAGTTGTTTAATGGTCCACCACCATTCACGACTGGATGTGGCAGGACTGCAGAGCTTTGATCTGATCTGCTGATTGTGGGATCGCTTAACTCTGTCTATAGCATGCTGCTTCCGCTTTTTAGCATGCATGTAGTCCTGTGTTGCAGCTTCCCCAGGTTGGCACCTCATTTCTAGGTACGCCTGGTGCTGCTCCTGGCATGCTCTTCTACACTCTTCATTGAACCAGGGTTGGTCCCCTAGCTTGGGGTATGTCAGGCCCTGAGGTTGCAGATTGTGGTGAAATACAATTCTGCTGCTGCTGATGGCCCACAGCACCTCATGGAGGCCCAGTTTTGAGCTGCTAGATCTGTTCTGAATCTATCCCATTTAGCACGGTGGTAATGCCACACAACACGATGGAGGGTGTCCTCAGTATGAGGATGGGAGTTCATCTCCACAAGGACTATGCGGTGGTCACTGCTACCAATGCCGTCATGGACAGATGCATCTGCGACAGGTAGATTAGTGAGGACGAGGTCAAGTAGGTTTTTCCCTCGTGTTGGTTCTCTCACCACCTGCCGCAAGCCCAGTCTGGCAGCTATGCCCTTCAGGACTCAGCCAGCTTGGTCAGTATTGGTGCTACCGAGCCACTCTTGGTGATGGATATTGAAGTCCCCCACCCAGAGTACATTCTGTGCCCTTGCTACCCTCAGTGCCTCTTCCAAGTGGTGTTCAACATGGAGGAGTACGGATTCATCAGCAGGAGGTTTCCTTGCCCATGTTTGACCTAAAGCCATGAGATTTCATGGGGTCCGGAGTCACTGTTGAGGACTCCCAGGGCCACTCCCTCCAGACTGTATACCACTGTGCCGTCACCTCTGGTAGGTCTGTCCTGCCGATGGGTCAGGACATACCCAGGGATGGTGTTGGAGGAGTTTGGGACATTGGCTGAAAGGTATGATTCTGTGAGTGTAACTATGTCAGGCTGTTGCTTGACTAGTCTGTGGGACAGCTCTCCCAATTTTGGCACAAGTCACCAGATGTTAGTGAGGAGGACTTTGCAGGGTCAACGGGACTGGGTGTGCCGTTGTCTTGTCCGAAGCCGGTGCCGAGGTCGATGCCGGGTGGTCTGTTCGGTTTTATTCTTATTATTGCTTTTCGTAGAGGTTTTTTACAACTGAGTGGATTGCTAGGCCATTTCAGAGGGCAGTTAAGAGTCAACCACATTGCTGTGGGTCGGAGTCACATATAGGCCAGACCGGGTAAGGACGGCAGATTTCCTTCCCTAAAGGACATTAGTGAACCAGATGGGTTTTTACGACAATCCAATAGTTTCATGGTCACCTTTACTGATACTAGCTTTTTATTCCAGATTTATTTAATTAAGTGAATTTAAATTCCCCAGCTACAGTTTGTCGACACTCATCTCCCACACAAGATGGGAGGACAACAGAAAAATGCTCCTTAACAGCATGGGCGTTTCTGCCGTTGATGTACAAGTGAGAGCCCTGAACTGGAACTGCTGCAAGAAGCTGGTAGCGGCAGCGCCCTCTTATGGATAAGCCCCTGGCCGATAACGATCTCCAGTCGCCAAAGTTGTAGAAATAGAACTTGGTGTGGCTGTGTGTTGTGTGTATGAGTCTGTGTGTGTTAGAGGCCTGCCTGGAGTCTGTACAGTAGTGCAGATGGTTCCATCCTAAGCTGCTGCCACAGTTGGAGCTGCTTCATTTACACCTCCCCAATAACACAATTTACACCTCGCTTTGCTTTTTCCACACCTTCCTCGAGCAGCATCACCACCATGTGTCCTCTCTACCCCCGGAGGGCAGGCAAAGCTGGTCACTTGTATTGACGGAATGCGCAAGCATCAGACATTCTAAAGGCAAAATTTATCTACCACCTATAAGTATTGAAAAAAATAATCTGTTTTAATTCTCTTGTTGGCTGCTGTTAATAACAAAGAAAAATCAGCCTGAAAATGACTGGTGGGGTCCAGCATTATACTGCTGGCATTACCAGCCCCTCGGTTTGGAAATCCAGCATTCGATCATGAGCATGGACCTGCATGGGAATCCAGTACTAAGAGTTATCCAGTGCTATGCCAAATACTGTAGCAAGTTGATGGAAGAACCGATCAGTACTGACTTATGCTAATTTCAGATATTACAGATTTGAATTTGGAATGCCCCAAATACAATGGAACATTCTAAACGCATACTCATTACACACAAATATACTCTGCTCAAAGTAGCTGGCAATGTGGCTTGTGAGACCAACATGGATTGGTAGGATATGTGTTAACATTTGTGATTCCATTATCTTGGGCAAACTATGCAAAATGGCATGTAGTGAAGCTCTCCCTCCAAATACAATGTTGAGTATACTCTAGTTTGTTCTCTCACACATCACAGGAGTGGCTGTGACAACCCAGAAAGCAGATTGCCTGCCAGGTTTTTTTTTAGGTGGGGGTGGGGCGGTGGAATTGGGAAGAGAAAGGGCTAGAAGGACAACCACACCACCAAGACCCCCCTTGGTTCATGAGCTATTATTAGGGTATGTTGCTATACACTCTGCTGCCTGGCAGTCACGCTGACGTCTCCCTACAGTGACGGGGCGAAGCCAATTGGCTGTTTCACAAGCGTGTTGTGTGGGATCTCACCTCATTACTCACTTCTGATCAACAGCTGGCTTCCTGTTTATCAAGTCTTATCGGGATGATTAAAAACTGGAGTTTTATTTTATGTGCAAGTGGGTAGATATTTTTAGCCCTGCTTTAACTTAACAAGTCACAGACTTTTATTATGGCGTTGGATTAGCAGCCCAGAGTCGTGACTTCAAATCCCACCATGGAAAGTGAAAGAATAAATCTGGTAATTTGTGGGCTGGCACCAGAAAATGATTAAGAAAGCTGCTGGGTTGTTCGTAAAAACCCAACTGGTTCATTAACGTCCTTCAGTGAAAGGAGCCCGTCAACCCTTGGCCTCCATGTGACTCTAGTCCCACACTATGTAATTAACTCTTAATGGCCTCTGAAAGCCTAGCAAGCCACTCAGTTGTACAATAAATCAGGATGGGCAATAAACACAGCCTTGCCACTATCACCCACATCATGAGAATGAATTAAAAGCAAATTGCACAAGGCAGAGATTTCGTAAGTTCCTTCATTTAGAAAATGACACAGTGAGAAAATAAGCCTGGGGCAGTAAACCCACTATGGAAAATACAAAGCAAGAACTGCTCCCAGCAGAGCGTAACTGCTTGTCCTTGGTGGCTCTGAGCACACTTCACATATTTTTAACCTCACGACTATTGATTATCACCCATAGAAGTAATCAAAGTTCCTGGTACCTTTAATGAGGTAACTACATACTTAAGCACAGAACCAAGTCACAAGACAGCAAGTAAGCCAGTCAAAACACCAGGCCACATCATCAAGCACTTCCCTCTTACTGAACAGTAATCACAATCTTTCAGGAGAAACGAGGCTCAAAGCGCAGAAGCTGCTGAACAATTACCCAGCCAGGCGCTGTGACTAATCTTGAAAGGGATCGACGTTATAGAGGTGCCACAATGGCACCTTTCAAATAACAAGGAAAACGGGCAGTAATCCGCACCTCAATCCATAAGAACATGTCCCGCAAGTCAAACATTTAAGGGCAGAGATGAACAATAAGTCACTTATTAGAAAAGGATCCTCATTACATCTGCCAGCCAAACTGTTAAAACTTGTTGTTGAAGAGGGAGGGGGGGTAGAGAGGGGGGTTAAAGACAGAAGAACCCCTCCAGGTTTAACTCAGTTACTGTTACACTTCAGGCTTTTCCTTACTAACTTACCTTTAAATAACTTGCTCTCCTGGCCGGCCGCCCACCTTGCACCCTCCGTAAACTTGAGCTCATCCAAAACTCGGCTGCCCCGTATCCTAACTCGCACCAAGTCCCATTCACCCATCACGTCTGTGCTCGCTGACCTACATTGGCTCTCGGTCTAGCAACACCTCGATTTTAAAATTATCATTGTTTTCAAATCCCGCCATGGCCTCGCCCCTCCCTATCTCTGTAACCTCCTCCAGCCCTGCAACCCTCCGAGATCTCTGCACTCCTCCAATTCTGGCCTCTTGTGCATCCCAGATTTTTATTGCTGCACCATTGGTGGTTGTGCCTTCAGCAGCCCTAAGCTCTGGAATTCCCTCCCTATACCTCTCCGCCTTTCCCTCCTCCTTTAAGACGCTCCTTAAAACCTACCTCTTTGATCAAGCTTTGGTCACCTGTCCTAATATCTCCTTATATGACTCGGTGTCAAATTGTGTTTGCTAACGCTCCCATGAAGCATTTTGGGCCATTTTACTACATTAGATGCACTATATAAATGCAAGTTGTTGTTAAATAGCAGCCTCTCCATCTACAAGCCTCAAATCAGAAGTGCAATAGAAAATTTACCACTCGCCTGGATGGGTGCAACTGCTACCAACTCAAGAAGCTCGACACCATCATCCACTTGATTGGTGCCCCTGCCGCTGGACTTAATGTCCACCCCCTCCCCTCCATCATCAGCGCACCGTGGCTGCAGTATGTACGACATACAGGATGCACTGCCACAATGCACCAAGCTCACTTCAACAGCACCTCCCTCCCCTGTCACCTCTACTAGTGAGAATATCGTGGGAACACTATCATCTCCAACTCACGCATCACCATGACTTGGATATACACCGCCACTATTCCTTCATTGTTCTTAGATCAGTATCTTGGAATTCCCTACCTAACACCATTTTGGAAGCACCATCACTGCAAGGACTGCAGAGGTTCAAGGAGAAGGCCCACCATCACATTTTCAGGGCAACTAGAGATGGGCAATAAATGCGGCCTTTCCAGCATCACCCACATCCCAAGAATTTTTTTTTTAATTAGATAAACTGACTGAATGCTTGGTCAAACAGATAATTTTGAGAAGACTTTTATGAAGGCGAAGAGGGCAGCGGAGGAGTTTAGGGAGGGAACTCCAGAGTATAGGTCCAAGACAGTTGAAGGATCCACAACCAATGGCGGAACAGTGAGGCAGGATGCAAAGATGACCAAAGTAAGTGGGGGGGGGTACAAGGAAAATGCACGGAAGGCCAGAGTTGGAGAACCAAAGGTTCAGGAGGGAACATAGGGCTGCAGGAGGTTGCAAAGTTAGGGTGGGGTAAGGACATGAAGATATTTGAAGATGGGGGACAAGCAGTATAAATTCAATGTGTTGGGGACAGGGAGCCAATGTAGATGAGTAAGGATGAGGCTGATGGGTGAATGAGACTTAATGCAGACAAGATATGGGCAGCTGACTTTTGAATTAGTTGGGAGTATGAAGGGACGTGGAAGGGAGGCAGGCAAGGAGGACATTAGAGAAATTACATCTAGAGGTGACAAAAGTGTGAATATGCAAAGTCTTGGCAATATTGTGGAGGTGGAGGTGGAAGCAGACGATTTTGATGACTGATAGAAAATGGGGTTTGAAATTGAACTCTGGGTTAAAAAAAATGCCAAAGTTTCAGATTTAAGCCAAACATTCTCATTGAATAAATTGACAGCATTTGATTGCATGCACCCTGCCGCTGGCCACCTACAGACTAACTTTGCCACAGAACAAAGGAAATTTCAACTGGACATCCCAGGGACACAGCCATCTAATGCCATTTTTAAATATGCAAACTCGTAAAATAAAGTTGAGAATTCCTACTTCCATCATGGTTACAGAGAGTTGCAATCTGGTTTCTTGCGGGTTAGTATATACCACAGTAGGTAGTATATTTTAAATCCACTTTTCACAAAATCCATCTAAACTATTCTGACAACTCTTGCATCAGCTTAACGAACAGTTTGGTTCTCCAGAAATTCAGGCAGTGGTTACAATCACATAATTATATTGGGTGAATAATGCAACAATAATTCAGTTTATAGTACACATTATACCCATCTCACAGACATCCCATCTCTGGAAACCCCATTTCTGGGTACGCTTCTTCCTTTGGTGCTATCTGAAGTGTCATCACAAGCACATATTTAAGATATATATGTGGCCATCACAGAGCATTTTCCATTAAGTTACAGGGCAAAGGGGAAATCCAGTGTCAACATTCTCCACAAAGTAAATTGTTGTCGGCCATTCTAGCTTTTGTCAGCAGTGCTTATGCTGCACCAATAGTAACTGGGCAAACAACACAACAGATTTCAGACTATTATGATCCCAAGGAAAGGGCTACATCAGGGAATGCCTTCAATTTTTCCCAATCATTTCAGACAAAAGCAAGATCTTGACCACGTAAAGATAGATACAGGAATTTAATGAGGCGTTTCCAAATTATTCGGAGGAATCACAAAAAAATCAAATCAAATCATGACACCTAAATTACAGACATTGCAATTCTGATCTACAAAGTGCTGCCTGGAGAAAATTACTACGGTGTGCAGGAGCAGGGACGGAAGATTGCCCTTGCTGAAACTGGCCTACAAGGAGGAATGGGACACGAGGTCATCTCAGGATAACACCATGTCTGGACCCCAATGACCCCCTGAATTAATGCCCGCCTTGGTGCCAGAAAAACAGCTGGGCCAGCAGAAACAGAGCTGCTGCAGTCTGCAGCCAGGCCCGAGCTCTTCGAGAACATCAACCAGAAGCAATTTATAAGCCCTTTACTGAACCACAGCAGCCTTCTACCTCCATACTGCAGCTACTAGAGGAACGAAGGAAAGAGAGCACTTAAGACAGGCACTAAGGGGCTCATACTGGGGTGATAATTAGTGTGCAGGCAACTAAAATGATAAAATTTTATGAAATCATTGTGTGCAGAGACTATTCCTGTCGTAGCTGGAGAGTAAAATCGGGTGGGATGTAAAATTACTCAAACCCGCCCCATTCTCCCTGGGTGGGTTAGGTTAAAAATCAGGGCTAGTGTTTTATACTGTATTCTGCTCATTTATCCGGTTTAAACAATGTCTGCTTAGAGATTGAGTCTCAGTCCGATAGAGTATATTCAATCCACTTTTTGACGAGAAGAGAATCACATGCAGCACTTGAAACATTCCAGTTGCTGGTGTTTTACAGGAAGAGTCTTTGTTGTGATCCCTGGGTCTCACTATTGCTTAGCTAGATACTGAACAGAAAAAGGTACACTCTGCATTGTAGGAGAGGCTTGCTTAAAGAAGGGGCCGAATCCAAAACATCAGAATTAAAAATTCAAGAACATAACAGACACCTTGACTCAGTTGCTAGCACTCTCACCTCTGAGTCAGAAGTTCGTGGGTTCAAGCCCCATTCAAGAAATCAGCACATAATCTAGGCTGACACGTCAGTGCAGTACTGAGCGAATGCCGTGTTTTGGATGAGACGTTGGCAGCAGTCTGATATTTCTTGTCTGCAGCCATTGACATGGTTGACCACTCCAACGCCACTCCACCATCGTCCAGCTGGGTGGGACTGCACTCGCCTGGTTCCATTCTTATCTATATAATCGTAACCAGAGAATCACCTGCAACGGCTTCTCTTCCCGCTCCCACATCGTTACCTCTGGGGTCCCCTAAGGATCTATCCTTGGCCCCCCCTCCTATTTCTCATCTACATGCTGCCCCTTGGTGACATTATCCAAAAACACAGTGTCAGTTTCCACATGTACGCTGACGACACCCAGCTCTACCTCACCACCACTTCTCTCGACCCCTCCACGGTCTCTAAATTGTCAGACTGCTCCAGTTCTGGATGAGCAGAAATTTTCTCCAATTAAATATTGGGAAGACTGAAGCCATTGTTTTCAGTCCCTGCCACAAACACCGTTCCCTAGCCACTGACTCCATCCCTCTCCCTGACATCTGTCTGAGGCTGAACCACACTGTTCACGATGCGGAGATGCCGGTGTTGGACTGGGGTGGACAAAAGTGAGAAGTCGCACAACACCAGGTTATAGTCCAACAGTTTTACATAGAATACATAGAAGATAGGAGCAGGAGTAGGCCATCCGGCCCTTCGAGCCTGCTCCGCCATTTAATGAGATCATGGCTGATCCTCCAATTCAGTATCCCGTCCCCGCCTTCTCTCCGTAACCCTTAACCCCTTTTGCCTGTAGAAATATATCTAATTCCCTCTTAAATATATTTAATGAGCTGGCGTACACAGCCCTCTGTGGCAATGAGTTCCACAGGTTCACCACCCTCTGAGTGAAGAAATTCCCCCTCATTTCTGTCCTAAATGGTTTAGCCCTTATCCTTAAATTATGTCCTCTAGTTCTGTTCTCACCCGCCAAGGGAAACATTCCTTCTGCATCTAGTCTGTCTAGACCTGTCAGAATTTTATACACTTCTATGAGGTCCCCTCTCAATCTTCTAAACTCCAGTGTGTACATCCCTAAACTACATAGTCTCTCCTCATAGGTCAATCCCGCCATTCCTGGTATCAGCCTGGTGAATCGCCGCTGCACCCCCTCCATGGCAAGAACATCTTTCCTCAGATGAGGCGACCAAAACTGTACACAGTACTCGAGGTGTGGTCTCACCAGTGCCCTGTACAGCTGCAGCAAGGTATCCCTGTTCCTGTATTCCAACCCTTTTGCTATGAAGGCCAGCATACCGTTTGCCTTCTTGACCGCCTGTTGCACCTGCATGCTCGCCTTCAGTGACTGGTGTACAAGAACACCCAGGTCTCTCTGTACTTCCCCCTCTCCCAATTTATTGCCATTTAAATAATAATTTGCCCTCCCGTTCCTGCACCCAAGGTGGATAACTTCGCACTTGTCCACATTATAGTGCATCTGCCATTTATCCGCCCAATCACCCAGTCTGTCCAAATCGCTCTGGAGCTTCCTGGTCTCCTCCTCTGAGCCCACCCCCCCCCCTCCTAGTTTAGTGTCGTCTGCAAATTTGGAAATGCTGCATCCGACTCCCTGATCCAGGTCATTAATGTAAATTGTGAACAGCTGGGGACCCAGTACAGATCCCTGTGGTACCCCACTTGTTACTGCCTGCCATTCAGAAAATGAGCCGTTTATTCCAACTCTCTGTTTTCTATCTGACAGCCAGTTCGCTATCCACGTCAATACTTTCCCCTTTATCCCATGAGCTTCAATTTTCCATGCTAATCTTTTATGTGGGACCTTATCGAAGGCCTTTTGGAAGTCCAGGTACACCACATCTACTGGCTCTCCCCCATCTATTTTACCAGTTAGTCCCTCAAAAAATTCCAATAGATTAGTCAAGCACGATTTACCCTTTGTAAATCCATGTTGACTCTGTCCTATCCTGTCCCCATTTGCTAAGTGCTCTGCTATTTCATCCTTAATGATGGACTCCAGCATTTTGCCCACAACTGATGTAAGGCTTACAGGTCTGTAATTACCTGCTTTTTCCCTACTCCCCTTTTTGAATAGTGGGGTAACGTTAGCTACCCTCCAATCCATGGGCACCGTTCCCGAGTCTAATGAATTCTGAAAAATCATACTTAGTGCATCCGCTATCTCTAGGGCCACCTCCTTCAGTACCCTAGGATGCATGTTATCAGGCCCTGGGAATTTGTCCGCCTTCAATCCCTTTAGCTTCCTTAACACCATATCCTTAGAGATATTGATTTGCGTCAGTTCCTCCTTTGCCAATGTCCCTATTTTTCCCGATATCCCAGGGAGGTTTTTTGTGTCTTCCTTCGTAAAGACTGACCCAAAGTATGCATTTAGTTGGTCTGCCATTTCCTTATTTCCCGTTATATATTCCCCCGTATCTGACTGCAATGGACCAACTTTGGTTTTCACCAGTCTTTTCCTCTTGATATACTTATAAAAGCTTTTGGAGTTAGTTTTTATATTTTCCGCCAGCTTGCTTTCGTAAGCTATTTTGCCCCTCTTGATTAAGCCCTTTGTCCTCCTTTGCTCTATCTTAAACTGTTCCCAATCTTCCGCTCTGGCGCTTTTTTTGGCTATTTTATACGCCCTATCTTTGGATTTTATGCTGTCTCTAATTTCCCCTGTTATCCACGGTTGAGTCACCTTTTTAGATTTCCTTTTATGCCAGATTGGTATAAACAATTTTTGCAATTTTGTCATTCTATCTTTAAATGCTTGCCATTGTTTATCTACCTCCAGTCCTCCCAGGAACGTTGTCCAATCAGACCTACTCAGTTCCCGTCTAATGGCATCATAATTCCCCTTGTTTAAATTCAGGACCTTAGTCTCTGAGTCAATTTCTTCGCTCTCCATTTCGAGTGAGAAATCGATCATGTTATGATCGCTCTGACCCAAGGGTCCCCGTACAACAAGATTACTAATTAGTCCCTTCTCATTGCACAGTACCCAGTCCAATATAGCCTGTTCCCGAGTTGGTTCGGCAAAGCATATATATATATATATATATATATATATATATATATCTGTCTATATATGCTTTGCCGATTTGTATTCCTTCACTTCACCTGACGAAGGAGCAGCAGCTCCGAAAGCTTGTGATTTCAAATAAAACTGTTGGACTATAACCTGGTGTTGTGCAACTTCTCACACTGTTCACAACCTTGGTGTCATATTTGACCCTGACGTGAGCTTCAGATCACATATCCACAGCATAACTAAGACCGCCTATTTCCACCTCTGCAACATCGCCCGTCTCCGCCCTTGCATCAGCTCATCCGCTGCTGAAACCCTCATCCATGCCATTGTTACCTCTGGACTTGACTATTCCAACGCACTCCTGGCTGGCCTCCCACATTCTACCCTACGTAAACTTGAGGTCATCCAAAACTCAGCTGCCCGTGTCCTAACTCGCACCAAGTCCCGTTCACCCATCGCCCCTGAGCTCACTGACCTACATTGGCTGCCTCGATTTCAAAATTCTCATCATTGTTTTCAAATCCCTCCATGGCCTTGCCCCTCCCTATCTCTGTAATCTCCTTCAGCCCCACAAACCCCACCTCCGAGATATCTGCGCTCCTCTAATTCTGCCCTCTTGAGCATCTCTGATTATAATCGCTCAACCATTGGTGGCCATGCCTTCTGTTGCCTAGGCCCTAAGCTCTGGAATTCCTCTTTTTTTTATTCGTTTGTGGGATGTGCGCGTCGCTGGCAAGGCCAGCATTTATTGCTCATCCCTAATTGTCCTCGAGAAGGTGGTGATGGGCCGTCTTCTTGAACCTTGCCTAAACCTCTCCGCCTCGCTACCTCTCTTTCCTCCTTTAAGACGCTCCTTAAAACCTACCTCTTTGACCAAGCTTTTGGTCACCTACCCTAATTTCTCATGTGGCTTGGTGTCAAATTTTTTGTCTTTTAATACTCCTGTGAAGCACCTTGGGATGTTTTACTACGTTAAATGCGCTATATAAATACAAGTTGTTGTTGTTGTTGTTGCTGGTGGATGTAAAAGATCCCATGGCACTATTCAAACAAATGCAGGGTGTTCTCTCATTCATCCCACCAAAAACAGATCAACTGGATAAGGTTTGTGGGACCTTGTTTGCCTACTGCACATCAAAAGCAGTTTATTAGTTGTGAGGCACTCTGGGGCATCTGGAGGACAAGATAAGATGTTATATAAATGCAAGTTCTTTCTTTCCTGAAAAATGGTTGACAATCTTGCCAATCATGGGACTGAGGAGGAGTAGTTAAAAGAAAATGGGGGAAAAATTCGGTATCGCCCATTTTGGGGCGCTAATATCGGCCGGGTGCAAAGTTTAGCGCCTGCCGCTAATTATCGCCTCCGACTGCAAAATTCGCCTCTATCGCCCCTGGAGGTGATTTGAGCGCTAAATCAGGCGCTACACACTTCTCTTAAGGTGCAAACATCAGGCAGCGAGGCGCTACCTCAGAACGCTACCGAAGCTCAGGTGATGCCAATTACCATGGAAGCCAGACAGACTGGTGCCATCCAGTTCTTAAAGGGGAGGGGCCATCTTGCTGGCCAGCCACACCCTGATCATTGCAGCCTTGAATCTCGGCCTGGAGAGACCTCAAAAGCAATTGTGTGGAAGCACTAATGGATAGGCCCAGGGAAGGAGCTCGGCACTTAGGAACCTCAAAAGAGGTGCTGAGGGCCAAAACTCCTTAGGACAGCGTTAAAACCAAAAATTTTGCCGAAAGAAAAGGCAGGAAGCGCCCGCCTTTAAATAGCACTCCCCCAGCCCCTTCCCGACTTGAAAACGCTCCCCTCTGCCTGTCGTTCCTAGCGGCAGGTGCTAAGGCAGGGGGCGCGACTCAATATCTGGTCCGGGGTGCTACACGCTTGACTGACGTCACGAACTGCGGGCGCAGGAGATCGTGGCGGTAGTGTTTAGCGCCGCCGCAAAAACGACTGGTCAATTTCGCGAGCGGCGCTAAAATTGCCGCGCTCGGGCGCTAAGTTCCTAGCACCCCGTTAGCGCCCCCCAGAGGCGCTAACCAACCTAATTTTTCCCCCAAAGTCTTGTTTTTAATATAGCACCTCTCATGACCTCAAGACGTCCCAAAGGGTTTTACAGCCAATTAAGTACTTTTGAAGTGTAGTCACTGTTGTAATGTAGGAAACGCAGCAGCCAATGTGTGCACAGCAAGCTCCCACAAGGAGCAATGTGATAATGACCAGATAATCTGTTTTTTTCTGATGTTTGAGGGATAAATATTGGCCAGGACACTGGGGAGAGTTCCCCTGCTCTTCTTGGAAATAGTGCCTTAGAAAAGGGCTGGGGTATAGGAGAGAAACTTCAGAGTGTATGGATATGGTAGCTAGGTTGGAAGGTTTCGGAGCAGTCGGGGTACCCTACACATTCATGAACTTATCACAGCTAGAAGCAGAAGTGTGTGTGGGAAAGGGAGGTTTATGGAGGTGGTTCGTGGTGGCACAGAGAAGCTTGGGGTTGTTCTTTCCCTCAGTGATGACTCAGGAATAATAGGAAGGCTTTGCTGCAGAGAGGCAATACTGCTTGAAATAGTTTGGCTATGGTTTGTCAGACTGGTCAAAGGTCACACATGCTGCAAACTCCAGCGCAGATTCAAGGCCATGGAGCTATGGTAGTAAGAACATAAGAAATAGGAGCAGGAGTCGGCCATTCGAGCCTGCTCCGCCATTCAGTAAGATCATGGCTGATCTTCTACCTCATCTCCACTTTCCTGCACTATCCCCATATCCCTTGATTCCTTTAATATTCAAAAAGGGCAGAGTTGGGCATATATTATCTGGGATATGGTGGGAACAAGGACACTGAGATGTAAACAAAGCAGTTGCTGACCATATATTTCATTTGGCTAGCTTAAATGTTACCCATGCATCCTGAGAAACGGTGCACACTGCCCGTGCTCTATTTGCAGGATCTGTCTTCAGCTAACACAATCACTGCTTTGGGTAAAACGATCAGGTCCAAGCCTAGGCGTTTAGGAGGGGATCAGGCCTTCAAGTAAAAGTTTTAATACATTAAAAGACACAAGAAACAATTCAACTGATTAAATTAAAGTGTTATGAAAAAAATGTAAACATTTAACATTTTGTTTTAAGAGAGTTTGGACATTAGAAATTTCAATAACTGATAAAAATTGCAGGTGATTTTTTATTTATTTTAGTGATTCATCAACAAACCATGATGCTGAAATGTTTACATACTTTTTTCCCCATTATAACGTGTTTACATGAAGAATCCCATTATAAATTTTTACATTATATTGATATAAATATTGACATAAATGTTACTGCCCATAATACTTTTTATGGACAAGAAATGTGTGTTATACAGAAGATTTTTAATAATATATAAATGACCTGCATAAAATATTGTGGGACAGCGGAGTAAATTTAAATGCTCCAGTACCCATCTTCCACCTACAGTAGGAGTCCTATTCATATAGCTCAGAAAGAGCCTCTAATGGCAGGAACACAGTACTGCATTACATTATCAAACAGATGCTTTTAAAATGTTCAAAAGGATTTAACTACGTGGATAGTAGGAATATTGAATCAGTACCCACTCCCCCGTACAACACATTCTCCACTCTTGGTATATTAGCACTGGTGGACTATCAGTGTACACTGCCCCGTAAGCTGAATCAATTAACTGGAAGTGCTTCACAGGTTCATTACTGCAAATACAGATGGAATTTCCACTGAGGCATGCATCAGATATGCAAGCACGCAAGACACTGGTAGAAAGATATACATAGGAGATTGTAAAAAAGCCAACTTTTTTTTAAAAATCAAGACGGTGCGAATGATGTATTAGTTGGCCAACTGAATAAAAATGTAGATGCCAAGGCGTGGAGCCAGCCTAATGGCTCAAGCTGGTCAGTGTGCAAGTCCAAACCGGAAGGCTGTGAGTCTACATCTCAGAAGTGCTTGTCACTCACACCCGATTGCCTCAGTTGGGCGAGTTTTGTCAGTACTTAGCCAGTATTCTGGATGAAGCATAATGCAGAAGCACAAGACATTGAACCTGGGGTGGAGGGAGGGGCGGGAAGACAAGAGGGGCAAACAACTTATGCTAGCTAAGAGCATTTGATTACCAAAATCAGTTGGCACAATCCTGCTTTGTATTTTTAAAACAGATCTTCAAGAGCCTCATCCTCATGGAAGATTTTCAGCTAAGAACACCAGCTGGTCCATATGTTTCGGCTTCACGCTGCTTCGATACTCAGTAAGTGCGTAACTACTATTGTTGAATGCTCTTTCTGATGCCACATTTGTTGCAGAAATGCAGAGATATTTTTTGGCTAGCTTTGCCAACAAAGGCAGGCAATTCTGGGTGGCTTTCCACCACTGAAGTGGGCAGCTCTCCAGGGAGAGTTTAGGTTCCTTGAAATAAAAATCCAGCTCTCGGTCAAGCTGTTCTTGTAGTGAAACTGAAGTAGTCACCATTTTGTCTGCACCTCCATCTCCACTCTGCTTCCCAAAGACCTTTGCAAGTCCTCCTCCATATTTGGCTTTCTTTGGCTGACTTGGCCCTGGGCTATCTCGATCATACCAGCTGCAAGAACTCGATGGAGAAACAGTTGAACCATCAAAGCCAATTTGAAACAGTGAGGATTCTTCGGCTACTTTTCCAGCAAGTACCTCCCCTTTAATTTGCTGCAGGACATTTTCTAGATTGTCTACGCAAGTGGGACCAAACCGGGGGTCAATGAATGTAACTTTTTCCAGAAAATGAACCAATTCTGGGTCTCCATATCGCATTTCAAGGTCTCGCTTGATTCTCATTCTCATTAGAAAACCAAGAGTTAACTCCTCTTGTTCCTCTCTCACAAGATCATTGCAAATATGTTTTATAAGAGGATTTATCGCTGAAATGGAAATGAATTTCTCAGAAGACAGGGCTTCTGTCATTTCACGGAATGGACGTAAAACACTTATAATGGACTCAAGAACATCAATGTCCTGCCATGTTGGAATAAGACGACATATCTTACGGTCATGAGCTAATACAGCTCTGACAGCATCCTGCTGCTCAAGAAACCTTTCGAGCATGTCCAAAGTGGTCCCCCAGTGGTTGTTAACATCTGCTTTCAGTGAATTCCTTGGAAGGCCTTTCTGGCCCTGAGCTATAGAAAAGTCCCGTTTCCTTCTCCAACTGCGTGAAAATTGAGAAAATATTTGACGGGACAGCTGAATAATTCGTTCAATGCGAGAGTCCTCAAGACCCTTTTGGAGAGAACATTGTAAATTCTGGCTGAAGCAGCTAATTCTTTTCCAGCCCAACAACTCACAGGCAAGTTTAACAGCAGATCCATTGTCAGTAGTGATGGCTACAAGGTTAGTAGGGTCTAGCCCCCACTCCTCTAGCACATCTTCAAGGGCGCACTTTAGACTCTGACCGGTGTGTTCATCTGGTAGGTACTGGGTCTGCAGGCAGTGGTTTTTGAGGATCCAGTCACTGTCCACATACTGAACCCCGCAGGTCAGGAACAGTTCGTTGCTCCTGCATGTCCATGTTTCGACAGTTGCAGCAAAGCAATCCCCACTCTTTAATTCTTTCTCAACAACTTTGCGAACATCTGCATAAAGCGATGGAATAGCTACTCTGGAAAAGTAGTTCTTGCTTGGCAGCTCATACCTCGGGTTGAACTTGCTCAAAAGGTGCTGAAAGCCAGGCTTGGAAATGGTATTCAGAGGCACCCTATCCTTGGTGACGTAGTATGTCACTGCCTTGGTCAGCTCCCTGTGCTCCCTGGGTTTTGGATCAAATTTATCTTTTCGCTGAAAGATCTCCCGCATAATGGTCGTCTGCTCCTTGCTTGGCTCCCCAGATGAAGCTGTGGTGGTTGGTGCCTGGTTGGGTTTGCCTTTGACCTCTATGTAAATATGAGGGTGCTGCGATTTCAGATGTGCATAAAGGTTACTCGTGTTTGAGGCCTTTGCTGGAATGACACGGAAACAGATTTTGCAGACTGGGGTTTCAATGTTTTCTGGTCTACCATCACTACCAGGTTGGAAGCCAAAGTATCTCCATACTTCTGATGTGGTATTGCTCTTCTCCACGAGTTGAGGCCTTTCAATTTTCACAAACGCAGATCCACAATGTACAATGTCACCGTCACCTTCCATTACTATTAATGTGCTGCAAAACGGGACAACTAAAGCAGCACAATGTCTCCTTTCTAGGCTGCTTCACGTGGAAAGAAGAAGGATCAAAAGGGCACCATCACACAGGTAGGGATTCCTGTTCCAGCCGTGACTGGGCGAGGCAGCCCCACTGCCTAGAAAGGAAATTTAAGTTGACAAATTATCAGTTGAAAAAAAGTTGCAAATTAGGGCAATTCTCTGAACAACAATGTATTATCATACAATGGTCCCACTATAAAATCTTTCTGACCCAAAATTTGCCATTTTATGGTTGCAGTATGAATTAGTGGCAAGGTAAATAAAAAGATAATTTCCACAAGCATTAGTCAAAATCTCCCATAAATGCACAATGGAAGAATGCCTTCCATTTCTGCTCCCACAGGTCATTTCCATTTGTTTTCATTAACTGATAGAGAAGGCAGGGGACAAGTAGGAGAGGGAAGTGGCCCAATGGAGACACAGTAATGAGGAAGGAAAGCAGCAGGGACCAATACATAGACCAAGAGGGAAATGGAGACAGAGGCATGCTCAAGAGATGTGGGAAGGCAGATCATGGAGCCACAACAGCAGCTGAGGTGGGGGAAAGAACAATGAAAGCATCTTTAGTGGAGAAAAGCCATTGATAAAGAACTCCGCCCGTCGTCAGACGCCACACGTACATACACAGGACCAAAGCATGGGACAGACCAACAAAGCCGACTCTTTTATCAGGGTTTACCAGTTAAGCACTGAAATCCTCCTCTGATTATAGTAAAATATTTTGTTGGAACCAGGGTTAAAGTTTGTTCTAATGGGAGATTAATACATTTAATGGGAACGGTAGCATAGTGGTTATGTTACTGGACTAGTAATCCAGAGGCCTGGACTGATGATCTGGAGACGTGAGTTCAAATCCCACCACAGCAGCTGGGGAATTTAAATTCAGTTAATTAAATAAATCTGGAATAAAAAGCTAGCATCAGTAATGGTGACCAGGAAACTATTGGATTGTCGTAAAAATCCATCTGGTTCACTAATGTCCTTTAGGGAAGGACATCTGCTGTCCTTACCTGGTCTGGCCCATATGACTCCAGACCCACAGCAATGTGGTTGACTCTTAACTGCCCACTCAGTTGTAACAAACAGCTACAAATAAAAATAAAACCGGATGGACCACCTGCCATCGACCTCGGCACCGGCTACGGACACGACAACAGCACACCCAGCCCAGTCGACCCTGCAAAGTCCTCCTCACCAACATCTGGGGACTTGTGCCAAAATTGGGGGAGCTGTCCCACAGACTAGTGAATCAGCAGCCTGACATAGTCATACTCACAGAATCATACCTTTCAGCCAATGTCCCAAACTCCTCCATCACCACCAGGGGTGGTGGCACAGTGGTATAAAGTCGGGAAGGAGTGGCCCTGGGAGTCCTCAACATTGACTCTGGACCCCATGAAGTCTCATGGTTTCAGGTCAAGCATGGGCAAGGAAACCTCCTGCTGATTACCACCTACCGCCCTCCCTCAGCTGATGAATCAGTACTCCTCCATGTTGAACACCACTTGGAAGAAGCCCTGAGAGTAGCAAGGGCACAGAATGTACTCTGGGTGGGGGTCTTCAATATCCATCACCAAGAGTGGCTCGGTAGGCACCACTACTGACTGAGCTGACCGAGTCCTGAAGGACATAGCTGCCAGTCTGGGCCTGCAACAGGTGGTGAGAGAACCAACACGAGGGAAAACCTACTTGACCTCGTCCTCAACAATCTACCTGTCGCAGATGCATCTGTCCATGACAGCATTGGTAGTAGTGACCACCGCACAGTCATTGTGGAGACGAACTGCCAGCTTCACACTGAGGACACCCTCCATTGTGTTGTGTGGCACTACCACCGTGCTAAATAGGATAAATTCAGAACAGATCTAGCAGCTCAAAACTGGGCATCCATGAGGTGCTGTGGGCCATCAGCAGCCCTAGTAAAACTGAAGTCAATGGGAATCGGGGGGGGGGGGGGGGGGGGGAACTCTCCAGTGGCTTGAGTCATACCTAGCACAAAGGAAGATGGTTGTGGTGGTTTGAGGTCAATCATCACAGCCCCAGGATATCGCTGCAAGAGTTCCTCAGGGCAGTGTCCTCGGCCCAACCATCTTCAGCTGCTTCATCAATGACTTTCCCTCCATCATAAGGTCAGAAGTGGGGATGTTCACTGATGACTGCACAGTGTTCAGCGCCATTCGCAACTCCTCAGATAATGAAGCAGTCCATGCCCGCATGCAGCAAGACCTGGACGACATTCAGGCTTGGGCTGATAAGTGACAGGTAACATTCGCGCCACACATGTGCCAGGCAATGACTATCTCCAACAAGCAAGCGTCTAACCACCACCCCTTCACATTCAATGTCATTACCATCGCCGAATCCCCCACCATCAATATCCTGGGGGGGTCACCATTGACTAGAAACTTAACTGGACCAGCCACATAAATACTGTGGCAACATGAGCAGGTCAGAGGCTGGGTATTCTGCGGCGAGTGTCTCACCTCCTGACTGCCCAAAGCCTTTCCACCATCTACAAGGCACAAGTCAGGAGTGTGATGGAATACTCTCCACTTGCCTGGATGAGTGCAGCTCCAACACCACTCCTGAAGAGCGACACCATCCAAGACAAAGCAGTCCGCTTGATTGACACCCCATCCACCACCTTAAACATTCACTCCCTCCACTATCGTCGTACCATGGCTGCAGTGTGTACCATCAACAAGATGCACTGCAGAAACTCGCCAAGGCTTCTTCGGCAGCACCTCCCAAACCCACGACCTCTTTCACCTAGAAGGACAAGGGCAGCAGGGCGCATGGGAACACCATCAACTCCAAGTTCCCCTCCAAGTCACACACCATCCTGACTTGGAAGTATATTGTCATTCATTCATCGTCGCTGGCTCAAAATCCTGGAACTCCCTCCTTAACAACACTGTGGGAGTACCTTCACCACACGGACTTCAGCGGTTCAAGAAGGCGGCTCACCACCACCTTCTCAAGGGCAAATAGGGATGGGCAATAAATGCTGGCTTTGCCAGCGACGCCCACATCGCATGAACTAATAAAAAAAAATGTAGAATTAAGTTGCAAATGGAGGAGATCCTCTGACTAACCATGCACTGTTAAACAATGTTCCTACTATAAAATCCTCCTTACTCAGTTATGCAGTGTTTTGTTAAAATTAGGTTTCAACTTTATGCTGGCATCCTGTTCTTTGCAACAGGTTTGGGTAGGTGCAAGACAATGGTTAGCCTGTTCAACTTGTACTCATCTGCAACTTGATGAATTTGCTTATTTCAAAATTGCCTATTGATAACCCAATGCAATGATTGCGAGCCTACAATCAAATGGGCATGGAAATAGGAATACAGCCAATTTACAATATTTGAAACTTCACTGAAGTGAAATCACTTAAATTGGGTAATCACGTAAGACAATTTTTTAAGCTAACCACTTGGATGTTTATCGAACAACGGAATGTAAAAAGCCGAATTTTGATTTCAAAATCCCAATGGTCAAATATAAGGAGGTGTCTGAAAATTTCATCTATACATAAATGTCACATTCTGTAGATGAAGGTATTTGTCTGAGTTAACGTTGCCATTACTTCAAAGTCTTGGACGTGTTTCTGGACATAGTCTGGGGATGGAACCTCCTCTTGTCCCACCCACAAACTACAGCAGGTAAACTGGGGTCGGTCTCACTAGACTTTGACTGCCTTAATATAACATCAAACAAAATATATAAACGCGTATGTCTCCATTTTGTTGACAGACATGCACTCACTTCCATTCATTCAGACACATACGCTGGGTGGCCCAGTGCCCTGATGCAATCCCTGTCCTACTCCATGCAGCTCCATGCACACTCAATGCCATTTCCGTAACATCTATTCTACAGCATATCACATTCAACATTTTAGTGTAAGGGTATAAGATAGGTTCAGACAGAGTGAGAGGCAGACACACAAAGATCACAAGATAATTAGAGGAGGAAGACCATTCAGCCCATCTTAATGCAGAAAGATCCTAATGCTGCCGCCACCCTCCCCCCACCCCACCATCCAATTGTTTGTTAGATGATACCAAGGTTTTTGCCTCCACTACTGTGTCTAGAAGTTGTTCCACATATTGATCACTCTTTGTCTGAAGAATTTCCTGATATCAGTACTAAAATTACCTTTTACTAGTTTGAAGCTGCTTCTACCCCAGTTTAATTTCAAATAATGGGCCATAATTTGAGGAGGTAACTAAGTGTGTAGATGAAGGAGCAGTTGATGTCGTATACATGGATTTTAGTAAGGCGTTTGATAAGGTTCCCCATGGTCGGCTCATGAAGAAAGTAAGGAGTTGTGGGATAGAGGGAAATTTGGCCGATTGGATAAGTAACTGGCTATCTCATAGAAGGCAGAGGGTGGTGGTGGATGGAACATTTTCGGACTGGAGACCAGTTACCAGCGGTGTGCCACAGGGGTCGGTGCTGGGTCCTCTGCTGTTTGTGATTTTTATCAATGACTTGGAGGAGGGGACTGAAGGGTGGATCAGTAAATTTGCTGATGACACCAAGATTGGTGGAGCAGTGGATGAGGTGGAGGGCTGTTGTCGGCTGCAAAGAGACATTGATAGGATGCAGAGCTGGGCCGAAAAATGGCAGATGGAATTTAACCCTGATAAGTGCGAGGTGATTCATTTTGGTAGGGCAAATTTGAATAAGGATTACAGGGTCAACGGCAGGGTTCTGAGGAACGTGGAGGAGCAGAGGGATCTGGGGGTTCATATCCACAGATCTCTGAAGGTTGCCACTCAAGTGGATAGAGCAGTAAAGAAGGCCTATGGTGTGTTGGCGTTTATTAACAGAGGGTTTGAGTTTAAGAACCGTGAGGTTATGCTGCAACTGTACAGGACCTTGGTGAGACCACATTTGGAATATTGTGTGCAGTTCTGGTCACCTCACTATAGGAAGGACGTGGAAGCATTGGAAAGAGTGCAAAGGAGATTTACCAGGATGCTGCCTGGTTTGTGGGGGAGGTCTTATGAGGAAAGATTGAGGGAGTTGGGGCTTTTCTCTTTAGAGCGGAGGAGGATGAGAGGCGACTTAATAGAGGTTTATAAGATGATGAGGGGGATAGATAGAGTGGATGTTCAGAGACTATTTCCTCGGGTAGAGGCAGCTGTTACAAGGGGGCATAACTATAAGGTGCATGGGGGGAGATATAGAAGGGATGTCCGAGGTAGATTCTTTACTCAGAGAGTGGTTGGGGTGTGGAATGGACTGCCTGCTGTGATAGTGGAGTCGGACACTTTAGGAACTTTCAAGCGGTTATTGGATAAGCACATGGAGCACACCAGAGTGATAGGGAGTGTGATAGCTTGATCTTGGTCTCGGACAATGCTCGGCACAACATCGAGGGCCGAAGGGCCTGTACTGTGCTGTACTGTTCTATGTTTCTATAATTTGCTGTAGCAGGGCATCTATCAGCGTCGGCCATTACCTAGACTTGCCCTTGCACATTTAGGTTTTAAATTTTTTGCGTGGCAAGTTGCTGAAAGTACGCACTGATAACGGCGCAGCCAGGGAAACAGGGCATCTGGGACCCGAGTGAACAAGGCAAGCAACTGGGTATCTCCTTAACCAATCAGATTGAAGGATTGTGAAATGACCAGTGCAAGGACTGAGAAGGAAGTGTAATTAGAGTGGGTGAATTCAATGTCAAGTCAGGTACAGAATGAGAAATAAAGAGAGGGAAAGAAAGATTGGATTGAGAGAGAAAAAAAAGAGACAAAAGAAAAAGTTAGAAAAAATTGCAACTTTAAAATTTGACATTTTTAAACTCTCCAACAATTAAGACCTGAAGGAAAGAGACTCCACAGTGGTAAGAGTTCATTTTCAGTGCCAGAGAAGTTGATTGGCAGCAATTAACAATTATCATGTAGTTAAAAGGGTAACTAGACTGAAATGGACAAGAATGAACTTTCTGTGGCGAGTTTAGTTCATATCTACCGCGCAACTACGGCCATTTAATGCATGTCAGTGGTGAGCCAGTGAGCGAGATGCCCTTTTCGCGGCACATTTCAGATAGTAACTTTTGGATTTCCGCATTTAACTTCAGGCGAGGGGCAGATGTGAAGTTGCTGTGCCATCTACGCATAAATAATGTCAAGCGCCATTAGCTACACCGTTATTTTGACAGCAAATTATGGCACAATATTCCAGGCTAACTTTTTTTTATAGCTTATATACTTCTATGAGATCAGCGCCCAGTTGCCTTCTTTCCCGATTGAAAACTCCAAGGAGGAAAATTCGGTTGATTTGCACCTCCCGTCGGGCCACAAAGCAACTAGTGCCCAGCCGCGGCGCCGTGAACGCCTCCCGCGAAATTCAGCAGGAGGTTAGCGGCGGTGGGAACCGTTAGCGCCCCGCCACGCTGTGCCTCCGGCGATGACGTCATCGCTTGCGCAGCGCCCCAGCCGCAATCTTCGGTAGCACCCCCTGACTTACCGCCGGACGGCATGTCCGACAGGGTCAGGGGGGCGTATGTGCGGCCGGGGCGGCGCAAATTAAAGGGGAGGAGCCGGACGGCCATTTTTGTTGCTGGTCGCCTGCCAGCACCTTCCCCCGTTGCTGTCCCTGGCCTCCTGTGTAGCCCCCCCCCCCCCCGGGTGGGGTGCCGGCTGTGCTCCGTGAGCCCGGCACTCCGATCCCTGGTGGCCCAGCTGGGCCCCGGGTTGTGCTGCGCGAGGCCCCTCCCCTTTAAGAAGGGGAGGAAGGCCTGCAGTACCGCGGCACATAGCGCCGTGATAGTCACTCGCAGCGCCCCAAGAGGGAGAGGGAGCGCTTCCAGTAGCGCCCTGCCTCCTTCTTGGGGCGCTACCAGTGAATTTCGGGCGCGGGGGCGCTAAAAGTAGCAAAGTTAGCGCCCCAAAGGGAGCGCGACCCAATTTTGCCCCCCAAGTGTCTCCAGTCTTTTCTCATAGCTCAGACCCCTGACACCAGGGATCACGCTTGTGGTTCTTCTCTGCCCTGCCTCTTGGTGACTAATATTCAATATGTTGTTTGACTAGAGCGCTATACAGCTTGATCATAACCTCCTCTAATGGATATTCTACTGTTTTGGCTATGTAGTTCAACATTCAATTGGCTTTGTTGATTCAGGTATTTCAACACCATTCTTGAAATATAGAACCACACAAAAAAATTCTATATTAGAAAGTCGATGTATGCACTCACTAACTTCCAATTGCTTGTTATGCCTGTAATTTGCTTCCCTTGTGATGCATCAGGCTGCTCATTAAATACAGGAGTAGACCAGTCTGCACTGAAAACTAAAAAAACCTTCATCATGACTCCTCTAGAAGAAGCCTTTCTGTGTAGGCCTCAGACTGCAAACAGGAATGCATAGTACCTGCCTTCACTTATCTGTACATTATTTAGCAGCAAACAATTTCTCATAAAATGTAAGGTAAAAGCTAAAAGCACAGCGATATTAACCATGTATGAGAAGTATCATTCTAACTGCAGACAGCAGAGGCCTATGCTTAGGGAGCTACACACAGAAGAGGCCTGTGAAGAGAACCAGTCTGCTCCGCAGAATGCAATCAGTAGAACTGCACACTCACTCAATTCCAAACTGCAAAATCTATGAAAATACTGTATGATGTCACTGTACAAAACACTTAAGTGAAAGTCCCCTTTCTTCCCACAGATAGAACATGTCTCCAGCCCATACACATTACTTTAAATTACTAAGCAAGGCTCTAGTCATTACTTGTTGCATTACACAGCTAAATGTCAAATATAAACGCTAATGTGCTTAGTTAAAAAAAAAACACAACAGTTCGGTGTCAGAGAATGTGCGTGGATCTGGCCCCTTACCTCCCTCCCAGGCTGCAGAAATCTGAAAGGAGACAGTCTGTGCCAGACATATTTTCAGACTTAACACTACCAGCCTACAGCATGATGTCACCAGGGAAGCAACTCTGTTGCTATGGACTGCCTGGAAAGACCCTAGCAACCAGTTAGCAACCATTGGCATATCATTTTGCAATCTCTGCTTGTACAAATACCAAGAGATTTATTAACTTGCATGAAGTCAGCCTGCTATATATTTGTGTACTACGATCTACTGACAGCAGTCTTTAACCCTTTCCTACAAATGCTGATTTACTTTGACTGCTGTTTTTGTTTTCTTTAAACTGAAAGTGTCATTTTTAGCACATTGGGCAAGTACCACGTTTGCTGCACAATAAGGTCCCAGTTGGGATGGATTCATCAATATATCTATCTATATTAAAAGTACTACTCCTGTAACACTTTGTTAATTGGCTCAAAGTAAATCAGCAACAAATCAGAATTGAAAAGGGAGGAAAGTGACTAGAAAACTGCCAGTGAGAAACTACCAAGGACTTATGAAAACAACCATTCCTGAACAATGAAAACAACCTACCCGTTAAATAAAGGTGAACCGATCAAATTACTCAAAATGGCTTTTGGAAAAGTTTGCACCATCTACCATTTCTTCCCCTCAGTAACCAAAATTTTTCATGTCTAAAATAACAACTTACATTTATATCGCGCCTTTAACGTAGCAAAATGTCTGAAGGCGCTTCACAGGAGCGTTATCAAACACCGAGCCACATAAGGTGATATTAGGGCAGATGACCAAATGGCCTACTCCTGCTCCTATTTTTCTATGTTCTATGTTTCTATGTCAGCTGGAAGTTGTTGATGATCCCTTTAAATAGTGCTGGTGGGGTGGGGTCCTTCCTGCTGCTGAACGCAAGTTCAGCTGGTCGTGATTTGGAGAGGGTGGTAAAAGGAACGGCGACGCCCAAATTGGCAGATCGTGAGTCAATAATGGATTGGACGCTGATTGACGTCACGATCTGCCTCATTCCCATATCTTCAATGAGCGCAGGCAATGGTAGCGCTGCCAACCTGACCAAAATGGTGGCCACCACAGGACCTGCCAGAAGTGGGCGCAAGCGAGGCAGCCACCATTATTTCATCCAAACCAGCCTTATTGGCTGGTGCAAACAGGCCCAATTTCATGACTGTAATGTTTTATTTGCCCTTGAAATATTCTATACTATGGGGTGTTTCATTGAAGTACTTAACTCCAAAACATCAAAACTAGCATCTGGTCTAGTCTAAGTGCACAACCAGTTCAACTGACCAATCAAGCTTTGCAATGCTGTCTCTTCTTTATAACATCAACGTTCTGTGATGGCCTAGTCCGATTAACCGGGATGGGAGCTACTCTCTAAATAGGACTGTTGATTTAAAATCATCAGTCCCATTTTGCTTAATATCTCAACCAATATATTTAAAAGCCCCACAGGCCTGACTCCCAATTTTAAATTCTACTCTAATCTTATTAATGACGAATTTTTCAAATTCCGCAGTACCACCCCATAAGAAATCATCAACATGCATCATGAAGATGCCTGAAAGTTTTCCTTTATGGTACCAATAAAACATTGTGGGATCTTATTTTAGTTGAACACAACCTATTTTCAGCAAAACAGATCTCACTGAAAAATACCATACCCTGGAAGCATCATTCAGGCCTTAGACACATTTGTTTAGTTTCCATAGTTTTCCTTCTGCATCTGCTGCCTCTTTAGGCGATTTCAGAAACACTTCTCCCTGAAAAGTATTGCTCTGCAGAAATGCAGCTTATGTCAATTGACCTCCACTCCCATGAATATGTGGCCAAAAGAGCCAAAAAAGATTTTTAAGATTACTTTTCCAGCAGTGGGAGAGTCCACTCTAACATCTGTATCACCCAGTTTCTCTTCAAATCCCCTAACTACCAACCTCGCTTTAGCCTAATAAGTCCCATCTGCAAGGAATCTTTCAGTACAAACCCATCTATGCGACAAAGCTGGTTGACCCTTATCTGGTACCTCAGAATAAACTCCAAATTCTTTCCAACTATCTAACTCCCTTTGTTTTGCCTCTCTTACACGTTTATCCTCAGGTTTATTGGCAGCCACCAAAACTTCACAATAATGAGGACTTCTTCTTCGAGTTCTGTTACGTGACTGTTCTGTGGTCTTTGTTTCATTGTCTGATCTATTCAAGCTACGGCCTCTACTTCCACTACTATGTCTATAGGAACTACTACTGCGCAATCTCCCTCTTGCACTATCAGAGGCTCTTTCTATAGTTTGTGATTGTTTTCTGACGTGAGAGTCACTCCCGGACTCCCCATCACTACTTGTACTGCACTTTCTTACTTTCCACTTTCACCCCATTCTGCCAGTCCATGGACCTTGCTTCTTGGCCATCATCCTGAACATTCAATCAAAATTTAAACCTACTAGTAGCTTTTCCTGCACGTCTGAAAATTGTTGCATCTCTCCATTCATTAGTCCCTTCTGGAACATATGTCACCCGTGTATCCACTTTGGGTAATTGTTCTGTGGATGTGCTAACTGTCATGTGTGTCATGATCACTCACATTACCACTGTCCAGCCCTTGATCTACCTCATCCTCTTCCTTAGGACCCTTAAAAAACCATGAACATTTGAGGTTCAAGGTGCCTCATTTACTCTATCAATTACTCAGAGTCTGAGATTTTATAATTAATTCCAATTAATCGTGAGGAATGAACCGTAACATTTTAATTGCCATGTCTGACAAGTAGGGTGGGCAAATTGTCTATGTAACTTCAAGACAATTTGGGTTTTTTCTCCCTTATCCTTATCGCCTGATGCCATTAATACTTGCCTAACATTCTGATGAGAAACATCAGGTTTTGTTAAGGGGATATAATGTCCTGACTGGGTAAACTACAGATCAACCCATTTCCCAAAAATAATTGCCTTATCGTGTTCCATGTCAAGTTTCATTTGTGCCTTTTTCATGGAGGTTTTACTCAAAAGCATAGATATCTCACTAGAGACTACATCCGTACTTATAAAATGGCTTACTCCAGCTACCTTACATGGAATTACCATTCTCGAGTGACCTCAAGGTGTTGTCATCACCAAACCTAAAGCATGTACTACTTTTATATTCCTTAACCTTGCGTCGATCATCACAACTTATTGAATCAAGATAACATTTTAACCAATCTACCCCACATACAGTTGAAGTACATACACTAATACCGCACAATTAAAGGAGTCCACCACTAATATATTCATCACATGATTAAAACTCCTTGTGACCAGTATAATCTGTTCATGTTCATCATTATCTTCATCCTCTTCCTCAGAACTACCTTCTGCATGTGTCATTTCAAAGACCCTGCATCTTCGATCTGGACAATTGGCTGCAAAATGATACTTACAGGCACATTTAAAGCATCTATTGACCTTTCTCTTGGGCATTCCTGTAATTCATTCGCCCATCTTTACTGTCCCAATTTTGTCTTCTGTTGATGTAACCAGATTTGCTGTACGTGCTTTCATCACCATTCTCTCTGTCTTAAATCCTTCCGTTACATTGATGCCTAGAATATTTTGAAACCTGGTAACCATTGAATTTTCTATTCTATGTGTCACAGCGGAACGCCTCTTTTGTTCAATGAAGGCTGAAGGGAATGACTGTTTCCCCGGGAATTTTTTTAAGGCAGCAGACATCTGATCCAACAGAGTCTCCTTTTCTGAGAGCTGGACGCCAGTTAGGACCAGTTACCTGTCCATGAGACACCTTAGCACAATCTAGTAATTTAAACACTAGTGCCGATCCAGGGATTCCCAAATTAAACCTGGTCAACTTTTGTACAATTTGTTAAAGTCCATGATATACTCTTCCGTTTTTTGAAATCTATCAAATTCTGACCAGGACTCATAGGCCACCTTTCTTGTAGATTTTATCCAGGAATTCTATTAGTGAGTCAAAATGTTCATCATTATACAACTGAGTTGCATCCAACTCCAGAAAATTCCTTACTTCTGATTTTACTTCATTTCAGGAAGCAACGACACCAAGGCCATGCCTTGTTTCCTCTTTGGTAGAGTAGTGACCTGTGTCCACATATCAACCTTATTCTTCCACTGGTCATATGGTTCAAACTCAGAAGATCGGAGGGTAATCGTACCTCGACTATTTAAACTTGCTTTCTGCCATTTTCCACAATATCCACTACACTTCCAAACTTTATGTCCCAAAAACAAACTCAAAGGGGGAAAAATTCAGTTGGTTGCGCCTCCAGTTAGCGCCTTAAGAGGGCGCTAATGGGGCGCAAAGCATCTAGCGCCCGGGCGCGCCGATGTTTGCGCCGCTCGCGAAATTAACTAGACATTTTGCGGTGGCGCTAAACACTACCGCCACTATCTCCTGCACCGGCAGATCATGACGTCACTCGAGTGCGCAACGCCCCGGTATCGCCCCAGAGCGGATATTGAGTGGCGCCCCCTGCCTTACCGCCTGCCGCTAGCAACGACAGTTTGAGGGGAGCGTTTTGCAGTCAGGAAGGGACTGGGGGAACGCTATTTAAAGGCGACCGCTTCCTGCCTTTTATTGTTGGTGGCATTTTTGAACCACGCATTCCGAGAGAGAGAGAGAGAGAGACTTCTGGAGAGATTCAACGCTGTGTGAAGGAGTTTTGGGTACTGAGCAGCACTTTGCAGGTTCATTTTGATTTGCCCTTCCTTGTATCGATTTAGAAGAGACTGTGGGGGGCTGCACTCTGAGCTCTTTCCCTGGTACTCTCCATTGTTCTTTCCAGCAGATTTGATGGGCAGGTCTCTCCAGGCCGAGATTCAAGGCTGCAATGAGTAGGATGTGGATGGAAAGCAAGATCAACCCTCCCCTTTAAGAACTGGCCCAAGCCATTGTGTGTGTGTTCCATTGCTGACTGACATCACATGAGCTTCGCCAGCACTCTGAGGTAGCGCCTCGCTCCTCGGCCTTTGCGCCTTAAGACAGGTGTGAAGCGCCTGATTTAGCGCTCCAATCACCTCCAGGGGCGATAAAAGTCAAGTTTACAGTCAGTGGCGATAATTAGCGCCAGGCGCTAATCTTTGCGCCCGGCCGATAATTGCGCCCCAAATGGGGCGATACTGAATTTCTCCCCCATAGTTTCCAACCTCCACCTTCAGGCAACCGTTTTCTGCTACCATGTAAAAGTCGGATAGCCAGATGGTGAAGAATAGAATACTAGAGCCTAGTCTTCAGTCACTTACAAGCCTTTATTTACAGAGAGACACATTACATACTGTGCACCCCAAAGATAAGCTTCCCCCACTTCCCAAGCCTGTTCCCATATATATGAACACAGGAGACTCCCCAGTCAATACCCACCACTTGAATACAATTGACACCCAATTGATATACACCACCTGAATACAATTAACAGGGGGTCAACTTTCAAATTTCCTGGGATTTGCGCCCCCAAAAAATAGGTGTACTTTAAGGACCAATTTTTCTGGATCTCATACCAAAAGTCTTGCATAAGGATGCAGTGTACCACTTCTCTGTACACTTCTCAGTCACACTTATTCTATCACACCTGACTGGGTCATTCTTTCCCAGCTTGGCTCAGTGGTAGCACTCTCATCTCAGTCAGAAGGTCATAAATTCTAGCCCTACTGCAGGACTAATCTAGGCTGGTACCAGTGCAGTGCTGAGGGAGTGCTGTGTTGATGCATGCGCCATTCTTTGGATAACAGACCCCAGCTCCCTGCTCAGATAGATGTAAAAGATCCCACAGTACCATTCGAAGAAGAACAGCGGCATTCTCCTGGTGTCCTGTCCAATATTTATCCCTCAACCAACATCACTAAAACAGATTAACTGGTCATTCACCTCTTCGCTGTTTGTGGGGCTTGGCTGTGCACAAATTGGCTGTCAAATGTGCCTACACTTCAAGGCAATTCATTAACTGTGAAATGCCCCAAGGATGTGCAAGGCATTGTATAAATGCTGTTGGGGTACAGTAATCCATGGTGCCATGGAGGGGGGATTTGAACAGTCTTGAAAATTTCAATTAACGCAGCATCCACAGCCTTCTGGAGGAGAGAAAGTTCTAGATTTCCACTACCCTTTGTGTGGAAAAAATGCTTCCCGATTTCATTCCTAACTGGTCGAGCTCTAATTTTAAGATTGTGCTAATTGGCCGAGCTCGTATTTTAAAATTAGATATATAAATTCTTAATGTGTCCATGAAACAAAGAGAAAACCACTTTCAATTTATTTCAGCGACTGGTTCCATCAGGTGATCTTCCTCCTCTTTGGAAGATGATAAAATAACAGTACACTAGACTGACTTAGACTAATAACCAAATTTATTAAGTAATAAAAGAACAAACTAATAGTGACAATAATACATATTTTCACAGTAGTTAAGCTTGGCTAGCTCATATTGCACTGGACTATAATTAATTTTCTTACGTAGCATTTCTTTTCCTTTTCTCACCATCTACAGAACTTCTGACGGACTATTTCTCCTTGACCGTTTCAGGCAGGTTCTCTCATTTAAACCAGGCAGTTTGATAAAATGCCTTCAAAAAACAAATGACCAGGCTCGACCAGATTTAAATTGTTATTACATTTTTTAAAAAGCTGCCAATCATAAAGATTTGAATAAAGCTACCAGAAAATGTTTGCATTTGATTTGAATGCCTTCCTCCCTTGGACACCAGTTTCAGACAAACAATTGTTTATTAACTTAGGATGGGTTACGATTTCTGTAAATGAAGCTGGTTATTAATCCCTTATGTACTGCGGCAGAATTAAAGAAACTAATACCAAGCTGAATGCTTTTTTAAGGCATAAGATTACTCATACTCCCAAACACTTTAAAATGAATACAGTGTTTAATCAGTTGAGCTCCAAAATAATCACCACAAGCCAGCAATTCCCACAGTTCACATTTTGCACAGTGGTAAACTGAGGGACATTTTCTTTAAAAATGACTTTTGCCATTTCTATGATGCTGTGATCTTGGAGGTCTGCGATCCATAATAAGGAATGGAGCCGAGAAAGGGTTGAGCAAATCTCATTGTTGTGCATCTCAGAAGAAGCTATTTTATGACAGCTACACATGAGCAACAAAACAGCAACAGTCATTAATTGGCAAGCAAGCATTGCAATGAAATGTTTGAAAGGGTAAAAGAATAGTGGCCGGTATGTGGCACTCGGAACAATGTACACATGAAATCTATTAAAGAAGCTGAAAAGAAGTGCTGACAGGTCCTCGGGAGGTGATCAGCCACACTGCAGCAGTCAGGAAGGATGGTAATATAGAGACTGGGCAACTGTTAGGCCCTGCAGTACAGTCTCATGTGTTGAGTCCCAAGAGATCTAATTACCACAGCTGCAGTTGTAGTCCTGCAGTGCACTTTCTGCTCTGTCCACTGGCTATCTTAAGAAGCCAATTATCCCCAGTTCTGATAGATGACTGGTGTGATGTGACTAAAATAGAAACTTCAGTAAACTGTCATTCCCTGCTCTTGGCACATCCTCCCTCGTTTCCACAAAAAAGTAGTCCAGAAGGGAAAGCACGGTTAACTGAAGTTGCCATTCTGACCTTTTCCTTTCATGTACCTGGCAAGTATTTGGTTCAATCATCATACTGTACATGCCAACCTAGAAAACCAGCAGAAGCTGACCAACAGCTTCAAAAAACCTAACAACTCCAAGAATAGAAATAAAAACAGAAAATGCTGGAAATACACAGCAGGTCAGGCAGCATCTGTAGAGAGAGAAACAGAGTTAATGTTTCAGGTCAATGACCCTTCGTCAGAACTCAAGAATAGCCCTGACTTGTGAAACCAAACAGTTACATGGGCTGTGTACCTTAAACAGTCAGTATACACAACAACCCTTCATGTACTGGAGGCAAGGAACATAAGGACATGAAAGGCTGAAGGAGAAATCAGATGCAGAAGGCACAAAATGAGTGGTGCATTTCCAGGTCAGTCCGGAGATGTGCTCCCTGGGAATATTTACAATTTGTACATGAAAAATTATGCTTTCTGATCCATTTTAAGTACATTTATACTTAATTAATAGATTTTTAATCTTAAAAAGACAGAACACCAATTTTCTGCAGACCAATTGACCAGGACCTACCCAAACGCTACCTCAACAGCCGCTCTCACACATTCAACCCCCACCATCACTGCACTGCAAAGCACTCTACCCCCTCCATACCCAGTTCATAGAGGCACTGCACCCCATCTAACTCCCTTTCACAGGGATACTCATCTCCAACCCTCCTAGTTCATACTGGCACTCTTAGTCTTCTTCACTTTAACCTGGCACTCTTCTTCCCCTGCCTCATCGTTTAACCTGGCACTCTTCTTCCCCTCAACCCAGTTACAGTACTCCTCCCTCACCCTGTAGAGTTCCTGCTAGCACATTCCTGCCCACTCTGTTAATGCTGGCACTGTCCTTCCTCCACCACCCTGAAGCACCATTCCCAGCTTCTTCTCTCCCGAAGCACTATTCCCAGCTTCTCCCATTTCCCTTCATTACCATCCATTTCCCCTCCCCTCTCTTGTCATTTATTTAGTTCCCCTTCAAATGAGATGCAATTCCCCCAGAATTTTCTCCTTTATTGCCAACCATTCTCCCCTTCCCTCTATTATTACCAATTTACCTCCTCTTCAATGCAATTCATTTTCCCCCTTTTACTATCATCTGGTTCCCCCCTTTCACTGCCATCCATTCTCTCCCCTCCCCTCCCACGACCATCCAGCCTAACCACTCTCCTTGGCACAAATTTCCACCCCTACCCAGTCCTATCAAATTCGGTGGCTAATACACTGGGTAAGTCTCGTTTCTTCCTCTTCACACACTCCCAGCACTAATGACTGGGATTTCCGCCTCACAAATCCATGCCCATCTTTCCCACAATTCTATGATTAAACTCCTCCAAATCAGGTTTCCGCCCTGCCACAGCACTGAAACTGCCCTTATCAAAGTTACAAATTACATCCTATGTGATTGAGGGTAAACTAGCCATCCTCATCTTTCTCGGCCTGTCTGTAGCCTTTGACTCAGTTGACCATACCATCCTCCTCCAAAGCCTCTCCTCAGTTGTCCAGCTGGGTGTGACTTCCCTTACCTGGTTCCATTTCTATCTATCCAGTCATAGCCAGAAAATCACCTGCAATAGCTTCTATTCCTGCTCCCGCACCATTACCTCTGGAGGTCCTTCAAGGATTTATCCTTGGTTCCTTCCTATTTCTCATCAAAATGCTGCCCCTTGGCGACATAATCCGAAAACACCATGTCAGGTTCCACATGTGCACTGACGACACCCAGCTCTCCCTCACCACTATCTCTTTCAAACTCTCCACTGCCTCTGATTTCTCTCACTGCTGGTCTGACATCCAGTACTGTCCTTATCTGTCAGTTTGTAAAAGTGACAGATTTTCAACATCTGTTCTACTGTCACATTGGACTGGTCACTGTAAAGTTCCTACATGAAATAAATTAAATCATTCTAAATTCAGTTCCTAATGGGTATGGGATCAAAACACAAAACTGCCTCTGGTTTAACTACATCTTGCATTTGCATGGTGTCTTTAATATACTAAAAGTTCCCAAGGCACTGCATAAAGATCTGACACCAAACAGGGATTTGTGAGGAACATTTGGGAAGATATATGAAGGCACAGTTGAAGAGGTAGGTTTTAAGGAGAGGATTTTAGAATTCCACAGTACTGGGGTGTAAGGATGAGTGTTCTGCCACCCGTGAGGGAGCAGATTGAGGGTGGGATGCACAGAAGGCTGGAGTCAGAAGAGTGGAGGGTGCAAGCTAGGATGTAGGGCTCAAAGAGGTTATAAGGGCGATTCATAAACATGCATGTAGAACGAGGGTGATTCATAAACATGGATGGATTTATAAAAGAGGGACAAGGGCTCTGAAATCATTGTGCTGGAGGATGGAGAGCCACTGTGGACCATGGAGGACAATGGATAATGGTCACACTTGTGCAGTAGGACAGGGGTGTCCAACCTGTAGGCCTACATGCAGCCTACCTACCCGAGCACTGACAAGCCAGCCCTCAAAGCCTGTCCTATTTGTCCTTATATTTCTTACTTGCTGGTTTGTCCTGTTTGAATTTTGAGCACGGGAGATTTGGAAAGGGCTATTTTTAGCACTCAAGGTCTGATTTGAAGATTTCTCTTTTGAAGGTGGCAAATATATTCTTGATTACATAGATATTGGTAGACTACTTTGAAGAGAAAGTACTCCCTCTAGACTTCAATATTGCAGTCCTTTTTTAAACAGCTCAATACTGTGAGCAACAGAAAAGCTCTGTATTTCTCTATAGTTATTTTCCAAGCTTCCGCTGACCAAGACCACATGATGGATCTTAGGTTTAGTTATTTTATCTGCTGTTTCTCTTGTCCCACTGAGATTTATGCTCTTTCCCTTGTAAATACTTGCACATTTCGCCCAGTAGGACGTTGGTGTTACTTCTCCTTTATTGCACTGTTGGTTTTCACACTTTTTATCTTCCTTTACCAGAGGGAAAGGATGCAACGGTCTGCCATAATAGCTTTTCTGTTTCGGCTGTCTAATCAATCTTCCTTTAAGTAGTTCATTGACTGTAGTAGGCAGTAATGTTTTTATAGGTCTTCCCATTATTAGTTGAGCTGGACTCACATGGATCACTGCTGTGACCTTTGGCTTGCAGTCTCAGCTGTTTGTACTGCCTTTTCAGGTATTCTATTGACTTTGAAGGAGGATATGCTCAAATTGATGGTTAGGAATTTAAGAACTATCAACAGATCTAACTCCACTGGGGATACCATCTATAGGAAACTATGATTTATACTCTGTCTGATGCGCTGTAAATACTTGTTCATTTGAAGCTTTTGGAGTATTAATCTACTTTTAGTAAATAATTGTCATTATTTAACTCAGAGGATCCAGCTTTCTGCTATGACCTGTTCTTGCATGCCAACCTAGAAAACAAGCAAAAGTTACCACAAATTCTGACACAGCACCCAAAAACAGACGACTCAAGAATGCTCCTAATTACAAGCCAATGACGTGAAAACAAGTTGCTGCATGAGCTTTGTAACTTAAGCAATAAATATAGCCAACATTCATTCACTTGCATTGGAAGAAAAAAGTGTCTGGAAAATGTGAAAGCAGAAATAAAATTGACAGTGCATTCCCAGAAAGTTTTGAATTTTTACATTACAAATTATACATTCTAATTGATCATGAGCACTTTTATATTTCACAATTGATAAGATTTTTAATCTAAAGAAAAAGGAAAAACAAAGTGATGTTTGGATTTTCAACAGACCATTACTTCCCAAGAAATTACCTCAAAAGTCACTCTCCTACATCCAGAGTGCCCACTACCCCAGTTCATAAGTGGTCATTTGCTTTATTGCTGTTTGTGGGACCTTGCTGTGGGTAGATTGGTTGCTGTGTTTCCTACATTACAACAGTGGCTACACTTCAAATATGTAAAGCGCTTTGGGACACCCGAGGTTGTGAAGGTGCTGTATAAATACAAGTTCATTCTTGCTTTCCTACCCTTTCAATAAGCCAGTGCATACTGTAAGTGGTAATTCCTGTTCTCGTGAGAATTCCCACTTGTGGTGCAATTGAAGGGAGAGGGGAGCTGGTCCACACTCATTTTTGTCAACAAATGCTAACATGCAGACCAGGTTCCCAAAATGCTGCCTCCGTGAATGCTGCTGAACTACATGCAGGAAACTCTTTATTAACCGGCACCCAAATATCCGGAAATCTCTCTTAACCGGCAAAATTCTTGAGTAGGTAACCGGGGTTTTCCTTCATCTCTCGTTTAAAATTAACTTTAAAAAAAACCCCGAGGCGTTTGCCTTGTATTGGAGCGTGTAGATTGGGAGGGGAATGTGCAGCCCGGGTAGGCAGCGGACACGACAGATGGTCAGCTGGCGGTCCCCGGGGAGACGGAGCTCCGAATGCAGGCACATGTCAATGTGTACGGAGCTCTCGTACGTTGGGAGATATAACTCTCCGTTATCCGGACTTTTTGATTAACCGGCACCACGCCGGTCCCGTCGGTGCCGGTTAATAAAGAGTTTCCTGTACTAGCAACCATTATTTTATGTGGTTTACAAGTTGTTTTAAGTTTGATATTCGGTAGTTATATGTGCATTTGGCTAAGTTAATATCTGTGGTCAAAACAGAGGTTCTCTTGTTACACTTTTCCATTCACAGATTACTGATTTACAGCACGTCATTTTGCTTAGCAGTGATTATAATCAGTGTTTAGTTCATTTTGTCTACACAACACAAACACATTTTGAAGTGTGGACCCACAAGTGATTTGGCCATCCTTTCTGGACCACTGCTTTCAACCCCTGCAGGAATACTGTCACCGAGTACCTTTGTAACTCCTGTAGCTTCTCGTCAGAAACTGCTGAACAGAAATATCATGTCAATCACAATTTTAGCAATTTTTTCTTGAATTTCCTTTACTTCATTTCCATATGTTCTGCTCAAATCATCTGCTGCATTCTGAAGTGGGACTGACAAAATCTTACAGACGCAAGTGCAATGGGAAGCAGCTCTTTCTGCATCGTTCTGCTGTGTCTCACCAAGGACTTTTGCTGCATATACAAATGGTGCTTTTTTTTTTACAAGTACCCCTGCTAATTCATCTGATGCTGCTTCACCTGACACCATGACAGATTAATTGATATCAAAATACTTGAGTACGAGTGTCTTTTTTGGTTATTATATTTTTCAGACCATTAAAACTTTGTCTCCCACTGTCTTCCTGGTGGCATTCTATTTTCTTCTGAATCAGCTGCCTCTGATTCTTTTGCATTTGAGAGATTTTACAGAAGCTTACCTTGGTGTGGTCATTCCACAGAACCTCCTTCTTTGATACTGCATATATTAAAGGCAGAATAAGAACATAGGAATGTAAAGGACCAGAAAAGATCCTAATGCCCCACTGGGCCATTCCCAAGTCCAGAAAGTATCATACAATCACTCAATCCCACATACCCCTCCATTATATCCGTTGCAAATCCTTTGCAGATATGTATCCAACTCCATCTTCAATTTGCCAACATAATTCATCTCCACAGGAAATCCACTCCATAAATTCAACACTCTCTCTGTAAAATAATTTCTAAATTCTCCGTTTACCTTCCCTACTTACGGATTTATCTGTTTTGGGTTATGGTTAATACAGCTGTCTGAAACTTTCCTTGCCATTCTGTCTTTGAGTGAAACTTGGATCATTGGTGGTGACACTTGGCGCCTTAGCGAAGCCGCCCCACCCGGTTATACATTCCACCACCTGCCTTTGTCTGCTGACTATAATGGGCCAAAACTTCGGCACTTGCCGGGTGAGTACGCGCTGTGTACTCACCCGCAAGGCCTCCTGAAGTGCCGGTTTCTTGCATGCACTGTGCATGCGCGGGAAACCGGAACTTCCGGTCTGGTGAAGGGAGCGGTTCAAAGGTGAACCGCGTGTGCGGTAGAGGCTGCGCGCACGCAGCAAACTTAGGGTTTTTTTCAGGTTTCTCCGGGAGGGCAAGTATTGAAGAACCTGCACTTTTAAAAAGGAGGCGCAGGACCCGTTTTCAACAAGGTAAGTGGTTAATTAATTATAATTTTAAAAAATTTTCAACAGGTTTATCTTTTTTAGATACTTTAAAGAAAGGTAAGTTTATTTTTAGCACTGTTTAAAAAGTATTTTAATTTTTTCAAAAATTTAAATTTTTGTTTAAAGTAGTTAATTTATTTAACTTATAGTTATTTTATAAATGTGATGGATTTTTTAAAAATTTATTTGCAGTTTAGCTGTTCTTTTGGGGCTGATTTCAATTCATAGATTTGACAGGTCTTCCTGTCAAATCTATGAATGAAAGATGGTCTGCTGCCATTGGCTCTCCATGGCCCACGTGATCCCAGGGGATGCATCGCACTAACTACGCCCCTGGGACACGCAAGCACTGCACGCCGGCACTTGGAGCAGGCCCAGGAGCTGAAGTTCCCGTGGGCCCAGAGGTCAATGGCAGGCGCGGTAGGTAAGTGCGTGCGCGATCCTTACCCCCGCGGCAAGCCGGAGAGGCGAATTTCAGGGCCATTGTCTTCCAATTTACCTGTAAAATTCCTTCACCATCATTCTTTCTCTCATTCTTCATCGTTGCCTTTTAACATCTGCCCATCTTTGCCTCTCATCATAACATGCATCCTTCAATCTTGCATCATGCGCTCTTCCCAATTTGGCAGTCTTTCAGCGCAGGTCTCACATTTCCCTACCCATTTCAGTGGTAACGGTTATCAACACAATATTATGAGACACTAGGGTACAGCAAATATTTCATAATTCCTCAGTTCTTCACAGATCCAAGTAGACTTATCCAAGGAGAGGCCACATGAAGTGCCATTAACTTTGATGATGGCCATAGCAAAGAAAAGGAAAAACTTTCTTCAAACAGACAGTGTACAGTCCCCACCAGTGTTCCAGGGCTACACTGGTTATAATGCGGAGTTATGGACAATTTCCAATATGGATAACAATTAGAAGCACATGATGAGGTAATAAATACTGTAATGTTGTATACAATTCAATTGGTTCAAGACAACAATCTTTGATAATCAAATAAATATAATCAAATTAGCCAATGTCCTTTCTATGGCTTAGAGCCCAAAGAATCCCTCCCTAAGGCACCATAAAACTTCAAGTCTATTGTCAGAAGTCAATTATGTTATTCTTCCTTGCATCAGAGCACTCATTGGAACATAGGAACAGGAGTAGGCCATTCAGCCGCTCAAGCCTCTTCTGCCATTCAATGAGATCATGGCTGATCTGCGACCTAACTCCATATACCTGCCTTTGGCCCATATCCCTTAATACCTTTGGTTAACAAAAAGCTATCAATCTCAGATTTAAAATTAATAATTAATCTAGCATCAATTGCCGTTTGCGGAAGAGTTCCAAACTTCTACCACCCTTTGTGTGTAGAAGTGTTTCCTAATTTCACTCCTAAAAGGTCTGGCTCTAATTTTTAGACTATGCCCCCCAGTCCTAGAATCCCCAACCAGCAGAAATAGTTTCTCTATCTACCCTATCTGTTCCCCTTAATATCTTGAATACTTCGATCAGTTCACCCCTTAACCTTCTAAATTCTAGGGAATACAATCATAATTTGTGTAATCTCTCCTCGTAACTTAACCCTTGAAGTCCAGGTATCATTCTAGTAAATCTACGCTGCACTCCCTCCAAGGCCAACATATCCTTCCTAAGGTGTGGTGCCACAACTGCTCACAGTACTCCAGGTGTGGTCTAACCAGGGCTTTGTATAGCTGCAGCATAACTTCTACCCCCTTGTATTCTAGTACTCTCGATATAAAGGCCAGCATTCCACTAGCCTTTTTGATTATTTTCTGTACTTGTTCATGACATTTTAATGATCTATGTATCTGGACCCCAAGTCTCTTTGGGCATCTACTGTTTTTGGCTTTTCACCATTTAGAAAGTACCCTGTTCTATTCTTTTTAAAGTGGATGACCTCACATTTACTTACATTAAAATCCATTTGCCACAGTTTTGCCCATTCCCTTAATCTACCAATATCAATAGGGAAGGGTAGTATAGTGGTTATGTTACTGGACTAGTAATCCAGAGGCCTGGACTAATGATCCGGAGACGTGAGTTCAAATCCCACCACGGCAGCTGGGGAATTTAAATTCAGTTAATTAAATAAATCTGGAATAAAAAGTTAGTATCAGTAATGGTGACCATGAAACTATCAGATTGTCGTAAAAATTGTCTGATTCACTAATGTCCTTTAGGGAAGGAAATCTGCCGTCCTAACCGGGTCTGGCCTATATGTGACTCCAGACCCACAGCAATGTGGTTGACTGCCTTCTGAAATGGCCTCAGTTGTAAAAAAACTGCTACAAAAAACAAGAAGAATAAAACCAGACGGACCACCCGGCATCGGCTACGGACACGACAACGGCACACCCAGCCCAGTCGACCCTGCAAAGTCCTCCTCACCAACATCTGGGGACTTATTCCAAAATTGGGAGAGCTATCCCACAGACTAGTGAAGCAACAGCCTGACATAGTCATACTCACAGAATCATACCTTTCAGCCAATGTCCCAAACTCCTCCATCACCATCCCTGGGTATGCCCTGTCCCACCGGGGGTAGCGGCAGGCACAGTGTTATACTGTCGGGAAGGAGTGGCCCTGGGAGTCCTCAACATTGACTCCGGACCCCATGAAGTCTCATGGCTTCAGGTCAAGCATGGGCAAGGAAACCTCCTGCTGATTACCACCTACTGCCCTCAGCTGATGAATCAGTGCTCCTCCATATTGAACACCACTTGGAAGAAGCACTGAGAGTAGCAAGGGCACAGAATGTACTCTGGGTGGGGGACTTCAACGTCCATCACCAAGAGTGGCTCGGTAGCACCACTACTGGCCAAGTCCTGAAGGGGCCTACTTGACCTCATCCTCACCAATCTACCTGTCGCAGATGCATCTGTCCATGACAGTATTGGTAGCAGTGACCACCACACAGTCCTTGTGGAGACAAAGTTCCATCTGCACACTGAGGACACCCTCCATCGTGTTGTGTGGCACTACGATTGTGCTAAATGGGATAGATTCAGAACAGATCTAGCAGCTTAAAACTGAGCATCCATGAGGCGCTGTGGGCCATCAGCAGCAGCAGAATTGTACTCCACCACCTGTGGCCCGGCATAACCCTTACTCTACCATTACCATCAAGCCAGGGGACCAACCCTGGTTCAATAAGGAGTGTAGAAGAGCATGCCAGGAGCAGCGCCAGGCATAACTAGAAATGCGGTGCCAACCTGGGGAAGCTGCAACACAGGACTACATGCATGCTAAAAGGCAGAAGCAGCATGCTATAGACAGAGCTAAGCGATCCCACAATCAACGATCAGATAAATCTCTGCAGTCCTGCCACATCCAGTTGTGAATGGTGGTGGACCATTGAACAACTAACAGGAGGAGGAATCTCCATGAATATCCCCATCCTCAATGATGGTTGAGCCCAGCATGTGAGTGCAAAAGACAAAGCTGAAGCGTTTGCAACCATCTTCAGCCAGAAGTGCCGAGTGGATGATCCATATCGGCCTCCTCCCGAGGTCCCCACCACCACAGAAACCAGTCTTCAGCCAATTCGATTCATTCCACATGATATCAAGAAACGGCTGAGCGTACTGGATACAGCAAAGGCTATGGACCCCGACAACATCCCGGCTGTTGTGCTGAAAACTTGTGCTCCAGAACTAGCCGCGCCTCTAGCCAAACTGTTCCAGTACAGCTATAACACTGGCATCTATACGACAATGTGGAAAACTGCCCAGGTATGTCCTGTCCACAAAAAGCAGGACAAATCCAATCCGGCCAATTACCACCCCAGCAGTCTACTCTCAATTATCAGCAAAGTGATGGAAGGTGTCGTCGATAGTGCTATCAAGCAGCACTTACTCACCAATAACCTGCTCACTGATGCCCAGTTTGGGTTCCGCCAGGACCGCTCGGCTCCAGACCTCATTACAGCCGTGGACAAAAGAGCTGAATTCAAGAGGTGAGGTGAGAGTGACTGCCCTTGACATCAAGGCAGCATTTGACAGAGTGTGGCATCAAGGAGCCCTAGCAAAACTAAAGTCAATGGGAATCAGGGGGAAAACTCTCCGCTGGCTGGAGTCATACCTAGCACAAAGGAAGATGGTTGTGGTGGTTGGAGGTCAATCATCACAGCCCCAGGATATCACTGCAGGAGTTCCTCAGGGTAGTGTCCTAGGCCCAACCATCTTCAGCTGCTTCATATCAATGACCTTCCCTCCATCATAAGGTCAGAAGTGGGGATGTTCGCTGATGACTGCAGTGTTCAGTGCCATTTGCAACTCCTCAGATAATGAAGCAGTCCATGCCCGCATGCAGCAAGACCTGGACGACATTCAGGCTTGGGCTGATAAGTGGCAGGTAAAATTCACGCCACACAAGTGCCAGGCAATGACTATCTCTAACAAGCGAGCATCTATCCACCGTCCCTTGACATTCAACGGCATTACCATCGCCGAATCCCCCACCATCAATATCCTGGGGGGTCACCATTGGCCAGAAACTTAACTGGACCAGCCACATAAATACTGTGGCAACAAGAGCAGGTCAAAGACTGCGTATTCTACAAGGCACAAGTAAGGAGTGTGATGGAATACTCTCCACTTGCCTGGATGAGTGCAGCTCCAACAACACTCAAGAAGCTCGACACCATCCAGGACAAAGCAGCCCGCTTGATTGGCACCCTATCCACCACCTTAAACATCCACTCCCTCCACCACTGGCGTACCATAGCTGCAGTGTGTACCATCTACAAGATGCACTGCAGCAACTTGCCAAGGCTTCTTCGGCAGCACCTCCCAAACCCGCGACATCTATCACCAAGAAGGACAAGGGCAGCAAGCGCATGGGAACACCATCACCTCCAAGTTCCCCTCCAAGTCACACACCATCCTGACTTGGAAGTATATCGCCATACCTTCATCGTCAAAATCCTGGAACTCCCTCCCTAACAGCACTGTGGGAGTACCTTCACCACACGGACTGCAGTGGTTCAAGTAGGCGGCTCACCACCACCTTCTCAAGGGCAACTAGGGATGGATAATAAATGCTGGCGTTGCCAGCGACGCCCACATACCATGAAAGATTTTTTTTAATTTCTTTGTAATTTTATGCTTTCATCTACACTGCCTACAATGCCACCTATCTTTGTGTCATCGGCAAATTTGGATATATGACTTTCTATGCCATCATCTAAGTCGTTAATAAATATTGTGAATAGTTGAGACCCGAACGCAGATCCCTGCGGGACACCACTAGTCACATCCTGCCAATTTAAGTACCTACCCATTATCCCTACTCTCTGTCTCCTGCCGGTCAGCCAATTTCCTAACCAGGTCAATAATTTGCCCTCAATTCCGTGGGCTTCTACCTTAGATAACACTCACTGCACAATTGGACTCGCTGAACCCACACTAATAAGAGAATAGAATCTCCTTTTAAATGTGCAACAGTTTACCATATATAACAAATGGCTGTCAGCAAGATGTGGTTGTACATTGTGACTGGGCTGCCCTCCAGAATTATAGAAAAATCAGCTTGTTAAAATGAAGGGCAGATTATTGAGCATTTTTCTCTAGTACCAATTTGCACCACATCAGATATCATAGAATATGAAAGATCATGGGTGACACAACATGATGTACAATGTCCTGAGGCAAGTAGTCGGCTGTGGGTCTCCGCTTTAGACTCCCCGCATAGTAAGTTCGCAATCTCTGATATGCCAACATTGAAGATGCTGAGCAGAGAGACACTTTCTCCATAGGGATGGTGGGGAGAAGCCAGGTCTCATACTGACAATCAACAGCCCAAATACCATAATGGAAGGGGGATGAGTGGATGTGCTGAGCAGGGACCACCTTCTCCATAGGGGTGGTGAGTGGAGCCAGATCTCTATGACACTATTAGGGATGGCTATTAATTAAGATACACAAAAAAAATTGTGGCTTAAATGCAATTAAATATACCATCTACTGTAGTGCAAGATTTTGATTTGTTTTTAATCTTGATTTTTATCAGAGTTTTAATGACTATTCGTAGTGGCAGTGGCGATAATGTCATTGCATCGTCCTTATTCTGTGGACAAGAACCCTGACCAGGGTAAGGCTGCTCTCCTACAGAGCACACTTCACTGTCTGCTGTGCCTGGAGTGAGGACAGCTCATTATACAGTATGCAGTGCCATCAAGCTGGCTGTTAAACTCAGCCAACACACAAACAGAGTGACATTAATATTTATGACATTCTTAATAATCACATGATAAATATTCAACATTCATAAGATTAACTTCAGTCTTGTGCATTATCATTCTGTTCACACAAGTTTACTGCAGCTAATAATCAATTCAGTCACCTGCACAGAAAGAAAGTACATCCAACAGGTAAATCAAACAGGAAATCCGGAAACTCTAAGATCCCATAAACTGTTCATTTTAAACCATTTTTCAAAATTATTTTTTAAAAAAGTTAAATATAATTTCCTTTATTTAGGAATTAGAATGTTGGATTTGTAATACTTTTAAAATGGTCATTTGATAAGATTTTAAAGTTTAAGTAATTCACTGGTAAAAGTGGCTTTGTTTTAGTACTGTACTTCAAAAAGAACAAAACAAGCACTACTAATGGAAGTAGAATGAGATCCTCCTTGCAAGGGTTCTTTAAATGAAACTGTCACAAAATACATAAATCATAATGCGACCTGCACGTTATTGAAATACCACTGAAGTGTGGCACAGGAGTGCCATGTAATATCTCATTGTGCATACACTGAGGATGGGTCTACGTGACTGTGGCAAACATTTCCCCCTTCAGCAAGCATGCATACAAGTTCCAACTTCACTCTCAGCTGTTTGAATATTTATGGCTTTGCTTATGAGACAGCAGGCACCACAGCTGAAATCTCTCTGGCAATGCATGAAATGTAATTATTTACCACATTAATTTATACAGTTTAGGAACTATAACAGATTCGGCCTAGATGCCAAATGGTGATCAATGTCTCATTTATTAATAGTTAAATCAAATCGAAAAATTAGAAGACAATTATAATAATAGAGACCAAAACAACATTAGGCTCCTGCACCAATAATAGAGATTAAAGATATTGCCCCTGTTTGATCTCTGGGCAGAGGTTGCAATTAAGGTGGTGGTGTAGTCATTTCAAGTTCTCTGACAGCTAGGCAGTCTTCTGATAGTTGGGAGTTCTTCGAACAGCAGTGTAGTTTTCTGACAGTTCGGTGTTCTTCACTGACACCTCTGCCCCAAGCTCAAAAGCGCTGGATTTTTTTTATGCCTCTCCAGCAGGAACCTCAAAACATATATGGGGATGTTATTCACAAGACTCTTATAGATTAATAACTTGCTTTTCAAAGAATTAAAGATGGTCAGCTTGTTTTAACATTGCTCATCTACCCACAAGACTCTTTGCAAGGTTGTTTTTCCAAGGTGGCTAATTTGTTTGACCACACTCGTCTAGCTATCTCATCATTGTCCTGGTTTTATCACTATTTTTAGATTGTTATTTTGCTTTTGGGGGTCATTGTTCCTCTTCATCATATAACTGCTTTGCCTCACAGTGAGGGTAGTCAGTCACTAGTCAAAAGTTAACAGTTTGAAATTCAGTAAAATAAGCTACATTCAGCCAAATAGGCAGCACAGTCTGCAGAGCATGATGGTTAGCACCATTAAGAAAATTATGTCAAATCGGTGGGGTTTTTTTAATCCCGAGATTTAGGCGTTCCATCGCGAGATCGCAAGTGATGCTTTATTTCACTCCAAAATCACATCTCTCACCATGGATTCGCGAGAGTTGGCAATACTGCCGTAGTGAGCTAGCATGCACATGTTCTTTATTTATACTTGCAATAGTATGCAAAAAGAAGTTATACCGAATGTACCAAGCGTGTCTCATCACACTCAACATGCTGTACGTTTAGATTACTGTGGAACACAGCAGCTTATGAATTAAACTAAACTTCGTCTAGTGTTAACTCGGTCCACCTTCGGAGAGATTGAAGAAGTGCATGTGCATGCGACGCAGAGATCCGGTCCAGAACACAAGGGAGTTTCATTGTTACACTTCTGGGTCCTACTACCGTACTAGTGGGTGATTCCCTTCTCCTGTTGGCTGGCTTGGCCCACGTGATCCCAGGGACGCTTGCGAACTGCCTGCGCTTCTGGGATACGTGGGCCCTGCGCATTTGAATTTTGGAGAGGCCCAGGAGCAGAAGTGTCCGGACCTCGGGAGCCCTCACGTAAGTTCGTAGATTTTTTTCCGATAGGAGGCATCCGCACGCAGGAAGCCTCCGATCGGAAAATACGTCCATTATTTGAACACATATCCAGTACATTGGTAAACAGCGCACAGTCCCACTTAGGCTCTTCAAACCTGTCACCTCTCTCACAAGCATTTTATGCAACTTCAGGCTTTATCTTCTTGTCGTAGCAATCAGACAGAAGTGCTCATAGCTCGCTCCAAAACAGATTTCAATTGAAGGCCGGAATTTTGCAGGGAGTCAGCGGGCGCGATTGGTGGTGGGTCGGGTGGGAAAGTGTTTTTTTTCCCCAGCGGTTGCACACGCCACCACGTGCCTTTCCCTGATGTCGTGTCTGTCGGCGCTGAGCAGACCAGACATGCAGCGGTGGGTTCACAGCGGGGGACCCAATTCAGGTAATTAGTGGCTTGTTTAGAGCCACTTAAGAATGAATTTCAGCTCATCTTTTGCATTTGACAGCTCGCCCACAGGGTCCACACTGGTCGTGGACCACGTCTGTCAAGCTGAGGTGGGAGTTAAGTGGCCATTGAATCAGCTGTTGTTGATGGCTTCAAATGTACAGTAAAAGCTTCCACCTTAGAGATATCTTCCCTCAGCCACAAGCTCTTCCTCACTGCATTTCCACAACAGATTCACCATGCTGCAAGTCTTTACACAAGTCTCCATCCAGTCTGACCTCATTACCTCTCTCACCATTGACAGATCGCTTCTGTCATCTCTACTTCACCTGCCATCTATTCCTTCAGCATGGGTGCTCTTTATACTCTCTCACCTTGGTCCTCAGAATCCCACCACGATCAGCCCAACATCAGCAGCACAAACACCACCACCAACCTTCTCCACAATCACCTGATGCTGCACCAGCACCCGACCACATTGCTGCCCAGGAGGCCAGGGATGACCTCGCCAAGGCCACATTTACTTCACTTGATGCTGTACACCCTGGCTGCCACATGATGCGCCGGGTTGGCACCACCCCACACCAACACCATAAAGCATCCCTACAATGCCCAAGCCATTCCTTTCACACATCACCATTGTGAGGGGTACAGTTATGTCTCACCATTCACTGCAACTCACTAATCCACTTCCAAAGGTGCACACAAATCTGTCCAAGATCGCAAAGTGTTGAAAATAAAGGTTTCAATGTTTGACACCACATTCACAGAAACTTTACATGAACATTGCATAACACACCCAAGTGCCTACCCTTGTGTGTTGTTAGTTGGTATGATTGCACTAGGATGATGGTGAGTGTGAGGGGTGGTTAGTGAGATGGGGATGTGATAATATAGATAGAGAGGGATGGGTGGAGGTACAAGGTAAGTTGGTGTGAGTAAGGATGTGCAGGAGTAGGGTAGGGAAGGCAGAGTAATGGGGATGTGATGTGATGTGATGAGAGGCACAGCAAGATGAGGTTGAGCGTGGCTTTGTACTAACGTTTCGTGATCTACTGAGATCATTGAAACATTTGCGGCGCTGCACCCAGGTCCTCCTGACCACATCCCTGCTTGTGCCCTCCTCTGCAATGTGCAACCAGGCTGCGTTGATATCCTGGGAAGGTGCCTTCCGCCCATGGGAAGAGAAGAGAACCTCCCTGCGTGCTGTGACTCCCTCCATAAGCATATGGAGGGAGTCATGGGAGAGCCTGGGTGCTGCCCTGTGCCTTTGTGCAGTCATTGTCAGTATTTACAGCACCTCAATGCTGTAGAACACTGACAGGACAAATGTCAAAATAAATTTGGACATGGTCCCTTTAAGGAAACCGGCTGATGACACGTCATCAAATGACATCACCAGACCTGCTTCCTCTAATTGGCCGGGAAACGCGCTGGGCGGGCTCAACAAGCCCAATCAAGGGAAATTCATTCTACACAGTGGGCTGGAGCCAGCAGCAAGGTCGGGAACTGCCACCGACTTCACCCGCCTTGGACCCACCGAGGTTAGTAAAATCCCGGTCAAAATCTCTCAACACTGCCACAATCAGATACATAGAAGAAGTCAAATACAAAAGCAAAATACTGCGGATGCTGGAAATCTGAAATAAAAACAGAAAATGCTGGAAATACTCAGCAGGTCAGGCAGCATCTGTGGAGAGAGAAACAGAGTTAACGTTTCAGATCGATGACCCTTCGTCAGAACTGGAAAAAGCTGGAGATCGAACAGGTTTTTATGCAAGTGCAGGGGCAGGGAAAGGGGGGAGGGGAGGAAAGAACATAGGATGGAAGGCAGGAGAGATTAAGAGACATTAAGAGATGGTGCAAGGCAAAAGGAGATGGTAATGGGACAAGTTAAGAAACAAAAGATGGCTCTAGATGAAGTGTAAATGGCACTGGTAGAATGAAAGACGCTGCCATGTGGGAGAGAGAAAAAAAAATTAGTCCTTAGCAAAGGCCTGAGCTTCATCCCCTTACGCCCCCATCTCAACGAATTTCGAGCTTGGCACGATGCTGAGCTCTTTTTCCGCCGCCTTCGTCTCCGTGCCCACTTCTTTGGCCAGGAGTCTTCCCCCCGCAAAGCTGACCCTTTCTCCCGTTTTCAGAATTCCCGTTCTACCTGGACCCCTCCCTCTGGCCTCTTAACCTCTCTAGATCTTTTCATTGCAAACTGCCGGTGTGACATCGGCCGTCTCAATTTCTCTGCTCCCCTCACTCACTCCAACCTCCCTCTGAACTTGCAGCACTCCATTCTCTCAGATCCAACCCCAACATTGTCATTAAACCTGCTGACAAGGGTGGTGCTGTTGTTGTTTGGCGAACCGACCTCTACCTAGCGGAGGCTGAACGCCAACTCTCCGACACCTCCTCCTACCTCCACCTGGACCATGACCCCACTGCCGAACATCGAGCCACCATTTCCAAGACCGTCACTGACCTCATCTCCTCTGGTGATCTTCCCCCCACGGCCGCCAACCTCATAATTCCCCAACCCCACACAGCCCGCTTCTCCCTCCTTTCCAAGATCCACAAACAGGACTGCCCCGGTAAACCCATCATTTCAGCCTGTTCTTGCCCCACGGAACTTATCTCTTCCTATCTCGACTCTATTTTTTCTCCCCTTGTCCAGTCTCTTCCCACCTATATCCGCGACTCTTCCGACGTCCTCTGTCACTTTTACAGTTTCCTGGCCCCAACCGTCTCCTTTTCACTATGGACATCCAATCCCTCTACACCTCCATCCCCCACCAGGATGGCCATGAGGGCGCTCTGCTTCTTCCTTGAACAGAGGCCCAACCAGTCCCCATCCACCACCACCCTCCTCCGCCTGGCTGAACTTGTTCTCATATTGAACAACTTCTCTTTTGACTCCACTCACTTCCTCCAAATCAAAGGTGTTGCTATGGGAACCCGCAAGGGCCCTAGCTATGCCTGCCTTTTCAAGGGATATGTGGAACACTCTTTGTTCCAGTCCTACTCAGGTCCCCTCCCTCACCTCTTTTTCTGGTACATTGATGACTGTATCGGTGCTGTTTCCTGCTCTCGCCCTGAACTAGAAAATTTCATTCACTTTGCTTCCAATTTCCACCCTTCTCTCACCTTCACATGGTCCATCTCTGACTCTTCCCTTCCCTTCCTCGACTTCTCTGTCTCCATCTCTGGGGATAGGCTATTGACAAACATTCACTACAAGCCCACCAACTGCCACAGCTACCTGGACTACACTTCCTCCCACCCCGCTTCCTGTAAGGACTCTAATTCCATTCTCCCAGTTTCTCCATCTCCGCCGCATCTGCTCTGACGATGCCACCTTCCATACCAGTGCTTCCAACATGTCTTCCTTTTTCCTCAGCCGAGGATTCCCCTCTACTGTGGTTGACACAGACCTTGACCGTGTCCGTTCTATTTCCCACACTTCTGCTCTCACCCCTTCCCCTCCCCTCCCTCCTGGAACCACATTTCACCCCACCAGCCTCCACATTCAACGGATCATCCTCCGCCATTTCCGCCACCTCCAGCGTGATCCCACCACCAAACACATCTTCCCCTCACCTCCCCTTTCAGCATTCCGAAGGGACCGCTCCCTCCGCGACACCCTGGTCCACTCCTCTATCACCCCCAACACCCCTTCCCCTTCGCCCGCACATTCTCCTGCAAGCACAGGAGATGCAGCACATGCCCTTTTACCTCCACCCTTCCCACTGTCCAGGGCCCCAAACACTCCTTCCAGGTGCTCACGATGCGGTCTCCTTTACATTGGGGAGACCAAACGCAGATTGGGTCACCGCTTTGCGGAACACCTCCGTTTAGTCCGTAAGGGTGACCCCGAGCTTCCGGTCGCCTGTCACTTTAATTCTCCGCTCCACTCCCACTCAGAACTCACCGTCCTCGGCCTCTTACACTGTTCTAATGAAGCTTAACGTAAGCTCGAGGAACAGCACCTCATCTTTCGATTAGGCACTTTACAGCCTTCTGGACTCAACATAGAGTTCAACAATTTCAGACCATAACCTCTGCCTCTATCCTTTTTTTCCATTTATTTTATTTTTAGTTTTTTTTCTCTCTCCCACATGGCAGCTGTCTTTCATTCTGCCAGTGCAATTTACACTTCATCTAGAGCCATCTTTTGTTTCTTAACTTGTCCCATTACCATCTCCTTTTGCCTTGCACCATCTTTTAATGTCTCTTAATCTCTCCTGCCTTCCATCCTATCACAAACCGTCCCTTTTGTTCTTTGCTCCCCTCCCCCCTTTCCCTGCCCCTGCATTTGCTTAAAAATCTGTTCGATCTCCAGCTTTTTCCAGTTTTGACGAAGGGTCATCGACCTGAAACGTTAATTCTGTTTCTCTCTCCACAGATGCTGCCTGACCTGCTGAGTATTTCCAACATTTTCTTTTTTTATTACATAGAAGGAGTCTGCTGCTCTTTGATCTCCCATATTCTTTTAGTCGCTCTATTTATACATTTCACTCATGCACACGGCACTCTCAAGCTGATGCCTGGCTCCTACCTTTCAACCAATGCCCCTCCATATCCCCCTAAAGCTCAGCCCCTGGGGTGAATCCTGTCAGAGAAAACACCTAGAATTCCTGATGGAATGGCTATGATACGGAACTCTCAGTATGGGAACTCCTAAATTACAAAGATGCTCTACCCCCTAGATTTGCCAACCCTCCAGGATTACCCTGGAGTTTCCAGGAATTAAAGACTAATTTCCAGGACACTGCTGTTAGCAACCCAGGAGAAAAATCATCGGGGCAATAAAAAAATTGTGGTTTATATTTTAATTGTATTTGAACACTTTTGTTTACTAGTTAATGAAATATTGGAGATGTGTAAAAGGCGGTTTAACTGACAGTCAAGAATCATCCAATCAGGTAATGAAGAGTTGATTCGCTTTCCAATTGTCGTGGGAAGGCGGGGCGTTGTGAGTATGGAGTGTGGGGGGAGGCCATGTGATGCAACCTCCAGGAATAGATCCAACCAAAGTTGGCAACCTTTCCCCCCTCCCACCCCACACAACCTCTCCAATCCTCACTGTGTTGAAAGCAAGATTATGTCACAGTTTCCTGCACTCATTCTTTCCACAGATCTCAGAACTGTGGAACTCCTTACCTGTCACAATCTTCTCTTCTTCCTACAATCTTCAGGCTTTTAAAATCCAAACTTGGCATCACCTCATCAGATTTCATCTGTCTTTTATATTCTTTTCAACCTTAATGCTGTCCTGGATTATGGGCCCTTCATCTAGGTTTTTCAATGAAACAAGTATGTTGGACATACACCCCTGTGCTATCACAGCTTTCGGGAGCATTAGTGATCACTCAGTAACTGGAGCAAAGCAGCAGATCTTCAATGCTTCCACACCCAGACCTCATAGTTACCACACCCTCTCCCACGAACATCAAGTGAAAGCACAACAACTGACGTACTGTGCACGTCACAACATTGTCTTTACTCCACATCAATTAATTTTGTCTGCGTCTATACTGCCCTTTGCAGATGAGGCAGGCGCACCCAGTCTCTAATGGCAGCCTGCATTCATCAAGCTGCACCCAGCAAATACCTTCACATATGACCACCATTGCCTATAATGGGAGATAATACGGTTATAGGCAAACCCTGTCTTATAGACATGCCACTAACTATGTCATCACAACACCCATTCAGCCATTCTTGGGCGGGAAAGTGGAGTTGAGGTCGAAGTCGAAGATCAGCCATGATCTTATTGAATGGCGGAGCAGGCTCGAAGGGCCATATGGCCTACTCCTGCTCCTAATTCATATGTTCTTATATTCTTTACCTAGCACCTGCACATTCAACCATTTGGCAATCTCTGCTGCACACCCTCAGCAATACTTATTTAGAGCTACACGTACTTAAAACATTGGATTTAGTGACAGCACCAAACTGTTAATTTCAGTTAATATACTACTATTATTAGTAATATCCTCATCAGGAGAAAGAAATCATATCTTCAACGTCTGATCTCTCTCCCACACAGAAGTCACACTTAGATTAATTCATAATCAGATGCTTTAGGTGCTAGTTCTTCAAAAGAACACTACTCCAGATTAAGAATAAAAAAAGAAACCTATATTCACTGATCTATTCCTCTTCATTAAATTATCCACTTGGAAGTTCAACTGAGAGCCTGATATATAATACAATGGGATGAGGTCATTCTATCTGGAGTGCACCCAACAGGACACTGTTGTCCTGGGTTAGAGATTCACAAATACAACAGTGAATTCCCATTTATAGATCTCAAAGACTCGAAATTTACATTTGCTTTTTCTCCCTCGCCAGGCTGCATGTCATGCTGGCTCTATCTTCATATCTCATGGAACAGTATGGGCCTGACACTGTGTGGGAAAAGAACAGCTTGATCAGGAGCGCAAGGTCTGTCATTTCAACGCTGCACAGTCAATACAGTATCTAGCCGCTGAATTAACTCAGTTCAACATCCTAGTATCACAGCTAGCATGTTTTAACACCGTCCAGCTCCTTGGCTTGTATAAAGTCCAATGCCAGGAGAGCTGAGAGGTTACATTTTCTCTCGTGCTAATACCAGACTTCTTTGACTCACTCCACAAACACTTCTCATAGAGGATGGTAAATATGTGGAACAGCATACCCAGGAAGGATGTGGAAGTGCAGGATATTATAATTTTTAAGAGGGTGATGGTACATTTTTGAAAGACAGGACTGCTGAGAGATATCAGGGGTAAAGTGGGGAAAAGAAGCCTCTGAACTGTGGGAGCCAGCCCAATGGGTGAGGATCAGAAGTTCTGATCTGACATACTCTTAGGTTCCTAAGAAAATCTTGACATATTGGGTGTTAGTTTAATTATGTCTAGTGATGTATCATGGGTAACCGTGGTCTCCTGCAGCATGCTTGTTTGTCTTAGGGAGTCACAGAGAACTTTCCAGAACTTTTCTGAAATTAGTTGGGTTTTGGGACTATTTTCATGGAATACATAGCTGGATTCTGGGACTATTTTCACCATATGAAATAGTGTACATTATATTTGAAACAATATGGTACTTGATACATATGAGCTTCTCATTGTACTTTTTGTTCATGTGAAAAATGAGTCCTGTGGAAAGTGAAATTATCAACTGAAGTTAGAAGATAAATATTTATACTGTGGTAAATACTGTTACAACATCAGCAGACATCAGCTGTACCACCCCACAGTGAATAGTAAGTTACAGTGCTAGGGTAACTCCTAACTGACAGATTTTCCTAATCCAGCAAGAGAGTTAAATTAACAGTCTCCACGGGTCCTCACCTACACCATTTAACAGCCTCTGCAGATCCCACGCACTCACCTAAGCTATATAGCAGTTTCCCATCCTCACTCTGCCTTCTCAGGGCAGTGAGAAAGTTAGTTTACCTTTTCTTTGTTGAAATAGGCAGGCTGATAAACCGTTTGAATATAACCCAAATACTGACATACTGATAACAACTAACTCAAACAGTAGGACAAATGTAAGAGTACAATGTAAACCCTCTCATGCTCAATACCAAAATAAAATTATGATTTAATGTGAATGATGCTGTTTTATGGTTATGCACATTTAATTTTATGACTTAATTAGATGTGTAATCTTAACTCCAGTATTAAATCTCCTAGATCATTCATTATAGTCTTATTGTAGCCTCTTCTGGATAGGACAGTTTATGTACCTCATTGCAAGCAATATGTTGGATTGGATAGGCATTGTGTTAGACCATGTAAAAGACTCCTCTTTCTGCTGGCTATAAGGGTCCAGAGTGGAATGTTCGGGAAATTGCAACCCAGTTCCTGGAGGACAGGAAACCACATACTAAAAGTCTGGCACTAAACTACAGGCCCCCTAAAATCCATGGGCCTCAATCCTGGTGCTTACGCCAGGATCCTGCCTGCTGGAGTCTGTGGGGTCAGTGGAAGGACACTTAACTTGCACTCGTAATCGGGACCCAATTTTCAGCACCAAATTCTTGCAGTGGAGAGAACTTGGTGAGTTCAGACTTATGCAGTAGGGGCAGTTGAGTTTATCCTGGTTATGATTCTCCCCCTCCTCCACTGTACACTGAAAGTGAATAAAAATTTAAAACCAAATACTGCTGTCCATTCTGTTAACTAAATCTGGCTCATTACTAAATTTAACATGGCCTGCCCCCTTGTTGTTTCTAGGACATATTGTTGCAGAAAACTATCCTGAACACACTCAAGAAATTCAATACATTTCTGACAGGTGCTAGTCTGCTTATCCCAATCTGTATCAAAGTTAAAATCCCCCATTAAAACAACTCTGCCTTTACAACATGCTTGTCTAATCTCTGCCTTTATACATTCTACCACTGCATAGCTGCTATCAGGGGGCCTATACACAGCTCCCACTACAGTTTTAAATCCTTTTCTTTTTCTTAATTCTACCCATAAAGTCGCCACTGCCTGCTTACCTCTCATTATATCCTCTCTTTCATTGAAGTGATTTCATCCTTAATCACTAAGGCTACTCCTCCCCCTCTACCATTTTCCGTATCTTTCCTGTAGACCTTATAGCCTGGTATATTTAGTTCCCAGTCCTGACCGTCTTGCAGTCATGCCTCAGTAATGGCGACCATGTCATACCCTTCAAGTTGAGTTTGCGCGTGCAATTCAATTTGTTCCTTATGCTCCGTGCGTTTGTATAAAGACTCTTATTTGGGCCACACACCCTAACCTGTCCTGTAGAGCCTGAACTGCATTTATCTGACTTGCGGAACAATATTTTTAATATAAACTATGGATTTCTCAGATGGTTATATTAATTCAAAAAATACCTATCAGTGAATAACCAGCAGAAAAATTATATAACAAGCAATGAACGAATAAGGTCCCCAAATATATATCATACGAGTACAAATGTTGAGTAAATGGGTCTCTATTAAACAAAGCAGGCAGGATTACAGGACTTTCTCTGATTGTGGGCAATGTTGTGGGCATCAGGCTCAACAGAACCTCCCTTTAGGCAGCAATTCATCTCTTGCTGCTCACCAGACCGGAGAATCTAAAAGTGACATTACACTGGTCTTGGCCCACGAATATGAACAGAGAATTTGGCATTACTCTCAGACCTTAATAGTTTACATGATGTGCTATTTATGCACAGTGGAGGCAAAGGACTACTGCTGCCAATTCCCAAGTATAGCTTCTACCAGAAGTTTAAGCTGCACAAAGTCAGATAGCTCCATACTGTTAGTGCCGACGAATATAATTTCCTCCCGATATGATATTTACAATAAGCAGATGTAAAGCAGAATATGAGCCACCTCCTCTGCCTGTCGATTGCTCCATGACCTGAGTTGTAGCACCAGCAGCAGAGAGGCGCCAGAGTTTAAAGATCAGAGCCACTTAGGGGTGGTTGGTGTACTGTAGGAGAGATGCAAACCTGAGCATGAATCTAAACAGTT